>CM041782.1:17584171-18126656 GCA_023374045.1 Limonium bicolor
ATAACACTTCGTGTTCTTTGGCCTTAGGCCGCACTGTATGTTGCTAAGCTTGCTTAATTGGCTTATGCCATGTTTGTTGGTGAAATAAGGGTTTACTACGGTTTACATTCTCCATATCCCTAGCCATCGCATTAGATCATTAGCTGCTCAAGTGCAATACCAAAACACTCAGTCATACAGAGTGCAGAGGCGTAAACGCTTGACAGTAAGTCACTTATGTGATAGGAAAGAATATTTCTGCCTGTCATCTCGTACTTATACTTCGTGTCATTATCTGCTACTTCCTCATATCGGTCGCTTGTTGTGCACCGTATTCTTACTCATTATACAACATCGTTTTTACTGTTTTTGTTACTGTGATAGTTTCTCTTTTACTCATTGCCATTGTCATTGGCACCATTCCCTTATGGTATGAATACCCTGGGGTTTCCAATGTTCGTGTGTATGACGGTTGTCGTAGCATACCGCAGTATTATAATTCTAATGTGAAGATGTTCTTCCACTTTAGGTTTCATGTGTAGGTTGGCTTACCTCATATTCCGTCATCATTTGTGATACAATTTACCAAGTATCTTGGTTGACCAAGGATGAGATAACTCATCGGGTCATAAGCTCTCTTGAGCGTTAGTCATTCGTGGTGTTCAATGTGTATTCACATAGATTATTTTGACGATTATTGTCTTCCAGTGCTGAGCATTGGTTATAGGCTCTAACTGTGTAGTTCTACTTGTATGTACATCACCGGGACATCCCATGAAGCTTCAAGGGTTTTCTGGTCCCGTTCTCCAATTGAAGAGTACTCTGTCATTGGTAAATGAAATTTCTTGTTGAGAGGCTTGTTTCCACTCATAGGTCTTATGACAAGTTTGGTATGTTAGTGTTTACACAATGGTTCACCACATGCTTGAGTGCATATGGAGTATGCTTACTCCATAAGTCGTAATGGTTTGGAAATCTCATTTCCTTATTCCATCGCCTCTTGGTAGTATTTATAAGTGTAGGCTTTACTATTATAATAGATGGAAGCCTTTCCAAGGGTTCACATCTTCACCACATTGGTGGTCTTTGGCTATCGAGGGGTACCTTCCCTTGGGTTTCTCGCAGTGTCCAAGTGTGGACTAGGCCATCGTTGGCATTATCATGATTCCTATGCCTCTGTGGTACCATCGCTACAGAAGGCATGACGGTAATTAAGAACTCCGTCAACTGTATACTAGACTGATGCTCTAGTGACAGTGACATTGAGATAGCCATTAGTTCAAGCCACTCATAAAGTTGGGTTTGAATTGATGGTCCAGTTGTTGATTTCTTGTCGTATGAGGCAATACCTCTCGTACGTCTTGCTAATAACTGGTGCAGGTTTTGCAACCGTTTAAGTTTATATAGCGTATTTGGTTTACGGCTTCTGAGCCTTATTGCAGTGAGCTATGCTCCTTGCAAGCTGCTTGTACACGTTTCCACTCCATGTATACCCCATAGGTTGGAGGTATTGCTGGGCTCCGTGGTAAGTCGTGACATCACGCTTCCGTTCATAGGAGACTCTTAGGCAATCTGGTGCTGATCAGTGCCTTCCGGTAATTTAGGGTATTTCATGTTAAGTGAAATCTCTTCGGTATCCTAACCGAATGTCCGTTCTAGCTCATGTGCTTTTATCATGACGCTTGTTTAATTGTTGTTGTCTCAGACACCCTTCAAGGATTGCTCCTGAGTGCTGTTAAATTATGCCGTTACATCCGGCTAACATTTATGATATGTTATCACTATACCGCCTTGTGGTATTGTATTTGAGTTATTCCCTTTAGGTTATGATGTCTCCCGTCCTTGGGTAGACTGTTTACACTTGCTCCTAGTGCTTAAGACTAGGTTTGTCATCCTTTCAATGATGGATTATACTTGTGGTAATCTTGGGGTTGCTTTGGGAAACTCCACCCCGTTTATTGTGCGTTGTTAGGTTCACGTTAGGCATTCGCCTTACTTTGTTTAGGCTGGGTATTCCATCCAGCTGTCAGGTGATTGCTTGGATTATTTGAGACAACCCAATGTCTATACTTGCTAGTATGTGCTCTTTGCACTTCCTAGTTCTTATTCCTCATCTTCAGATGGATTCTCTGAGTTTTCCTTTATACTTGATCGTCTGAGGTGTCCAGCTACTCTGATTTGAACTCACTCATGGTCCGTAGAACGAAGTGACTACTTCCGTGTGTCGCACACTACATGTATAATATGTGGGGTACCATATTGATACGTTACCACTTACCCAACTATATGTCAGGCCCGCAAGCTCCTTCGGGTGCGGTTGTCCCACATCCCGTAATTGGGTACACTTGTAGTGTTCGTCATACGCCTAGGTGAAGTATTATGTTGCCAACTCCTCTTATATCAATCTATGATACTCACCGTAATTATGTTGTTCGGTTTTTAAAATCCAAGGTCTTAAAAGAAGGTTTGTGGTTTTAGAGAAAACTTGGTTTGAAAATTATGGTCCGGTGTTAAAGAAGTTCTTCATGGCATAGCCATGTTCGAAGTCTTGACCAAGTCCAGCTTCTCGCTGACTGGTATGCTCTAAATACAGTGGTCGGGCCGTTAGGCCTTTCCAAGGTGCCATTCCTTCAGTTTCAGGATTTGTGATCCCATAGTTGCTTCATTGTAGTCACGGTACATACTATGTACCTGTGGTGTGTTAGAGTTTCTTTACGTATCTCTGCTTACTGCACTTGCCGTGGCAAGTGCGTGGTACTGATGTTTTTGGGGTAATCCTATACCACTCTTGTAGGGTTTCCGCTTGCATTTGGTAGTATTTGTACTCTTCCCTTGATCTTATTGATCTATAATTGGTATACTCGATCCTTTAGGTAGCTTCTTGGTGGTCTAGACATGGCTGTCGTAGATCTGGGTACTTCTCCAATCCTTGGAGACTCCCGTGATTGGTCTAGCGTTATTCCTTGTTGCTTGTTCCCACACACTATTGTGGTTATTGCCTTAGCTTGCTTGGGTACTACTCTCGTAGTCCTACAGGATATATCCCGTGGATGTCCTTGTAGCTGTATAAGCTATGTCGGCCAGGTATTGTAACCTTTTGGCGTTGTACTTTCGGAGTTAATCGCTTCTGACTATGTCCTTAGTCAGTTGGTATACCGTTGGTGGTATCATTTAGCTACTGCTGCTCCGCGACTTGTATGCGGGGTTCCATTACTACTCCTTTTTCCATTTCGTCGCACGGTTAGTGCTTCCTTCCCGCTGTTGGTTGGTTAGCTAGGTTTCGCGACTGCTGAGCATGTCACCCATGTTGTTGTAAGTTGCCGCCTCCTGGTGATTGGAGTGCTCATCCTATCGCTATTAAGTGCGGGTTTGTTGTTCAACCGGGATCCATACCCGGGACTCCCAATTCCTAGAATCTACCATATGTCGGTTCTTGTTTACTGTGTGATTGTTTCACAATTGCCAGATCGGGTTTTCCCCGAGTATGAGAAGGCTTTTCTTCTCTATGGCGTCCTTTCCCAAGTTATACAATGGGGCATGTGGAGGGCGGTCTGGTATTGTAGGTATCCGGTACTCACCGGTAGTTCCTAACTAGCATATCTCTAATGCTAACACTCAGCCCTTAGCCCTAAGCTTCTAATTCCTAACTCGGTATTTCCTAGACTCGGTATTTCCAGTCATCAGAGCGATACTTCGCTCTGATACCACTTTTTGTAACACCCCTACCATTAATACAATGCTTACCGTCCAATTCTCTTACACATCAGATACACGCAGCGGATACATACTTACATACAGTGGGTGATACAATGCCGTTAGTCACCCACGTGACTAACAAGGCTACTACTTCTACATACAGCATCGGTCTGATGGACCGGAATCCCGAGTACTACACATCTATAATACATGCTCCATTCATCAATCAAATAAACAATGCTCCATCAATACTTACTCCTCCATAATAATACAATACAATATACTTAACGAGTCTACTAGGATCCTTATACAATTATCATATCTCTTCCGAGTTCATACATACTCGCTAAGAGTCTACATCTACCATTCCTCACAACTATTTACTTTCCCAGTACAAGGGTGTGCCGCCGGTGTCTTACCTGACCACATCCGCTTCGGGTACTTGCACACTAAAAACGTTCCCCCTAGGGGGTCAGCTTTCGTGCGCATAACCGCATACCGCGTACTAGTGAGGGTACGCCGACCACTTGGTCGAATACATGTAGTTCATTTCATTCAAACATACATGCATACATGCTCTTATACCCAGTACAATAATACTTACGCAAGACTACATACATACACTTCATTACATACAAGGAATGCAATATAACCATCCAATACATACTTACCTTCTTCCGAATGCACATACTCATCACATACATAGTATACAATACATGTTAACTTCATTGGTCCACCCGGGTTAATCGGGTGGAGATTACTCTTTTACTCGTACTTCATACATACGCACACATACTCATACTCATACTCATACATACTTACTTACTTACTCTTACTCATGTTAAGTCATCGGGACCTCGGCCCTGGGGACTACTCCGTCCCACCTCCGGGATTTATTGACTCACCAATCCGGGATGCTACCCATTTAAGGGATTTGGGCCGCGGACCAGTTTAAGAGTCAGGAATCGGATCCAACCTCTTGTGTCTCCTCATCCTCACGCGTGGCCGAAGCTAATCGGACTTCTACTCATTCCAGTTACTCATTAAGTAGGAGTTAGGTAGTTAGGAATTAGCAGAAGTCATTCATACAAGCCACATACACAATTACAATGCTCAATACTCATTTATACAAAATACATACAATACTTAAGTACAATACAAGATTCGAATACCATTCCTCATCATTCATAATTTCATGAATTATACAAACTAGTGTTCAAGACAATAAATATCAAGAACAACATAAGTCACGCACAGGTAAGTGCAATATAGTCCGATTCATGTATTTATCTTATTTAGGTGATCAAATAAGCACACAAATCGGGGTAACCAGATTAGGATACAGGGGCATGAAGAATCATACCGTTCACCGTTGTACGTGTTTCCGAACGTCCTCGGTGTCACAAATCAAATCCTATGATAATACAATCGAATGATTAATCTAACTATCATTAACTCAATTCGATTACTCTTAAGTTTCCAAACCCATACTTACTAAGTCTTTACCTTCCTTTACTTACATTTTACTTACTTTTAATTACATAACAATGGTTCGCTCACATATATGTACATATGTATAGGTGGGTATAATATATACATATATATATACTAGCTATAGCTTACAGTTTTTTTTGTAAGTTATGGGTCGTCCGACCCAATGTCCGACCCAAACCCTGGGTCGGACCATTCCAGTAGATTCTCGTCCTCTGAAATTCTCCCTGTCCGACCCAGCACTATTCCGTCCGACCATACACCTCTGGGTCGGACCATTCCAGATTGTTTCGGGTCTGTTGTCCAAGCCCTGTCCGACCCACATCCGACTCACCCTCTGGGTCGGACGGAGTCAGAAACTTCGACAACATAATTTTTTGCATGTCCGACCCATGTCTGACTCACGGCCCTGGGTCGGACCGTTCCAGAAAGATTTATTTTCGTTGCTTAAAGCCGTGTCCGACCAGCGTCCGATCCAGGCTGTGGGTCGAACGGTAGCAGGACATTGATACAGACCTTATTTTTCTTTCCCAATTTCACCCATTGCTTCCCCAATCTTCCTACATACATCCTAACATGTTTTAATCACTACTTAGGCCCTAAAAGTTGCCTTAGTTCATCCCTCACATTCCTTACTCATTCCTATATCCACATACACAATTTTTCTCACTTCATCACAACACTTACAATGGTTTTCATTCCTCTTATGCTACAGATTTTCAATTTACCATTTACCATTTATTACTCCCTCTACCAATGCCCTTACTAGTATCCTCAATCCATTACTTTACCTCCTAGACACATGTACTACCTATATCCGAGTCAAATCTCCATTTCCGGGGTTACTAACACTCACTGTTTTCCTTGTTTCTCCAATGTATTTCACATGCCGTTTGCTACAGATTTTTACACACTCTACTCTCATACTACAACTATCACTTCATCACTGCTTAACATACCTCCTCAATCCAATATACACCTTGGTTCTCCCATTCACCAAGTCATTCTTGAATACATAATTCCTACCAAAATTTCGCCATAGTCTCCCCTATAATTTTACACTCTCAACACAATGTTTCCTCACACATTAACATCATCTCACGTTTATACACAACAACAATACACAACTCTCATATACCCATAACAACACTAAATCACTCTTAACAATCCTGCACTTAACATCTCATTCCCAACCTGTTTGTAACAGTTTTTAAATTGTTGTTAAGCTTCAAAATACTTATATTCTCCTACACATTACACTACTAATACATTACCATTTCACAATGTAAGTTTACCATTAAAATCTGTTACACCTACAAATATAAGGCTACACAAGGGTGAGTTTAATTACCTTGTTTCTTCTTCTAGTTTTCTTTCTCTTCTTGCTTCTTCTTTTCCTCTTTCTCTACCGGTTTTGTAATCTCAATCCTCTAACACTACAAACCCATTCACATATACATTTCACTACACCATTTTAATACACAATTTAACCCTAACCATCATGTAAGTTCTAATATAGCTTTTAGGGTTTAGAATTTATATTACCTTCCAAGGGTATGAGTAATGCTTAGAATAGCTCAAGAATGATCTTCCAAACTCTCCAAGGAAGCCAAAATCGGCTATAGCAAAGAACCAAACAAGGTTTTAGTCTACATTTTTGTTTTGCCCTTGAGGCTAGAAAAGATGGAGTTTTTAAGAATATTTTTACCTCAATAGCACAAGGAGAATGAGGTGGTTCTAATGGTGGCCTTGAAGCTCCTAATGCTCCATACCCATGGAGATGAAAGTTCTCCTTTTTTATTTTTGAAAAGAGGGAAATGTTGCTCTTGAGGAGAGGATTCCAATGGTGTAGTTTTTATAATTTTTGGGAGAGATTTGAGGGGGTTACAAGAGGAGAGAAGAGGAAGTTTGTGGGGTTTGTTTATTTCTCCATGGAAATCGCATGGAAGGAGGAGGAAGAAGGAAAGAGAGTGAATGAGGGTGAGTGGTATACGTGAGTGAAGAGAATGAGAGTAAGAGAGAGAGTGTGAGAGAGTGGGGTAATAAAGTAGATAAAGTAGTAGTTTTATTACTTTTGTTGTTTTGTAAATAAGAGGGAGTTAGTGAGTGTGTGAGAGAGGGGGAATAGGGGCCGGCTGGCACCACACACACACACACAACTTCACTTTTTATTTTAAAAGTGGACACATAAGTTTGGTCTATTTATGTTTCTACCCCACAACTTCCGTTTTGACAGTTTTTACTAATCTCTCGTTTTATTGATTTTATTGGTTCTAAAGCTTCACTAATATTTATTAATGATTATTTAGTTGACCAAAATTGTTACGAGTCCGTTTGACCCGCTTAAAGTCACGTTTTCCCGGTTACCTCGAAAAACGCGCTTTAAAGTTCGTTAGTGTTTTAATCCATTTTAAGGATCCGTTTTCTTCGGGATTTGTTCCCATATATTATTTAGGTCTTATTAAACCTTTAGAATCCATATAATACTCTAACCGAGGTCTCATACCTTCTATGGTTATTTCACGCGTATTTAGCGTTTTCCGCTTTTTAAGCGTTTCTTTATTTCTTTTGGATTTATTTTTCCTTACTAGTATTAATTAGGTACCATTAGGTCCTTAAATACGTATTAGATTAATTTTAATCTCTATATTTAAGTTCGGGGTATTTCATATGTATTTGGTTGAGTTGAGTCGTACTCGTATATGCATTGTTATGTTAATAGTTGGTTGATTGTCGGTGTGGTAAGTGAAGCCAGGGGCTTGATTGTTATCTGAAGTTACTGCAATATTATTATTGCTTTATAGTTTTATACTTAAACCGGTATTGCATGAAAAATGAACTGCATGCTCTCAACCAATTAACTGGGGGTCTGAGGGGGCATGATAGTCATGTAGTAGCATACTCAGCAGGCTGATTCCATACCACAATAAATATTTTCAGGTATGCAGCTTCCGGTGTCGACAGAGTACGGGATACGATGGGTAGATAGTTGACGTTTTGAGATTACATTGTTGTAATTAAGTTTGATGTAAATGTTGTATAAGGAACTGAATATTAGATTGCTCACTATTATTGTATCTTGGATTGGAATGGAAAGTTAGATCGATCTCTTGTTGTCACTGCGGGAAAATGTTTCGTATTATGATTGGTTAAGTTGGATACGTTACCACTCGTATGGGCGAGTGAGAACAGTAACACCGGTAGTTCGATAATATTTACATTACCGTTGTGATTTTATGTTAAGTATGATGTTTTGGTTGACGATTAGGAGCCGATTAAGTAGGGGTGTTACAAAAGTGGTATCAGTGATAGTAGGACTTAAACAGTGAGCATAGGTTTTGGGTATACGGGAAACGTTGTGAGAATACGTGACCTTGCGAGGTCGGTGCAATGCTAAATGCTTGCACACAACAACCGTAGAGGCACTTCAATATTTAACGACCGAGACTGCGGTACGATACCGAGTAAGGGTCTAACCCGTCCTCCGGATAGACGTCAGAGAGAGGTCCGGGTAAGAGTACTAATGAAGGACGAGGCGTGACGGAAGGTGGTGGAAATCCTACAACCCCAAGTAACACAAAGACGGTAGGAACCGCTCGCACTTGATGGGAGAACATCCCAGGAATTAGCAATGGTACCCCACCCGCTGCTGCCCGTACCTCGAGTACTGCCCAGTGAGGCAATGAAATGAGAAACACCATGGAGAAGGATAGTTCCTCCGAATCGGGAAGACCCGATGTGGTTGCGTTGAGAGTTGTGATAATTGTAAGAGGTGAGAACTTGTGATATGATGAATTGTTGAGGACCGGGGGTCCTGGTAATGACGTGATGTCTACGATACCAATTATGAGTTGAATATTAAATTGAAGTTAAGGAGATAATTCCCGTAGGACTAATGGGGTCAGCTTGCAATAAGCGAAGCAACCCTGTCTGAGATCCAAGAAAGCACTAATGAGTGCGCCTGGGGGAAAGAAGGTGGAACAACGAGTCAATATTAACTTATGAGATAAGTAACGAACGGAACTGATGACCTTTTTGAAGTCTCACCCGAAACGAGTGACTCTAAGCCCACACAACACTGAAGGTTCAAGATGGCCCGACGTGTGTGAAGAGATCACAAGAGCTTTTGAAATAAGAACTCGCCAAGGTTGCTATAATGCAGCACCTCGGAAGTGAAGTAACGCCTTATTACCACGTTAAACTTGTGGGAACGGGTGTGGGAACGAGACTGTATTGATGTAAATGAGGACCTCCTCGACAGGAGTGGAAACCCGACAAGAGGATAATATTGCAGCTGACATGCACTGTACCAGTGGTCCAGTCTGCATGGCGCACTTGCCACAACAAGTGCTATACCAACTATTGTACTAAATTTCAACCTGTCCTGCGCACTTGCTACAACAAGTGTTGCGACTGTAAACTATCCCCAAAGGACCGAGTAGTCTGGGTGGTATGACACCGTGTCTACCATTAAATACTAAATTTCCATGTGAGTCTGTAATGCAACGAAGCAAGGACACAGCTTGCCTAAAAGCAGGGTCACGAAACCCTTGGGTTGGAGGTCGATAAAACCTCGGAAAGGCCTAGTTGGTCTGACCATTAAACCTAAAACGAATACACCATTTAGAAGAGCGTGAACTAGAGCTAATGTATCAGTACGGTACCACATGCATGTAAACAAGTAGTGTACGAACCCAAGAGGTAATCAACTCCGTGTCTAAGTCAGAGATGGAAACCCTGACTAGGTAAACCGTGAATCGACGAGAAAGATCTCAGTCAAACCAACAAGGTTGAGGAAATCAAGAACATCCTGATAGTAACACGACTGAAGGTTGTAACTCCCTAGAGAAGAGGTTAGACCATGAAGTATTAGAGATTTTCATAAACGAAGAAGCCAAAGGACGACTTAATGATAAAGGCAATGAGAACCCACAAATGGGAAGATGATTTGTGGTACCTCATAAGGTTGTAAGAGTTGCTCATGACAACACAATGGTTACCACTTCAGGAGAAACCTATCTAATACTATAGATGCTACTTGGAAAGGGGCGTCAAAGAGCTATTTTATGCGCCAAGGGTGCGGCGATGATGTCACATTGAATAAAATAACCCCAAGCTCAAGCCCTAAAGTGTTAGTACGTTATCACCCAATTAGGGCTGAACGGAAGACGGATGTCAAGTTAAAACCCATAATCGCATTGTATACATACAATAAGCGAAAGGCGAAGCTAGTATTCTAGCAGATACCTTAAGCTGGAGAGCAAACACTCCATGCAACACATAATAGCGGATAACCGTCTAGTCGGCTGGTATATGGTGTGCAATGAACCGACCATTATAAACGAATATCAACCATAAAATGTTGGCGGAAAATGGAATGAGGAAGGTGAATCAAACCTGATAGTGAGAAACTCAATTAGAGGCAGACTGTACAACAGTCTAGACAAGTTAAGCGAAATACTTCAAAAAATACAGTATATATTACCTTATATATCCACACAGAAACATGAAAATGTGCAAATGTCACATGAGGAGGGATATAATGGACCTTGGGGCGAAATCCTCAATTACTAAAAAGGGCAAGTCCATGTTAATGCTGAAGGTGTAGGACAGTTCGTATGAACCTTACAAGTGATAAGTGAAGCCAAACCCGTAGGATGTTATAGATGGATTCCCCTAATTGAGAGTAGGGATGAGCCATATGTGTGTAGTAAATACCAACACACGAGGGATATGAGTTCACACCAATAAAAGAGGACCTACAAGGTACCTAACAAATGAACTCATCCTGATGAGAGGTAACTCGGAGTTATGAGGCGCAAGTTAGACGCGCATATCAAACTCATCTTGAAATTTTAGAAACAAGTACTGTGAGCACTAGGTGCTAGAGCATAGCTCGATAACCCTTACACTGAAGGTTAGTTCGGTAGGGAAACTGAAACTTGGGAATATACATGAGCATGTACAGAATTAAGGAAGTTCATAAAAGAGTTAGTCGAAACTAATTAGCATGTGTGCTGTATGATACCACGCATCAATATAATTTTTCTTCCATTCCCATAATTATGGAAGACCGTGTAGAAAACACCGTCACTTGGAGTTGAAACCGGCATGAAACTACTACTTAAAATGGGTAAACTAACCCTAAAATAGTTGGGTCGTAGCGCTTGCGGAGCGAGTGGGCCCATATTGCTTAGGTTTAATATACCTAACTGGTTTGGGGAAACAAATGATGTGTTTACATCTCCGATCAACGTATATGAATATACATATAACAACAGATAGGTAGTATAGCTAAGAGTGGCTAGAGCCCGACCCCAGAGAAAAGGGGTAATGTGATAATACATTGGAGCTCAAATATTCCACATGCTTGGAACATTTGAACTTATTATCATAGATGATATATTTGTAGATTACGTGGGCGTAATCCCTTTTAAGGGGGTAGAGCGATTTCCTGCTCTTAACATATACCGTACGCAGCGCATGGTACACACGCTGCAAACGATTATTGTACGTAGAGTACAAGTCTTAGATTGTATTATATTACTTGATGTAATATTGTAATGTATTATATGTATGAACATATAATATATATATTAGTTTGCACTAGTTATAGCGAATAGAAAAGAGAGAACAGAAAAGAGCGTTTTTACTCTAGTTCTGATTATTTCCGCAAATATTGCGAACATTAGACACATAAACGCCTAACTTGTTAGCTCTGAAGTGAGAATTCAAGTAGGTGTATATTGTAGCTCCGATGTGAGATTTCAGATAGAAGGAGTAGAAAACTCCATATTATGTGATTTGTGACTCGGTATGAAACCGATTATTGTAAAAATGCGATGAGTGAATCGGTATGAGACCGATGTGTAACCTAGTGGAAGTAGATCCTCTAGGACTTATAGGAATGAGTGTAAGTCGAGAGAACTTGGTTCATGGTTAGGATGTACGATCCTATATGCCGATGACTAGATTAATTACACTAGTTGACTTGTGTATTATTGAACACAAGTGGCAGATATCAAGAGGAAATAAGATTTGAAATGAGTTAATGATTGATTGATTGAAACTGACGTGGGAAGTCGAACTTGATCCTGGTCCGATCAAGGGAGACCGAACATAAATTGGGGTGAAAGATAGTTCAACACTGACACTGACCACATCGGGGTTGGATAATTCTCAAAACTCCCTATAAGTGGACACAGATATGAATAGAATGTGACATTAGATGCCTTTGAGACTTAGGACACCACCCAAAGAGCCGTGGACCGTAGAGTACTTTGTTATAAACCGGTGTGTCTGCGGTTGATCATAGAGATTAGGTGATACTACCCATAGAGCCGTGGACCGCAGAGTCCTTCGTTATTAAACCGGTGTGTTTGCGGGTAGTTCTAGGTGATTGGTTACCCAAAGAGCCGTGGGCCGCAGAGTCCTTCGTTATTAAACTGGTGTGTCTACGGGTAGCTATAGACGTTGGTTAACATGGGGCAGTGGACGGTAGAACCCGTCGTCCTTAAGACCGCTCTCCCGCGATTAACCACCATTGAATATATGTACACACATACACGCTGTAGTGATGTGTGGGTATCCTCACGAGATACTAGCATATATTTAGGTGATGCGTAGAGTATCCCTTACAGAACACCTTTGAATACTTCTTATTGGTTAAGCACCTTGTCTAGTGCTATGCATGAATGAATTATGCCATGAGTCATGGCTATGTGGAATGAGATTAGTGTTGTATCGATTATGACACATGCAGACAAGGTTTGAACCTAGTGGGACACGGTCCCTAATAGTAAGATTGCTGAAGTACCTAGTGGAACTAGATTCCTTAGGAAAACTGATTGTGAGTAACGACTTCGGGACGAAGCTTTTTAAGGGGGGTAGATTGAAATTCCCCAAATATTAATTATTTTAATTAATAATGAATTAATTAAATAAAAGTAATTAATGAGAGATTAAGGAATTAAATACCCTTAAATAAGTAAAAGGGAATAATATAATATTTAAATAAACCCTAATAAGTCGTTAGGAAACATCAATGAAGCCTAAAACGACCTTGAGAGGGTTTAGAAAAAGAAATGTAAACGAAAATATAATTAATCGTTCTTACATTGAAAAACATGTCACAAATATTTTAGAAGTGAAAATGAGGTCCTAGATACCTTATAAGGTTATTTGGGTATTTTCGGAGGCATTGGAGAATTGGTTAAGAAACTGAAACAAAAAAATGTCACGTTTTCGCCTAAAATGGCAAAACGCAAGCCAATTAGAAATTAAATACTAATTAATAGAATTTATAAATAACAATAACAATTATTGTTTGAAAATATAAATTTGAATTCATAAAAAGATCTGTCTCTTTAAATGGGACAATGGGTCACGAACGGCACGAAAAATGGGTACAAAACGAGCTAAAACGACAACATATGTATAACGTTTGAAAAAAAAAATAGTGAAAACGGGCCGACCCGCCCAAAAGAACTGGGCCGGCCCAATACTCCTTCACTCACGGTAGCGCATTAGCCCAGAACAAAAAAAATTGATAAGCCCCATCCTTCATTTTACTCATGGTAATTACTAACCAACCCATCCCCTCAAATTCTCTTATTCTCTTTCACTTACGGGTAATACTTGCAACCCTAAACTGGCGACGATGAACATAGCTCGCGTCTATCTCCATTCTCTAAACTCACGGCAACTGTAACCCTAACCAGTCTCCTATCCTTGTCGCCTCCTTGATCATCCTTCAACTTCATCTTCATTCTCTTCACCCACGATTCACAACCCTTAAAACCAGAGAACATACTAGAACTTTACGCCTCTCTTCACTCTCTCTCGGTAATTTCGGACCCTAACCTGGCGAACGTTCTGCGCCTCTCTTCAAGACCCCCTCGAAGGTCGGCCGTGGTTACGATGGTGGTGATTCGGGTGCGCGAGTGAGGACGAGGATGACTCCGGTGACAAGCTTGCAGATGGCGTTTAATACCCCGGATCTAAAAATGGTGATTTAATTACTCTAATAAGATTATTAAGGGCCTAATTGTGCCTAGAGAGTATTGGTAAAAATAATAAAACCAAAAGAAAGAGAAAATGCGTTAAAAGCGAAAAACGCTAAAACGCGTATTAAATGAATAAAGGAAAAATATGATCTCGTTAGGGTCCGAGATGGATTCCTAAGGCTTAATTACGCCTAATTATTATGTGGGAATAATTCCCGAAGAAAACGGATCCAAATAATGGATTAAAAATGCTAACGGAGTTTTAAGCACGCTTTTCGAGAAAACCCGAAAACGCAACCTTAAGTGGTCAAACGGACCCATAAAAATTATAGTTGATTAAATAACTATAATTAAGTATTAATGGAAGCTTAATAACCATTAAAATTAATTAAACGAGAAAATTCCGGAAAACGGACCCGGTAAGTGAATAGTGACAAAACCGGGAGATAAAACGCGTTTAATTCGAAAAGTCGAAAAACAACCCGGGCTATTAATTAATGTGGGCCGGTTTTTAATTAGTGTGTACACACACATTAATAGCTTGCTAGCTATTTAGAAATAAAAAGACAAGTAAATAAGTAAAGCAAATAGTGAAATAGTTAAAAGTAACATAAATACACTCTCTCACCTACCTTTCTTTCTTTATTCTCACGCAGCCCAGCCCCTGGCTACCTTCTTCTTCTTCCTCCTCTGTTAATATTCCCGATTGAAGAAGAAGCTCACCACCTCCATCTTCAATCTCATCTAACTTGCTCATTTCTCCACCGAATCGCACAAAAATTGCACCGTTAGATTCGTATCGGCGAGGGCTACGTTTTCCACCCCTCAAAACCTTGTTTCCTCCACCTTCACTTCCATGGGTGTTGGAGCTTTTGAAGCTTGAAGAGGTTCTTTTGACTCTCCATCATCTCCTTAATGCTCTAAGGTAAAAATAAAAGCTAGAGTTTCATAATTCCTAGCTTTTCCTTGCAAAATCAAAATTTTGCCCACGTTGAATTTTTCCTTCATTTCAGCCGATTCTTCCTTGCCTTCGTGGAGTGTTGGAATTTCATCCATTTGATTGCCAAGCTATCCATATGGACATTTGAAGGTAATCTCTAAGTTAAACCCTAAAAAAAAAAACTAGCTCTTGTAAAACTAGTTTTGTGAGGGAAAAATTGAATTAATGAGCTTAATTGTGTATATGGGGATATGATTGTAGTTGGCAATCTATGCCCCTTTGTTTTGATGTGGAAACATGAAGAGAAGAGGGAACAAGAGAAAGAGGAAGAAGAGGGAGAAAACCAAAAAGGAGCAAGGTAAAAAGCTTACCTTGAGCTAGTTTTTATGTGACTTGTGAGTTAAATGATAGGTTGAATTAAGGACCTTGAATTGTGGTGGTCATGATACTATAATGTTGTTTGTTGAATGGGAATGTTTCAATGGGTTTAAGTGTGTAAAATGAACCTAGGAAACCAAGCTAGTTTATATGTGAACAAGTGGGAATTTAATGTGATTGTTGATGTCTAAACCAAACAGGTGGGAAGAAGTGCTTGTGAGTTGATTTTAGTGTGGTGAAAATGCTTAGTAAAGCAAGTAAGTGCTGTCAAAATTTACCTAGGAATGGAAAGTCTTGAGTGTTCTATGATGAGGAAGAGACTAGGTGTGCTTAAGAGGTTTAAGTGAGTAGTAATGGTTTGCAAAAATCAAGCTAAGGAGAAAGGTGTATTAGGAGTAAAAATAATGTCATTTGAGTGCTAAGAATGACATTGGTGAGGGAAGTTTGAATGGTATAATGATGCAACCAAAATCTGTTACAAGAGTTGAACAAAACAAGAAAATAGTTTTGATAATGTAAGTGAATTTTAAGTGAAATTAACTAGAGTTGGTGAGTGCACTTGGTGCTTAGTTTAAGGTGATTAAGAAGGATAATTAAGTGCTAAAACATGTGGATTTTAGTTGGTGAAGATGGGTTGATTAGTGGGCTAAGAGAGAGCCTGTAACAGAGGAAGAAACTGTAAAATTTACAAAATCTGTAGCAGGGTCCGGGACTTAGGTCCAGGACCAAGTCCCGGACCACCCCTAAAATTACCCCCGAGAGTGTTCTGCTTGTTTGGTCCGGGACCTAACTCCATGCCCAAGTCCCGGACCACATACGATTTTTAGGCCGAGAGTACAACACCCATATTGGTCCGGGACTTGGCCTAGGTACAAGGTCCCGGACCATGCATTATTTTTGGCCGAGAGTTTGTTTTGTGATTGGTCCGGGACTTAGGGTATGGACCAAGTCCCGGACCACCCCCAGAAACCTACAGAGAGTGTTTTAAAGGGTTTAAATGATGGGGGTTTGAAGGTTAATGATGTTATAAGATGTTAAGGCCTTGTTTGGTGACATGTTAAGGCCCTAGGAAGTATAAGAAGGTGTTAAAAGTGAGTGAGAAGTAAGAACTCAAATTAACAAAAGTAAAACCGAGATAACGGGATAACGGGGTAAATACGGGAGTAGCATTTAATTATGTACCGTATGATCTTAGTATTAATAATGTTTGAAACATTATCAGAGAGTCGTGCGTGACCCGAGCATGGTGAGATGCCACGGTAAAGTAAAAACCCCGGTGAAAGGTATGATTTTCTCATGTCCCGTATGCTAACCGAGTTACTCTGATTTGTGTGTTTGTGTGCCGGCTTAATCAAGATTAAAGCATGAAAATAATCCCTTGTTTGATTATGCATGCATTGTTGTATGTTGTATGAGCTAACATACTTGTATGCCGGTGTGGTCTAACGTAGTGCATAGACCGACTCTTAGTGAGTATTGATTGACTAGAAACCCGTTGAACGGGTAGTCACATAACCAATGGAAGTATGCAAACACACATAGACTATCGATTTAAGTGTAATGATAACGCAAACATATAAACTCCCTAGAATGTGAGGAGATGTACGGGTTGAGTAAATACCCGATAACGGTTAGGAAACCTTATTGCAACAATCCACGAAATAAATATGAGTGGAGGGATAAACGAACCTCCATCGAGAGGATCAAAGTTAGTCCAATAATGTAAACATATAAGAAAGGTAAAAAGACCTAAGGGGCTATGTGACTCCCTTGAGATACGGTCGACCTCTTATATGAGGATTTTACCCGGTATAAGAAAATATCCGAATGTATAAGCATATGATTGTGAGGGTAACCCTTTAACCTAAGATTACCCGAATTTAAGGAGAGTTCCCAAAGTCATTAGAAACATCGAGAATGATGCTTCTAGACTAATACATGATATTATTATAACTCCGAGAGAGGAGTGTATGGGAACGAGAGTAGTCCGAGAGTAGTCGGACCTAAGTAAAAGAGATAGGAACTAAGAGAGAGTTCCGTGAGCTAGTTGAACCTTCCCACCATGCTAGACCCAGAGTAGGGTCGAAACCGGGGAAGTAAGACTATGCTAGAGAGCCATGAGTTTTGGCTTAAGTATGTAATAAGAGTAACAAGCGTGACGTAGGAGACCTGTAGTGTCTCGAGAACCTACAAGAGCTTGAGTATGAATAACCCAAGAGTGTGGGTGAGATAATGAGTATAAATAACCCGAGAGAAAGGGGTGAGTATATGTATGAGTAACCCGAGAGAATGGGTAAGTATAAGAATGAGTAGCCCAAGAGAATGGGTGTGTATACGAATAAGTAACCCGAGAGAGCGGGTGAGGTATTGAATAAGTAACCAAGGCATAGTGAGGAATAACCCTCAATGCCTAAGAGTAACCAGTTACCACTAACAACGTTGTTATGTTAGTTAGGAATCGTGTTCCGTGATTGGATGTAGATTCCTTGTGTGATATACATATTATTGTATTGCCATGATGCATGTTGTTTGATTAAAATGAACTCCATGTATATCCGACCCAAAGTAGTCGGCGTACCGCGGTTAGCACGCGGTATATGCGAATTTCATATTCAGCGTAAGCTGACCCCCTAGGGGGAACGTTTTTAGTGTGCAGGTACTTGAAGCTGACCACCGTTCGAGAGAGTAGGACGGGGACTGCTGTGACCATGGGTAGTTAGATTGTAATTACTTATGCGTTTGAATGAGGTGTAAGTCCGAGTATGTTTCGGCATCCGTATATTGTAGACTCGGTATAGTAGAGATATGAATTGAGTATTGTATTTGTATGAAGTACTCGGTTGTTCCAGTTCATCAGACCGTTACGGTATGTAAGAAAGGCCTGGTTAGCCACATGGGTGGCTAACGGCGTTGTTTCACCCCTCGTTGTAATTAGAGTTCCGCTGCGTGAGTAGGAGTAATTAGTAACGGTTTAAGAGGTAATGATGAGATTAACGGTTGGGGTGTTACAAAAATGGTATCAGAGCGAAGTATCGCTCTGATGACTGGAAATACCGAGCTTAGGAAATACCGAGTTAGGATATAGAGACTTAGGGCTAAGGGTTGAGTGGTAGCGTGAGAGATGCGCTAGTTAGGAACTTCCAGTATGATCTGGATACCTACAATACCAAACCCGCCCTCCACAACCCCCGCATTAAAAGCTTGGGAAAGAACGCCAGAGAGACGGGGAAACCTAATCTGGCAGTTACTAAATATTTCAACATGAACTAGAACATGTCATGCGGTAGATCCCGAGAACCGGGAATCCCGGAGACGGATCCCGCTGGAATGACAATAACCGCACATAATGGCAAGAGATCGAGAAATCCTAACCCAAGGAGACCGAAATCTGTGGCAACTTGGGGCGACATGCTTAGCAGTCGCGAGAACCTAGCTGGCCGAGCAGCAGCAAGAAGAAAGCACCAACCGTGCAACAAGGCGGACTCATGAGAAATAACGAGAACCGGGACACAAGTCTACGGACCGCCATAGTTAACTAATACCACCAATGGTATATGTATTGACTAAGGATCTAGTCAAGAGTAGATGCACCCACCCTGCCACACCCAAAGAGATTGCAATACTTAACGGATACCGCTTAGACAACTACGAGCATAACTACGGGATATACCCGAATAGGACTACAGAAGTAGTACCTAAATAAGTTAAACCTCGGTAACCACAGTAAAGACGTGGGAACGAGCAACGAGGTAAAGCATAAAAAAATTAAAGTAATTAAGGAACCCCGAGAGTGGAGGAGCACCTAAATGAACGACAGTCATGTCAAGATGAGTGAGAAGCAGCTCTAAGGAGTAGTTATCCAACTAAAGAGTCAAGGAAGAGCCGTCAAGGCTACCAAATACAATGTGAACAATACCGTGACCGGTATGAGTTAACCTAAAAACCACCTGTACCGCGCACTTGCCTCGGCAAGTGCAGTAATAACGGGACCGTTAAGAAGAATCTTAACAAGTGACAAGTACTTAGCAAGTACCAAGATGGCGAACAAAGCCAATATAGCCACTTAAACCCTAAGAATTGTGAAACGAAACCTTGAAAAGGCATAACGGCCTGATCATTATATAAAGAACATACCAGTCAGCGAGAAGCTGGACTCGGTAAGGAACAGCCGGCACAGAAATGCCATGAAGAACTTACTTTTAAAACTTGAACTTCCTTTCAGAACATAAAATTTTCCAAAAAACCCCAAAGTTTTAAAACCAAACCAGTGAACCACGATAAGTTATTATAGGACCATATAAGAGGAGTTGGCAACAGAATACTTCACTTAGGCGTGACCGACACTACAAGTGTACACAAACGAGACATGGAACGACCGCACTCCAAAGGAGCTTGCGGGCCTGACAGACCAGTTATGAGTTAGTCGGGTAAGTGGTAACGTATCAATAAGATACTCCATGTATGTATACAAGTAGAGTACGGTACACGGGAAGTAGCCCACTCCATACTACGGACGAAAGAGCCAATTCAAACCAAGACAGTTGGACACCTCGAATGATCGAAGAACATAAGGAAGCTTACCAAGATTAAGGAGTCTAGAATCCAGTAAGGTGACGGACCTAAGGATATAGCGTTAATAAGCGCGAGAAGCACAGAGTATTAAGTACAGACATTGGATATGTCTCAGGAAATACCTAATAACTGGGTGAATACCAGTGTAAATAATACGGCGAATGCCTAAATGACTTATTAATGTACGATAAACGGGATAGAATTCCCACTTTATACCTCACTGAAGAGAATAATGACCAGACCTAGAAGGTATTAGAAGGTACCAAGGATCTACCCAATAATGGGAGACATTACAACCCTAAACGGGATAGTCAAGGACATAGCCGCAAGGTGAAGTCACAACTGAACATAACCATGAGTACAAGCCAGATGTAATGGCATTACTCAGTAACACCCAGGAGCAATCCGAGAAGGGTGCCGGAGTCAACAGTAGTTGAACGAAACATCGTGTTGAGAACACAAGTGTTTAAGCAAACACTCGGGTAGAACCCGAAGGGATCCCTCGTAACACGGGATACCCTAAAATGCTAGAGGGCATGAATTAGTATCAAAATACTTTAAGGGTCTTCCATGTTTGGAAGCGTGATGAAACTACCATATCAAAACCCAGTAATACCTCCAAACCATTTAATGGTATAACGGAGAAGCGGAAACCTGTATAAACAGCCCGCATGGAGCATGGCGAGGCAATGTGGCTTATAAGCCGGTAAACTAACTGCAACTTGTAGATCTAAACGTTGTAAACCTATGCATAGAGGCATAAGAGGAACAGTGGAGAATGAACCACTACCTTAGAGTGGGGATACCACTTGTTATTATGGGGCCTATGGAGCGGCATTTGCGTGAATCCTCCAGAGAAAGGCTACCACCTAGGTATGAAATGTGAAACCGCTAGTGCGGTGTAGTAAACTTGAGCATGTGTATATTGCCAATGAGTATATGAACTATAGTAGAGTGTAAGGAGGAACCTCGATTGCGGCAATTCTAAACCGTAGAGTAATCAGTTGAGTAGTAAACACTGTATGTGTGTAATATGAACTGCAGAGTAAGCAGTGCGCAAGTGCGCAGAGAGATTTTAAAGAGTAACGTATTTCATTAAGCTAAGTGAATGGCAAGCCATAGTATAAATGGCGGGAGTACATGAGCGGCAGCTAAAGTAGTAGCGGATGCCATATAAGCGAATGTTGTAACGAGTAGAACATGGTACGCAGCAAGCGACCGTTGAAAGAGTATAACTAGTTAATGATATGAAGCTGATGAGAAAATGTGGTAAAGGAGACATGTTCATTCCTATCTCATGAGAGATTTACCGTCAAGGGTTTACGCTTCTGCACTCTGTATGACTGAGTGTTTTGGTATGGCACTTGTGCGGTAATGATCAAGTGGGAGAGTCAGGAATTGAGAAATGTCAACGAAGCCTGTTGAGTGAGAATCTAGAGGGATAACCGTGCGGCCATTGGCCAAAGATGCACAAAGAACGTGGGCAGTAACCCACAGGGCCCAGGATCGATATGTGGAAAAATGCAGAGTAGTATGAATGGAGAACTCTGGTACAGAACCAAGAAACAAACATAATCCATGAGCCACTATTAAACGAGGAAGCAGTACATGCTAAGTAGTAGCTTGACCTCAACCGACAACAAGTCGGGAAAAATAAGTGAATAATCACAAAGGTATACAGTGTTATACGAAGTAGATTCCCAGAGAACTGGAGAGACAATCTAAAATTCATCGAATTCGCATACGGTAAGAGATACCTAGCGACGATTGACAAACCTTATTCCCAAGTAAAAACGGATAGAAAGGGAGTGGATAATACATTGAAAATACCAAAAGGGCGAGTTAAGCTCTAGTTATTAGGTCACGCAGCAGAAGCTTGTGGACCATAATTCAAAGGTTAATTATACCTAGCAATTGTGAGTAGATGGCTAATCATAAACGCCTTGAAGATAAAATACTTCATGATACCCGAATTAATGAACCAATTCAGTATAACATATGGTCTGTTAGCGGGCGTAACCCCTTTTAAGGGGGGTAGGGCGAGAAACCGCTTAGAGTAGTTTTACGTATTGGTGGTAAACTACTATGTGCATAGCACAAAAAGAAATTGTTTTGATGATTGGAACTCATGTTACATAAACATGTCTACCCATTCATCGCGTAAGTATGAGTATTGTGCATGAGAGATACGAGTAATGTGTATGTAATAAATATGAAAGAGGAGTAGAGAAACTCCTGGGGAATGAAAATCCCTATAGTATATGTCTAGTGAGATTAGACATGAGATATGATGAGTATGAATCGGCATGAAACCGATGTGTAACCTAAGAGGGAGTGAGTTCCCTAGGTGATTTTATTTGAGAATGATAGATGGAGTGAGTTCCATCCTTTGGAGTTGTATGTTATGTGTTTTAAAATGAGTAATAATTGACTAATGAGGCCTTAAGTATGGAGTACCATAGGTAGTAGGTAGTGAAATAAATCGAGTATAATGGATGACCTAAGTTCCATAACTAAGAGGTAAATCGGAATGAATCGTTTTATGATTATGACTAGAAAGAGTAAAAGATAGAAAACGAAATGTTTGACTATCTGATTGTGTGAAATTGACGGGGAGGTGGAACTTGATCTGCTAGCGATCAAGGGAAACCGAACACAAATTGGGGTGGAAGGATAATCAACACTGATGCTGATACATCAGGGTTAGATGATTCTTAAGCTCCCTATAGTGGTCACAAGTAATCACGCTAAGAAAGTACAGCTACATAAATTGATTTGGAGTGTGTGATGTTTTAAAAAGAATTTTCAAACAGAATTTGAAAAAGAATTTCTTCAAGTATGAAGATGGAAACGAAACTGGTTTTGAAACCGCTATCACCCGCCGATGGCTGTGGCCTTAAGTATTCGGTGACCGGTAGAACGGTGGGCGTGTACAGGTTTTGAAACCATTGCACCGTACGTGCGGCGGTCCTAAGTGACCGGTTGGGGCGGTGTCAGTGTGTGATTTTTCCAAAGGCAGCGGGACGGGGAGAGTACCCTGAGATGTTCCTGTGTTGAGTGAGTCAACCAGAGTGCCTGAGGATATGTATATGTGTAATGTTTTGATCAGAACCGAAGGGACCGTGGGCCAGAGAGAGTAAGTGCCCATTTGTCATGAAACGGCCGTGAACCAGAAAGAGTAAGTGTTCAACGTGACCGGTACCTGAGGGATCAGTAGTATATTACTCAACATGGATTCGAGGACTGTAGTGCCTTCTTGTCTTCGGACCGATTCCATGGAGAGAGAACAAAATGTATTTTTGATTGCTATACATGCTGTGATATGTGTGAGGTATGTGTAGTATGAAATGAGACAGACTTGTGAAGTCTGTAAGGTTGTACATGTATTATAACCTTGGCATAGTACGCCCATGAGAGTAACCATTTAGATTCACCAACTTTGAGGACAAAGTTCCTAAGGGGGGTAGATTTAATACCCTGGATCTAAAAATGGTGATTAATTACTCTAATAAGATTATTAAGGGCCTAATTGTGCCTAGAGAGTATTGGTAAAAATAAAAAAACCAAAAGAAAAGAGAAAATGCGTTAAAAGCGAAAAACGCTAAAACGCGTATTAAATGAAAAAGGAAAAATATGATCTCGTAGGGTCCGAGATGGATTCCTAAGGCTTAATTACGCCTAATTATTATGTGGGAATAATTCCCGAAGAAAACGGATCCAAATAATGGATTAAAAATGCTAACGGAGTTTTAAGCACGCTTTTCGAGAAAACCCGAAAACGCAACCTTAAGTGGTCAAACGGACCCATAAAAATTATAGTTGATTAAATAACTATAATTAAGTATTAATGGAAGCTTAATAACCATTAAAATTAATTAAACGAGAAAATTCCGGAAAACGGACCCGGTAAGTGAATAGTGACGAAACCGGGAGATAAAACGCGTTTAATTCGAAAAGTCGAAAATCGACCCGGGCTATTAATTAATGTGGGCCGGTTTTTAATTAGTGTGTACACACACATTAATAGCTTGCTAGCTATTTAGAAATAAAAAGACAAGTAAATAAGTAAAAGCAAATAGTGAAATAGTTAAAAGTAACATAAATACACTCTCTCACCTACCTTTCTTTCTTTATTCTCACGCAGCCCAGCCCCTGGCTACCTTCTTCTTCTTCCTCCTCTGTTAATATTCCCGATTGAAGAAGAAGCTCACCACCTCCATCTTCAATCTCATCTAACTTGCTCATTTCTCCACCGAATCGCACAAAAATTGCACCGTTAGATTCGTATCGGCGAGGGCTACGTTTTCCACCCCTCAAAACCTTGTTTCCTCCACCTTCACTTCCATGGGTGTTGGAGCTTTTGAAGCTTGAAGAGGTTCTTTTGACTCTCCATCATCTCCTTAATGCTCTAAGGTAAAAATAAAAGCTAGAGTTTCATAATTCCTAGCTTTTCCTTGCAAAATCAAAATTTTGCCCACGTTGAATTTTTCCTTCATTTCAGCCGATTCTTCCTTGCCTTCGTGGAGTGTTGGAATTTCATCCATTTGATTGCCAAGCTATCCATATGGACATTTGAAGGTAATCTCTAAGTTAAACCCTAAAAAAAAACTAGCTCTTGTAAAACTAGTTTTGTGAGGGAAAAATTGAATTAATGAGCTTAATTGTGTATATGGGGATATGATTGTAGTTGGCAATCTATGCCCCTTTGTTTTGATGTGGAAACATGAAGAGAAAGAGGGAACAAGAGAAAGAGGAAGAAGAGGGAGAAAACCGAAAAGGAGCAAGGTAAAAAGCTTACCTTGAGCTAGTTTTTATGTGACTTGTGAGTTAAATGATAGGTTGAATTAAGGACCTTGAATTGTGGTGGTCATGATACTATAATGTTGTTTGTTGAATGGGAATGTTTCAATGGGTTTAAGTGTGTAAAATGAACCTAGGAAACCAAGCTAGTTTATATGTGAACAAGTGGGAATTTAATGTGATTGTTGATGTCTAAACCAAACAGGTGGGAAGAAGTGCTTGTGAGTTGATTTTAGTGTGGTGAAAATGCTTAGTAAAGCAAGTAAGTGCTGTCAAAATTTACCTAGGAATGGAAAGTCTTGAGTGTTCTATGATGAGGAAGAGACTAGGTGTGCTTAAGAGGTTTATAGAGTGAGTAGTAATGGTTTGCAAAATCAAGCTAAGGAGAAAGGTGTATTAGGAGTAAAAATAATGTCATTTGAGTGCTAAGAATGACATTGGTGAGGGAAGTTTGAATGGTATAATGATGCAACCAAAATCTGTTACAAGAGTTGAACAAAACAAGAAAACTAGTTTTGATAATGTAAGTGAATTTTAAGTGAAATTAACTAGAGTTGGTGAGTGCACTTGGTGCTTAGTTTAAGGTGATTAAGAAGGATAATTAAGTGCTAAAACATGTGGATTTTAGTTGGTGAAGATGGGTTGATTAGTGGGCTAAGAGAGAGCCTGTAACAGAGGAAGAAACTGTAAAATTTACAAAATCTGTAGCAGGGTCCGGGACTTAGGTCCAGGACCAAGTCCCGGACCACCCCTAAAATTACCCCCGAGAGTGTTCTGCTTGTTTGGTCCGGGACCTAACTCCATGCCCAAGTCCCGGACCACATACGATTTTTAGGCCGAGAGTACAACACCCATATTGGTCCGGGACTTGGCCTAGGTACAAGGTCCCGGACCATGCATTATTTTGGCCGAGAGTTTGTTTTGTGATTGGTCCGGGACTTAGGGTATGGACCAAGTCCCGGACCACCCCCAGAAACCTACAGAGAGTGTTTTAAAGGTTTAAATGATGGGGGTTTGAAGGTTAATGATGTTATAAGATGTTAAGGCCTTGTTTGGTGACATGTTAAGGCCCTAGGAAGATAAGAAGGTGTTAGAAGTGAGTGAGAAGTAAGAACTCAAATTAACAAAAGTAAAACCGAGATAACGGGATAACGGGGTAAATACGGGAGTAGCATTTAATTATGTACCGTATGATCTTAGTATTAATAATAATGTTTGAAACATTATCAGAGAGTCGTGCGTGACCCGAGCATGGTGAGATGCCACGGTAAAGTAAAAACCCCGGTGAAAGGTATGATTTTCTCATGCCCCGTATGCTAACCGAGTTACTCTGATTTGTGTGTTTGTGTGCCGGCTTAATCAAGATTAAAGCATGAAAATAATCCCTTGTTTGATTATGCATGCATTGTTGTATGTTGTATGAGCTAACATACTTGTATGCCGGTGTGGTCTAACGTAGTGCATAGACCGACTCTTAGTGAGTATTGATTGACTAGAAACCCGTTGAACGGGTAGTCACATAACCAATGGAAGTATGCAAACACACATAACTATCGATTTAAGTGTAATGATAACGCAAACATATAAACTCCCTAGAATGTGAGGAGATGTACGGGTTGAGTAAATACCCGATAACGGTTAGGAAACCTTATTGCAACAATCCACGAAATAAATATGAGTGGAGGGATAAACGAACCTCCATCGAGAGGATCAAAGTTAGTCCAATAATGTAAACATATAAGAAAGGTAAAAGAGACCTAAGGGACTATGTGACTCCCTTGAGATACGGTCGACCTCTTATATGAGGATTTTACCCGGTATAAGAAAATATCCGAATGTATAAGCATATGATTGTGAGGGTAACCCTTAAACCTAAGATTACCCGAATTAAGTAAAGAAGTTCCCAAAGTCATTAGAAACATCGAGAATGATGCTTCTAGACTAATATACATGATATTATTATAACTCCGAGAGAGGAGTGTATGGGAACGAGAGTAGTCCGAGAGTAGTCGGACCTAAGTAAAAGAGATAGGAACTAAGAGAGAGTTCCGTGAGCTAGTTGAACCTTCCCACCATGCTAGACCCAGAGTAGGGTCGAAACCGGGGAAGTAAGACTATGCTAGAGAGCCATGAGTTTTGGCTTAAGTATGTAATAAGAGTAACAAGCGTGACGTAGGAGACCTGTAGTGTCTCGAGAATCTACAAGAGCTTGAGTATGAATAACCCAAGAGTGTGGGTGAGATAATGAGTATAAATAACCCGAGAGAAAGGGGTGAGTATATGTATGAGTAACCCGAGAGAATGGGTAAGTATAAGAATGAGTAGCCCAAGAGAATGGGTGTGTATACGAATAAGTAACCCGAGAGAGCGGGTGAGGTATTGAATAAGTAAACAAGGCATAGTGAGGAATAACCCTCAATGCCTAAGAGTAACCAGTTACCACTAACAACATTGTTATGTTAGTTAGGAATCGTGTTCCGTGATTGGATGTAGATTCCTTGTGTGATATACATATAATTGTATTGCCATGATGCATGTTGTTTGATTAAAATGAACTCCATGTATATCCGACCCAAAGTAGTCGGCGTACCGCGGTTAGCACGCGGTATATGCGAATTTCATATTCAGCGTAAGCTGACCCCCTAGGGGGAACGTTTTAGTGTGCAGGTACTTGAAGCTGACCACCGTTCGAGAGAGTAGGACGGGGAGCTGCTGTGACCATGGGTAGTTAGATTGTAATTACTTATGCGTTTGAATGAGGTGTAAGTCCGAGTATGTTTCGGCATCCGTATATTGTAGACTCGGTATAGTAGAGATATGAATTGAGTATTGTATTTGTATGAAGTACTCGGTTGTTCCAGTTCATCAGACCGTTACGGTATGTAAGAAAGGCCTGGTTAGCCACATGGGTGGCTAACGGCGTTGTTTCACCCCTCGTTGTAATTAGAGTTCCGCTGCGTGAGTAGGAGTAATTAGTAACGGTTTAAGAGGTAATGATGAGATTAACGGTTGGGGTGTTACATGGCGGGCGAAAGATGAACCGAGAAAGGATGGGGGCCAAACTTTTCCCCGTCGGAACTGTCGGGGAGGTAGATCTTCGCATCTTGTTTTCGTTTTGCGTCTGGTTTGTAGATAGATTCAAGTAAACTTGAAAACGAATCACTCTTCTTTCTCTTTGATTTTCGGTGCTTTAAGGCCCGATTTTTCCTTGCGAAATGTTGTACAAACACTGGACATTATATATGTGAATGGACGTTAAATCTGGAAGTTGTTTCTGTGTTGCAAAAAATAAAAACCCTAAAATAGGTTTAGGGTTCCAAAAATTACAATGAGTTGTATGCGTTTTTGAGTTTGATTTAGGGTTTTGATGGACATTAGAAATTGATATTTTAGTTTCTCACGAACTCATACTGTTGGATTATGTTTATGAGTGTGTTCTGTCTACGAAATCGAAATGGCTGAAGAGGGAGTGCTATGTTGGGAAACCGAAAATTTCAGAGAGATCGAGATTGGAATTTTAAATTTGGAATTAGGGTCCAATTTTAAGAATTAGGGTTTACGGTTAATAAAGTAGTGTTAGGGTCTATGAAATTAACTGGGAAAAATTGAAATTAAGGCTTCGATTGAATTGGTGAAATTCAATTTTGGGCTCTAGAAATCGAAATTTGGGTGTAAATTAGAATTTCTGGAAAAATTTGGGACAATTTTGTGAATTCTGGAAATTTGGGGCGAAATGGCAATTAGGAGGAAATTATGGGCGAAATTGTAAATATGACAAAACTGAGGGCAAACGTGAATCGGAGAAACTTGGGTAAATATTGGAATTTAGAAGAAAACTAGGATCAGGAGTGGAATTAAGGAGTTGGTCAAATTATGATTCTGGTTAACCTGAAATTAGGGTTAGGAAATGTTCAAATTGAATGTGTTGGTTTTCAAATTGAATGTGTTGGTTAAAATTAAATTGGGGATCTTGACTGGTCAAAATTCGATTTGGGAAGTCAAGATTTTGAACAATTCAAATTTGAATTTGGGATTGGACCAAGTCAAATTATAATTGAGAGGTTAAAGGAGAATTTGGATAAGGGCACTCAAATGGTTGGGCTAAGAATCCGACCCAACTCAAAAGAATGGGCTGAATAAATGTAGAATGTTGGTTGGACCAATTCTAGACAAATGTTAAATTAGTAATTGTAAATGGGCTCAACAATTTGAGTAAGAGACAACTTATGGCCTCATACAATTAAGGAACTGTTTAATAAATACAATATTTATTTGTAAGTATTGAGGATAACATTAATCATATGAGAACATAGATGTATGTGATTTATGGAAAAGGTGGGTTATATGTGAGATGTAATCTTTGGGCAAATTTTATAATACGGTGTGAGTGACATGGTGTGATAATACTAATAAGGTGAATACTAGCTAGGAAAAATTAGTACAAGTTTAAGGAACATCAGATTGACCTTGAACTATAACGAGTATGTGAAATGTTACAATGATAAATATATATATATGTTGTAAATTTAATACATGTTGGAAGAGGAGTTAATATATTAATGGGGGAAACGTAATATATGAAAGGTGTATGTTATTTAACATTAGACATTAAACGTCTAAGTTAATATAATGAGGATTTAACTAAAAAGAAAATTATACAATTCTAATGAGGTTAAATGTGAATTATATACCTACATCATACTTTAGTCAAGTGACCTGTATTGACCTAATCAACGCAATTTACCAAGAAGGTCAACATTGGCAAACTCTTAACTAAGAAGAGACTTATAAGAGGATTAAATAAGGTCATTTGTATAAGCAAATGTAGTGATAAACTAGGTAAATGTACAATGTAATTCTATGTACATATACATATATATATATACATATATAATTATATACGTGTTTATATATATAAGAGAAAGAACCTAGTCAAATGAGATAGGTAGCTAGGATTATATCCTTAGTTGTAAAACATGTAACAATGTCTCTAAACACGAGAATTAAAATATTGATATAACTAATCCTGAACTCACCCGAATATTTGGTTAATAACGGTTAATTAATTACGGGGATGGAAACCGGGGGATTAGCGCTTATACGGGAGTACCAAACCGTATTACGAACATAGTGCGCTAATACGTAGTTCGATGCATATTCCAGATCCGTAGGACTTCGTGGATTGTCAGGTGAGCGTGAGACTTCACGCTAGCGTATTTTCTGGTGAACGGTATGTTATTATGTGGCTTGATTGTCTCTGAGGATTTCCTCAGTCCAGACTTCTGTGAAAATCTATGATAAGATTGAATGTCTGATTGTTTGAATTAATATGCATGAACTGTATATTAATGCTGCTTATTTGTTACTGTTGCGTGACAGTACTGTTCGTATATATGAACATATTTATAAAACGAACTAGAGGCAATCATGCTATCTTATATGTGTAATATAAAGAACGTAAGAATAACGTTGTAGCATAGGATAATAAGATATATATATTATATATCCGAGACTTATATATGGAGCATTGGCCTATTTAACGCCGCTCTCGTATCTTACATTCGAATGGTATGAATCACCTAGAGAAAACTAGGTAATAGACCTTAATTAATTAAGGCACACACATTCGAAATGTTGCACTGGATCCCGAGTTATACTTAGGATTGGATTAATGATCTTAGTCTACAGTGTTATGGAAATGGTAATGTGATGCGATGGTATAGATAAATCCAAGAGGATGTGGCTCTTGGTGCACGTTGTGATCACAAAAACGATACCAGGATGTCCGCGTATGGATCCGTAAGTATCAAAAGACACTCCTGCGAACTAGAATGGTTCTTTGGTCGGAGACTCTACCGCTGGAGTGGCTACTGTCGTGGGTGACCCGCCATAAGTTATGGGTATGGTTAGAGACGCATCGATTTAACGAGACGTTGTCATAGGCATGAGACTAAACAATATACGAACAGCTAGATAGCTCGTATTACTGGCGAGAATCATTTGGGGCCTTAAGGCAAAGACGAGAATAAACCGAACATTTATAACTCTAGTACTATTTCGCTCGTTGTTTAGTATGCTTATATATACTGTTGTATGTTATGTGAACAACATGATTTGTGTGATGTGTGGAGGGATTGGTTGAGTTGAATCGCTGTACTCGTATATGCATTATTATGTATTTGGTTGAGATGAGTCGATGTACTCGTATATGTATTATTATGTATTTGGTTGAGTTGAGTCGTTGTACTCGTATATGCATTGTTATGTAAATAGTTGGTTGATTGTCGGTGTGATAAGTGAAGACGGGGGCTCGATTGTTCTCTGAAGTTACTGCAATATTATTGCTTTACAGTTTTATACTTAAACCGGTATTGCATGAAAAATGAACTGCATGCTCTCGACCAATTAACTGGGGGTCTGAGGGGGCATGATAGTCATGTAGTAGCATACTCAGCAGGGGCTGATTCCATACCACAACAAATATTTTCAGGTATGCAGCTTCCGGTGTCGACAGAGTACGGGATGCGATGGGTAGATAGTCGACGTTTTGAGATTACATTGTTGTAATTCAGTTTGATGTAAATGTTGTATAAGGAACTGAGTATTAGATTGCTCACTAGTTATTGTATGTTGGATTGGAATGGAAAGTTAGATCGATCTCTTGTTTTCACTGCGAGAAAATGTTTTGTATTATGATTGTTTAAGTTGGATACGTTACCACTCGTATGGGCGAGTGAGAGCGGTAACACCGGTAGTTCGATAATATTTATATTACCGCTGCAATTATATGTTAAGTGTGATTTTTTGGTTGACGATTAGGAGCCGATTAAGTAGGGGTGTTACAGTGGAAGTGGACACATCTAAACCGTGGATTTTTTTCCAGTAGAATCACTATCAAGGATAAGGTTCTTGTGTGGGGATTCGGCCGTGATCGAAGCATCTGAGGAGGTAGAGTTCATGGAACAGCTCATGTCAGATTGAGTGGGGCTTGCGTTTGTTGACTAGGCTGTAGAAGAGTTGGAATCAGAGTGTATGTAAGCTTGTGCAACATACACTAGTTCAAAAAACACCTATTTCGGCGCCCCTATTTCGGCGGTTGTAGAGGCAACCGCTGAAATAGGGCTCCGAAATAGGTGTCTTTTTTCCAGACACTAGAAATCTCGGAGCCCTATTTCGACAATTGTCTTTACAACCGCCGAAATAGGGTCATTTCCTGGGAATTGTTTCTGAAAATTTTGAAATGCCGCTTAAATTTCAGTCTATTTCGGCGGTTGTTAGTAACAACCGCCGAAATAGACTTTATTTAATTATATATGCTCACCGGCCTCATCTCTGTAATTTTGCTCCCTTGGCGAATACATCCTATCTTCTCTAACTGGCGAATACATGCGGTCTACTACTCTCTTCTTCTCTCATGGTGATTTCGCAACCCAATCCGGCGAATAAACATGCTCGGCGCTCCTCTCTTCATCTTCTTTTCTCACGTTAAAGTCGCAACCCTTACTGGCGAACAAACATGCTCTACTTACCTCTCTTCATCCTCTTATCTCATGGTAATTTTGCAGGTGAACATACATGCTTTGCGCTTGTGTTCATACTCTCACGGTAGTTTCACAACCCTAACTAACAAACCGGTAATATACTCAAACTGAAGCAGTTCATTGCGAACCAGTAATACACTCAAACTTGCAGGCGAACATACATGCTCTGCGCTCGTGTTTGCGCCTCTGTCGAAAATCACTAGAACTGCTACCAAGGTTGAAGACGACACAAAAATCGTTTTTTTAAAAAGGACCTATTTCGGCGGTTGCTAGCTAACAACCGCTTAAAAAAGTGTGTTTTTTTTGTTCTGACACGGGCCTATCTCAGCGGTTTTTAGCTAACAACCGCCGAAATAGGTATAAGAACCTATTTTGGCGGTCTCCATTTTGGCGGTTGTACAACCGCCGAAATAGGCCCAAAACAACCGCCGAAATAGGCGTTTTTTGTACTAGTGATAGTTCCTTGGGTGCTTGGTGTATATGAATTTTCGAATGGTGGAGTAGACTGTTTGCTCATTTGAGCTTGTTGAACTCTGTGGTTCGTGTTCCATGACGAGAAAGACATGAAGTGAGGATAGAATGTGGATGAAGTGTAAGAAGAGAGTGGATGATGATGAAGGAAGGCGGTGATGAATGAGATGACTGATCATGGGTTTTATAGACAGCTGAAGAATAGGCTCACCGAGTGATAGGGGAGGGTTAATAAATGTGGCGCGGCCATTATGTGCAGTCTATGTAGTAGGTTTTAGGTGTCAAGTAATGAAGTTGGATTAGTGGAATGATGTGATTGAATGGCTCTGATCATATTGCAATTTTTAATCAAGAAGCAGTAGACGTCACTACTACAATTCGTATTTTCTACTACCGCTAATAGACAACTGTTACACAATTTAGTTGTCTATAGTATGTTCTGGGTGAATTAAACTAAAAATAGACTATATAAGAAAACTGTTATATTTGTCGTTGTGTATCTCCTATCAATGACAACTGTTACCAAACACTGAAAAAAAAACACGGAGACACTTACTGGACAAACAGAAAAATGACATCAATACCCCCAATGTCTTTTTTCTTTCTCTGATGTCCCACGACTTCACACATAATATACCCATCTATACTCTTGTTTATTTCCCGCTTCACTTCCAAAATTTTTAATTCTATCCCCGTTTTTTATTTCCATATCACGTTTCATTAACCGCTCCACAATATCCTCTTCTGTTAGAACTAATCCCACCATTTTCTCTGTTAAGTATACTCTTATTATTAATCTCCCAGCCGCAAGCCATTGCTGCATTCTTAACCTAACACAATCTTCTCGATCAGGCACGGACCACTGTTAACAATCGGTAAGTATACATTCTGTCATTCCCCCCATCCTATTTCTCATCCAACCTATTCTTTGGTGGCTATTCTCCTCGATTTTTTGTTGGAAGCTTGTTCGGTGCACCACCGGTGAATTTAGCGACACGGAGAAGTTAAAATCCTTTAGTTGGTTCAGAAGCTCAGCCTTTGTCTTCTGCATCAATGGTGAACATTGATCTTGGCCATAGCTGAAGTACTCCTGCTGCAATCTGTCGCAGCTTTCCTCTTGGCTACCGATCCCAACTCTTCTCCTCGACTCAACTGCGCTGACGTTCTTCCTCTCTTCAATCTTCTGTTGCGTGAGCACAAAATAAAAACTTATCTATTGCGTGCTTTTTCTGATTCCTGGTTAATTTACAGTGATTGTTTGATGAGCAAAAATTGGAACGATAACCCCCTCCGTGATTCTATGTATTTAATTCATGATCTACGTCTTCTATTTGATCCTCTTCTTCGGAGTCTTCTTGATTTGTTTTTTTTGCTTCTGTGTCTGTGTGGAATTTTGTTCCCTTATTTTGTTTTACTACTCCAATTCTAGTTTTAAAAGGTTAGTTTCGTGTAGGTCGATCGATTTCTGGCCAATATAACTTCTCTAGGGTGCTTAAGAAAAATCTTGTGCTCTTTGATGTGAATTTCCTTGAATCTGCTTGTTGCTGCGAACGACTACTAAATTTCTTGTGCTCTTTGGTGTGAACCATCACCTCGTCCTACACGGTTGTATCAGTGAGAATTTTTTTTTCATTTCTTCACTAGCTGGAGTGAACGACGACAATAGAATTTGGGTTTTTGTTTAATAAAAAGGAGGATTCTTTATTGCTACTTCAATTGACTCTATTTTTATCTGCATCCAGGAATTGCTATGAGGGGTCGATTTGATGAATACAAATTGGTCGTGTTTCTGATTTTACCGTGACTGACAATTCATTAAACCACTTATAATATTATAAATTTCCTTTATGAATCCATTTCTTCTTCAGATTTGTGATTAATTTGTTTTTGATACTATACGATGCTATACACTAACTGTTCATCATCAAACTGGTTATGTTCAAACTGGTACCAGGTAGGCGATAAGCAAACCGGCACTGCAAGAAATTAGGGAAGATTGGGCAAGCTAGGCACTTTTGATTGCATAAATGAAGGGTTGTGCAGAGACAGAGGCCCAAAATGAGCGGGTGATTAAGAAAGGAAAGTATTATAATAAGGTAATGTTGAAAATACATTTGCAACTTTAAACGTAACTTGCTAGAATGAGAAAGATGAAATTCAGTCAGAGGACAAAAGAAATGAAGTTCGTTCAATGTTTTTGAGGGGTTTGTGATGTTCTTTTGTTTGAGCTGGTTTTTGGTGTATAGGGGAGGAAGATAAACAATACTCTTATACTGAAACAAGATACTAATTGTGTTTAGCTCACCTAAAGTACTATTGCATACGACCCTTTGTTTAATCTTTCAAACTGAATCGTACTTACAAAATCAACCTCCTTTTTTAATGTTTGTGGGGGTGTTTTACAAATCATAATACTTTTAATTGATTGAGAGTTATTATATGATGTGTGTACGGTGACAATGCATGTATATGTAAGATTAGACCATTGGGTTAGTAGCAGCAACGTATGGTGATGTTGTTGTTGGATTAGCCATGTACGACTAGTTATTCCCAGGTCAAAAAAGAACAAATACTAGAGGGTGGAGAGAAAGAATAGCACAATTAATTACTCTTAACAAACAACTATGTTGGATCTGGAACTGTTTGAGCTTTGTCTTCTAGTTCCTTTCGTGTGTTTCTGATGGTAAAGGAAAATCTGGTGGAAATTTAAATCTAAGGGCAGCAGCGGTAGCAGTATATAATAATAATGATGAGCTTTTATAATCAACTACATGACCTTCTGGCTCGGAGATTGGATCCTTTCCTCGGGTCTCTTTGTCAGCAGCATTTGCTTGCTTTTTATTATTAGGAACATGTCCCTGATTCTCTTTACTCTAGCATTTGGTTGCTGCTTGTTTGTATTTTTTTGACTCTTTCCTGTGCTTTCTCAAAAATATCATTGGCTTGCAACTAGTTTATTTGCTCCTTTCCCATGGCCTTGTTCCTAGCACCATTAGCTTGCTTTTTTGCATCAGGATCCTTCACTCGACTCTCTATGTCAATGACATTTGCTTACTCCTTAACCTTTGATTGAACTACATTATTTTCCTTAATATTATCTTGTTTCATCATCTTTTAGCAACAACTGCTTAACATTTTTCAGCAACAGTAGACTTGATGTTCATCATCTTTCAACCATTTTCTTTGATTCTTCCCTTTTTAAGACTGTCCAAACTAATTTACCATCACCATCATGGATCAAAGATGGATGAACAAAATTCTTGAGTCAAATGATTATAAAGAAGGGGTGAAGGAGTTTATCAAGTTTGCACTTCAACATGCCGAAGCAGAGAAAGCATAATTGTTTGTCCTTGTCTAAAATTTTGTTTTAGTAGAAGCTTCACCGCTATCATAGTCAAAGATCATTTGCTCATGTATGGCATTGACAGTGGTTATAAATGTTAGCTTCTGGTATAATTACAATTGAAATGTCTAAATAAGTTGTCGGTTATCAAATGCCAATTCCCATAACTCGTGATGAGATAACAAAGTGGTATGATCTGAAACAAGTAGAGCCGTGTCACATGTCTGTCTTCATCAAGTAAGTGTTATTTTAAGTAGCATTGTTTTCTTTCACCATTTTTCTTACTTATGTTTCCTTTTCTATGTTTAGAGTATAGTTTATGTAAAATAATTGGAATTTACATCACAGGATTTTGTTTGAGAAGATTCGCAAAAGGGAGGTGACAACATTATTGAATTTATATGCCCTCATTATATCTCCCCTGGCAATGCACATACTGTTCAAGACAGAATGCGACATTTGTCGACGTCTTTCAAAAGAGGAAAACCTGAATCTGTCTACCTAGCTCCATATAGTGTGAGGTAAGATAGTATTGTAAGATTTATTTGGTTATTTTGTTTTGTAAATAATATAATTGTATTTTTCATTTGATAGTGAACATTGGATTCTACTGATGAGTGATCCTAAGATGTACACATGTTATTGGCTTGATCCCTGAGAGGAGTTGTGCACTCTGATGTGAAGGATATTATAGAGAAGTAAGTATAATATATATATATATTTCTATCACGCTACACAATTTGGAATATTTTTCCTTCATGCTAACTAATTTGATAATTTTGTTGTATTCTAGGGGACTAATAATATTTCAAGCACAACAAGGTGACAGAAAGCAAGCTCGAAAGCATGTGAATGGAATATAGTCAAGGTATTAGTTTATTAATCTAACCTCTTTCATGTTTAAGCTCATTTTTTTTGACATCTAATTATGTTACTATTAATTCATGATGATAGTTCACATAGTCCTTTACAATGAAATATATCGTATAAAGAGTAGTGCAAAATGTTGCCTATTCATGCTTATGGTCAGAATTTGTCATTTTCTATCTCGTTCTCACTTTGTAGAGTCAGGATTAATTTATACTAATTTTTGTTATTGTTTTTCTCGTAGTGTCCAAGACAACCCAGCGGTACAATTATTTGTGGATACTATGTGATGAGATTCATGATGAAGATTATAGAAAATTCGCAAAGGAGTGTTCCTTTGGAGGTAAAACATTGGTTTAATAACATATTACAAGTTTCATTTCATCTTGGTTTAACTATAATAAAACTTATTGTTTTTTATTTACATTTTTAGTACTTATACGGATATGATGGTCGAGCATACGAACAACATGAGATTGACAAAGTTTGAGAGCAATGGGCCGCATGTGTTCAAAAGCACTTATCTACGAAGTAATAGTATTTTTAGTTTCTATTGAAGATGATACAATTGGATCAATTTTGCTATGTGGTTGTAGAGAATTAAGGATGATGTGAAGAGTATTTGGACTTGTTGACAACGTGGATGTTAGCTTTTGATGTATGGATGACTCATTTGTTATTGACAGAGTAATAATATTTCATTTGTGCATATTATGTGACAATTTGGTTGAGTGAGATTGAAATATCATTACAGGCACTAAAAACAACTGCTCATAGCAGTTGTAATAGTATATATAAAACAAGTTACACTAATGTCAAGGACAACTGTTACTAACAGTTGTTAAAGACAACGTAAATCATCTAAAAAATGATAGCAGACAACTGTCAAACACAGTTGTCATAAGAGTCAAAAATATAATTAATCGTGTTTAAAGACAACTGTTAAGGACAGTTTTCTATTCCACCTTTACTACAACTGTTGGAAACAGTTGTATTTGGTGTTGATCACAGTTGTCTTAAGATTCAAAAAGATGTTTTAACATGATCAAAGACAACTGTTAATGCCAGTTCTCTATTCACATCCTACTACAACTGTTAATTTAACAGTTGTCGAAGGGAAAAAGAAAAGTACAATAGACAACTGAATCTGATACAACTGTTATTAACAGTTGTCTTACGCATTTTTAACAGTTGTAAAAAGTGTTTTTTGTAGTAGTGCGTGTTGATGTAGTCGATCATAAAAGAAAACATGCATTCATTGATAGAATTCGATGGTTGCTACATGCATGTCAAAATCAATTAACAACTTTGAAACAGACTTATGAGTGACAAAAGAACAAAAACAAAAAACTAACTTATTCTAAGACAGCTCATGGATTCTCTCAAGCTCTAAGAGGAGTAGAACTCTCAGGCTATATATTTGTCTATGTAGTCTATGGCCCCTTGAACCATGGATTGGACACTAGGTTCTTCGGAGATGGCCTGGACAACGGTAAGAGTAAGTCTTACACGCTGAAGAATGTCTTGAGCTTGAGTATCCAGACATGTCCTCGACCTATCCTGGACTGGTGCGAGACTGCGCTTCCTCTTGAGAGCTGATGACTTGGCAAGTGGACGAGGCTCTGAGTGTGAGTCTTTGCTTTTGGTAGGGTTCAAGTGGACTGTGAGCTTGTCACTCTGGGTTTTTATCCCCATCTTTGACAACATCTTCGAGCAGATGGAATCTTGAGCGCTCCGCGAGCACGCGTGAAGTACCCTATCTGGGATGGACATCTGGATAGTTGGGAAGTTTCTCTTAGCCGCTCCCTTGTTGAAGAGATTGACCATCTTTCCTCCCTTGTGTCCGAGGACATTGCAAGTGGTGTTCTTGGGCACGACCAGTCCTCCAGGGTCCAAGTTGAAGTGTTCAGCAATCCATGTCTTCGTGATGTTGATGTGGATATCCTGAACCTTGGAGATAAGGTAGTCGTTGTTGTCGCTCTGGAGCGGTCCTAGATTGCGCATGTTCTCCTTGAGGAGCTCGGTGTAGTAGGGGAATGGCTCCTGGAAGAACTCGAGCCATCCTTGGAACTTGATGAGCTTTACTATGTCGCCTAGGTTCATCTGGCTCATCCATTCGATGTCCAGTGTCTTGGGCAGAACTGGACATGGTTTGTCGACCACATGTGCAGCCTTGATCAGTGTAGGTTGTAGTTGGCTGAGCCGTTGCAGGCGCTTGAGCGACTGGGGAGGCAGTGGCTTGGCGACCGCCTTCTTGGCTAGGAAGAGCTCTTCCAGCTCTTGCTCCTTGGCTGAGGGAACCATCGTTTTTCCCTTTAGCCTTCTTTGTCGCTTCTCGTTCCTCATAAGTGAGGAGGATTGGAGATTGCGATTACGTGTCGCTTCCTTCTTCTTGACTCGATCTGAGGGGTGTCAGGGACCGATCGGAGACCTCTTGAACTGATGTTTGACATTTTATCTCAAAGATTGAAGTGTGGCAACTTAGATATCTTGGTGGATATGAACTTCAACCAGTGGGAGATATGAAAATACACATCACAAGGGTCAAATTTCAGATCTCGTTTAGGAAGAGAGTACATGGGATTTCCATCTTATATTTTTGACGTAAGGTCGGGGAGAATTGAGCAGGAAATAATGATTGGGCAGCACAAGAAAAGAAAGAGATAATTGCACTTGATAAACAACACAAATCATCATTTACAAGGACTAAGTTAAATCAGTCAAAACTAACTGTTGTAGACGAAAAAGAGTCATTACCCCTTTTATTAAGAAGGCGGTAACGGGCTTACCTCAACCTGATTGAGACTAACTTGTTATCACCTTCTTTAGAGAAGGGCCAATGACTTTTTTCCCTTTGCAAAGAAGGTGATAACAAGCTTGCCTCAATCAGGCAACCTGATACTGCCATTACCACCTTCTTTTCAAAACAAAACAAATAAAACCTCCCTGCGGGAATAACTGAGCCAAACACCCTTTGACGGTAATTCTACTGTGAAATCATCCGCAACTATCACACTCACAATTCCTAGGTGAGTGCAAAATAGTACTTAGTTAAACGAGCTCTCTCTTTAGATGTTAAAGGGCACTAGTACTTTCAGAGTGTATGCCTTAACATTGAATATGCAAATAGATTTTAAGTTCATGTATATTAACTCTGATTACAAATAACTAACAAATTTTTAGTTCCTAATTAAGTAAGTTTTTTGTTTTTTCTCTTCTTGTGCACTCCCCAAAAGGTTAACATCTTAAGACTCATTTTAACAATATTTATTCTTGCTCAAGTCCCTGACCTCACTCTTTGATCCTTTCATAGTTTTGAAAGAATAATGTTCTCGTACCACACTTTTTGTATACATAGTAATTGAATTCCAACGAATTTCAAGAAATTTATAGACATTGAGATCTTTAATTTTTAGATAGAAAGTTCATTGAAAATAACTCTAGACTTGTGATGACACACACTATGTACATGCAAAATCAATTATTCAATATAGAAAGAAAAATTAAACCTTGTCAAAGCTAGATTTTGCAAAAGTAAACTGGACCAAAAAACCTAACCGTATCAAACTGATCCGAACCCGGATCTCAATAAAAAGAAATATAACTTGAAAGATGACCCAAAATGCAAAAGAAATCAACCCGGGTCAAACCAAACGATTATATTGTACAACCGAAAGTCAACCACAATCCACATCCATCTAAAAAGGAGAGACCCAAACTGAAAATGAACTTAATCGAACCATAACCCGACAACGAACTCAAACCTAGAGTGACGCAAACTAAAAATAATCCAACCGAACCCTAACCAAAATCCTATGTGACCCGAATGAATATATTATAAGTAATTTTTCTTTTGTAGTGTATTCACTAGTGCAGAAAATGTTTTTTACCACGGTTATTTTGCCTATATACCACGGTTCCAAACTGTGGTTAATACGCGCATCGTATATTCGAAAATGACTATAAACCACGGTTTAAAACCGTCGTTTAAAAGCCAGAGTATAAACCACGGTTGTTCGGCGAGCGTCGTTTAAAGCCGTTTCTGTCACGGGATCAGACTGGTTTTATACCACGGTTTGGCTTGATAACCGTGGTATATAAGCCTTTTATACGACGGTTCGGAAACATAACCGTGGTATATAACCGTTTCCATTGCATTTTATACGACGGTTTCCTAATCAACCGTGGTTTAAAACGTCGTTCCATTGCATTTTAAACCACGGTTTTTACATAACCGTGGTTTTTTTTTTTTTTTTTAGTTTTTCTTGTTTTTTTAGCCTCTACCATGTGTTTTCCAACACAACCCAATTTACAATCACATATTCAACCTGTACAGGGCATCCAACTGGTATTGCCCTTTGGTAACCAACCACACTATATATGACCATACACCAAGTTGCCAATTTGAATTGCAACATCGAAAACGAATTGCAAACAAACCCATTCAAACTTTCAAAAATAAGAGAGAGTTGAACTTTACAAACTTTGAGAGTGTACACAATAGCAGCATCAGATCAAGGTTCAAGTGATTCTCAACAAAACGCACTAACATTTTAAGCATCATCAGACAGGGAACTGTTTGATTTTTTTAATATTTCAAATAAAAAACATGACTAAACATATAAGCAAACAAAAATATGTCAAAAAAAGCATCGTGTTGAAACATTTTTAAATACTAACCTGATGAGCAGTGATGGTCAACTCACGACATAAGATGCGAGGGAGACAGCTGAATGGGTTCCAAGTGTAATCACACCTATCCAATATTGAAATTAGAATAAGGTTAATTCTTGAATATTGAGCGATCGTCTGCTTATGCTTTACAAATTAGTATATGATATTAGGCCAAGCCAATCGATCTACAAGAAATTAAGCAAAACACAAAGGAGTGGAAAAAATAGAAATGCGACAGAGGTGGGAGAAGGTATAATCCAAGAAAACGGGGTTATCAAATCAGATTTTAGCATATTTAGCATATTTACCCCAATAATAAGCTATAACAGATTTGATAACTTTCAAAATTCAGCACAAAAATATTTTCCTGAATGGAAGTTTTCCAAAACGGATGTAGTTCTCTCATTAAACTGCTTGTTTTACTGACCAACCAAACATTATATTTCAGCAATTTAGCATAAATCATAAACCGTGACTTCATTCAAGTCATAAATACTTTTAGCAGGGGGTATGTGCTTTAGCAAGGCCTTAAAAATAGTTACAAATGATCTTTAGCATTCAATCGAATATTTAGAAGAAACGTAAAACAGCAAAAGCACAATTTCAGTCTTTATCTGAACAAGAAATATCAACTTCTATCTCCTATGTTGATTAGATTTAATCACTACCGTACTAATGATTGGAGAAATTCATAATGTATGTATGGGATTATCAATATGAGAAACTGATAGATTTTAAACAGGAAGATATCAATTCAAACTTCCTTCTGGTCAAAACTTGCTTTTGACTAGTATTTTTCATCAAATCTGAATTTTGAAAGTTATCAAATCTGTTATAGCTTATTACATGTAAAATTACTCATATGGTACTTTACTAGTGTGACTAGTATTTTTTATGCAGGGAAACATAAGTGATTTTAGCATATTGCTATAAAAAGCCTAACTTTTCATCTATTTTAAAGCTTAATCAGAATAAACAATCAAAAGATTAGTAAGAACAAGACATAATAGAGCAAGTGAAATGGAAAGTGAATTGTAATTGTAAAACGGATTTCAAAGTATTGTAACAGATTGTGAACAGATTTTAGCGTTTAGTTCAAAGTTATCATCTGTGATTGATTGTATACTTCTGCAGTTGAAAATCATAGTCTTGACTAAATAAAAATAGCAAGTATATGCTTTCCTACACCAGCTCTAAAAGTCAAATCCTCTTGTTATTGCACTAAATTCTTTTTTTATTTAAGATCCTCCTGTCAATCTCTTTGCTTGGCTCTTTATTCCCATCCATTACCTGTCCTACCCAGATTTACACTGAAGCATACCTAATGAAACTTCAGTTACAATCCCACGTAATTTCCCTTGGAAGCCTGAGCTACTATAGGTTAACAGTCTTCTCCTAGTGTTACGCAGCAAAAGATACAAGTTCACAAAGAATTGTCTGCGTCATAGCAACTCAATTTGTCATAGCAATTCAATTTGTTTGGGTATAATAAACGATGAACAATTTAAGTTTGACAGAAATATAAAACCAAGGTAATTTAGACTAGCAGGAGAAATACTCAAATCAAAGACTACAGACCAGGTCACAGTAACTTCAGATACGTACACCATGACAGACAAAGAACCCTACCTTCTATTGATCCAGATTTTGCTAATAAAAAAGAAGAATCTAATGTCTTTCAGTTATAAAATATTACCATCACATTAAAACAATGAAATATACTAAACAAGACAGAAAGCAAATTCTCGCGACGGGTATACCGAACCAGGTGGAGGGATTACCGTAGACGAAGCTGGGGCGAATTCTCGCGACGGGTTTTGATTTCGCCAGAGAAGCAGCAGCAACCGGGTGGAAGGAGGAAGACCGGCGACGGGAAGCGACGGCAACCAGGGCGACCCGCGCTGTGGTGGACCGACGTGGTGGAGGCGCGACGGTGGAGGAGGCGAGACGTTTCAGCTAGGCGAGAGGAAGTTGGGGCGGTGGAGGCGCCTACGTGGCGACGCGCGAAGGCGGCAAAGCAACTGGGCTCAACGGCGGAGGAAGAAGGGGTGCGCAAGCTCGATGGTACAGGGGAAATCGCCAGAGGAAAGAGAACGCGGGAAGAAGAAGAGAGGAGGAAGAAGAAGAAGAAATTCAGGCGTGTTTTAAATTAAACAACTTTAAACGACGGTTTGGACAAAAACTGTCATTTTAAAACCAATGTGACGAAACAAAAAACCACGGTTATATGAAAACCGTGGTTTAAAATGTTTGGCGCAAAACTTTAAATGACGGTTTAATTAGAACCGTGGTTTATCGTCACTATATACGACGGTTGAAATTAGAACCGTCATTTATATTCAATGGTGTCGAACTATAAACGACGGTTCCCACGGAAACTATCATTTATCTAATGAGCCGTGCAACATATATGACGGTTCTGTTAAAAACCGTGGTTTATTTACTTTAAACGACGGGTACATTGTCAACCGTGGTTTAAAGTCCGTCATATTAAATATTTTTTCTACTAGTGATTTTGCCTGTGTGCTTCATAAATACAAATAATATTCTTATAAAACTATCCTTCAAACTCTCAAGTGATAATAACATTCCCTTATCGTGACTAGTGTCGTGGCCCATGAGACCCAAAGTCCACGAACCCTTGATCTCTTGTATTTAGGTTATGACATCAAGTGTAACTGAATAAGCATTGAATGTTTATATTCATGAAACTTAGGATAACATGGTTCTATAGGGGCCAGGAAAAGACACAACACTAATAATAGGGTAACAGAAAGAGAACTTGTCACTTACATTAATAGCATGAGAGAAGCGATAACATGTTAAGTACTAGTGTCTAGAGATATTAAGCAATTTCATACTTAAATCTCAATAGTAAAAATTACTGAATGACCAAATCCAAAGTAAAACATGTAAAGTGTATGTGATTAGTGAGTTAGCTTAGTGTGTTAGTGTGTTAGCTGATTGTAATTAGTCATATAAATAGCCGCTACTAAAGTCTGTCTGTGTAACTAATATTCAATTTATTGAAGTGAATACAGTGAATTCTTTCCGTTCTCTCTCTCGCGCCTTTCTTCCCTGTTCTCTCTTTCCACATGGTATCAGAGCTTCTGCTCTAGATTCGCTTCCGCTCAACTCTCAGAAATCTTTCCTTCGTCTTCTTCCTCGCGATGGATATGAGCGACTGCAAACTCTCGTCCTCTAACCTACACCAGCTAGTAGGGATATCGACAATTAAGCTGCAAGGCGAGAAGAACATTCTGAGTTGGCAAACTCAGATGTTGAATCTGTTCGAGTCTGTAGGCGTGACTGGTATGGTGAATGCAGAATCGGCTCCATCGAAGAAAATCTTGAAAGATGATGTTGAAGTTGAAAATCCTGATTTCAAGAAATGGAAAGGAGCCGATGCGCTTGTGAGATCTTGGATACTCGCGACACTATCGGAAGAATGTATTGCACTTACAATCGGCTGTGATTCCGCGGCCAAGATTTGGACTGAACTACGTGGCGAGTTCCTCCAATGCACTAAGGATAGAGAATTCCAACTGAAAAATCGATTGCGGTCTCTTAAGCTGGGAGACACATAGTCGGTCAAGGAATACGTCAAAGATTTTAAATCAGTGTGCGATAATCTAGCAGCGATTGGTGCACCGGTTACAGATGAGGATAAAGTTGTCATACTGGCGCAAGGATGCGGTTCTAGATACAAGATTCTAAGGTCTGTAATGCTGAGCAAGGCTCCGTATCCAACCTTGAAGCAGTTCGTGACAGCCTTGGAAGATTATGATGCTAGAGAAGGCGATGGTGGTGTAGAAATTCACACCGATGAGAATCAGGGGAATATTCTGACTAATGCTGCGTTTAATGTTCAAACAGCTCCTGTTACTCAAGAATATCAACAAGGAGGTTTTAGAGGAGGAAGATCTGGTAACCGAGGTAGAGGTAGACAGGGAGGAAACAGGGGGAGATATCAAGGATACTATAACAATCCCTGTCAAATATGCGGCAGCACTAATCACATTGTTGTCAATTGTTTTTACCGGTGGGATCACTCATATCAATCATATGAGTCCTTTCCAAAACAAGCCAATACTGCGTCAAACACTCAAGAGTCTGCTACACCATAAGCTCTCACTACCACTGTGTATGACCAGAATGATGGTGCGTATTTTGTGGACTCTGGAGCAACTGCTCACATGCTAACCTCACCAGGTAATGTTTCCTCTTTAACTTCCTACACTGGAAATGATGTTGTTTTCGTGGTAAATGGAAATCAGTTACCTATTCAGTATGTTGGAGATGCTAAGATCAAAGGAACAAGCAAGAATCTACAGTTAAAGGATGTTCTTATTGTACCAGATTTGAAAAGAAATTTGATATCAGTGAGCAAGTTGACTAAGGACAACTTTTGTTCATTTGAGTTTACTGATTCTGCATTTGTTGTGAAGGACCGTCAGACAGGTCAAGTTCTGGCAAAGGGGAGTAGAGAAGGAGACTTGTACAACTTCAATAATAATGCTATTCAAGCTCTACATACTGTCAGGGCTGGAAAAGCAACAGGAGATATTTGGCATTTACGTTTGGGACATCCCAACTCAAAGGTGCTACAGCTTCTTAGTGCAAATAAAGCTATTGATGTTTCTGTCTGGAATAAATCTCTGTCTGTTTGGACTAGCTGTCAACTCAGTAAAAGTTGTAAGCTTCCTTTTAAGGCAGTAGAAAATCGAGTAACTGAGATACTAGAGAAGATACATTGTGATGTATGGGGTCCTGCACCTGTTAAGTCCTCCCAAAATATGCGTTATTACATAATTTTTGTTGATGATTACTCCAGATTTACTTGGTTTTATGCTGTTAGAAAGAAGTCCCAGTTCTTTGATACATTTATTCAGTTTCAAAGAATGACTGAACTGCATCTGGAAAAGAAAATCAAGTACTTCTGTGTGATGGGGGTGGAGAGTTTACCAGTCAGAAGTTTGTTACACACCTGCATCAGTGTGGCATCATTCAACAGATATCATGTCCTCACACTCCTGAGCAAAATGGAGTTGCAGAACGAAAGCACCGGCATATAGTAGAGATGGGACTTTCTCTGCTACTAGGCGCAGGTCTACCTTTGTCTTTTTGTACTGAAGCGTTTATGAAATACCCCTAACCTTTAAAACTTAATTAAATGATCTAATAATGATCTAATAGGGTTAATAAACATCTAAATATTATTGGGGAACAATCTAAAAGATCTCAACAAGGCGAGACATGCCTTAAGATCGGTAAAGCCAAAAATGTGCTTTAAAGCACCATAAAGATTGTATGACCTCAAATAGGATCCAAAGTGGATTCCTAAGTATTATAATGAAGCAAGGAACACAACAAAACCGTTCTCAAAGAAAACTAAGCTCAGGAACACCCTGTGGCACAAAAAGGTGCACTAAAACACCTTAAAGCACGTTTTTGTGAAATTGCCTTCTAAATTAGTTTTTAATGGGCTTAAAGGTTATAATTACCTTTAAATATGATATTATATCACATTATATCATATTAGGAATTTAATTCCAGAAATTTACAAATTTTTACAAATTTAATATTAAAATATTAATAAAACCCTAAAAGGGGGCCCGTTTGAGTCAATATTGACCAAGTATGGTTAATGGTCAATTAATGACCCATTTGACCTCATGGCTGTCGGAAGGCAAGGAGGTGGGAAGACAGCTCACAAGACATTGATTGCCAATTACTTACCTAACACCACATTATTATAATAAAACTTACTTTTTCAATAATTTAAGCTCATTTCCAATCATTCCCTTGCCTCTTGTCCGATTCCAGGCTCCCTCCATTACCAGAACCTCTCAAGCTGTGTTCTTGAGTTAGGAAGACAATTCAAACTCTTAAGCTCTTAAGGTAAGGTTTTAAGGCCATTTTTAGCTCTTTTTCTTCATCTCTTCACTACTTACACTTAGATCTCGTGGCTCATCAATTCTATGGCTCATTCTCAGTGTTATAAGGTTAGAACAAGCACCAAACTCGGCTGAAGCAAGTCTAGGGGCCAAGGTTGCTCAAACTTGCATTTTAAGGTAAAAACATACCTTAAGCCTCTCTACTCTCCATCCGATTTTCTTCCTTTAATTTTTATGAGTTTATACACTCATAATTTCATCATATTTACATGTTCATTCAGTTGGTTAGCCTTTTGGAGTAAGGGTGGTCGAGATCCAAAGGAAATACCCTCTTTTAAGGCATTTTGCCAAGGTAAAACCTATTACCACAGCAGCTTGTTGTTGTCTAGCTATTTCCTATGTCTATATGATGAATTTAACACCTTGTGGTGTGTTTAAATCAGGCCTAATTCATCTTGAAGTTCCCTTGCATTTTTAAGGTGCTTTTTGCCTTAAATCTTACATTAATTGTTCCTTATGGTTAAGCTCAAGCTTGGAGTATAACCATATCTTATTTTGATGTATTAAACATGTCTAAATCATGTGGGGAATTTTCCTTCAAGCTGCCGAGCTGTTACAAGCTTAAACCAAGGTATAAACACCTTAAACTTATGATTTTTATGATTTCCTAGCATATATATATTATGTGCCGAGAGAGGACTTAAACATATGGGTTACATTAACCTAGAAATGGAAAAAAATGACTAAGATAAATTAAGCTAGTCATTTAAGAGATTTAATTAACATAATGGTCAAATTATGACATTATGTGGAAAAATAAATAAACTATGGTGAGGCCTTGAGTTTATACTATATTTTGAGGCATTTAAAGTGTAATTTATTTTGCAAGTTCAAGGTTGTAATAAGGCCATGTCATTAGGCCATTTTAATTTAAGTTTATAAGCTTATTTAGTTAGATTTATGCTTATAATTAAGTTTGGGGTCAAACGGTAATTACTAACAAAATATTAGGCCGTGGGCTTAATTTAGAGGAATTTAGGGTTTTTAAATGAATTTAATAAAAATTATAACCTTTTATAAAGTCTTGTGTCAAAATTGTAAAAATAGAAAAGTATAGGGTATTATTGGTGATTACCGAAAGTTTGGTTCCCATTTAGTATTAGAAGTCAAAGTTGACTATATAGGAGACTTTGACCAAGTTTGGAGAATTTTAAAAATTAAAATACTACCTTATATTAAGATAGTTATTAATTTGTAAAAGATTTATAAGAGATGGGGCTATAATGTAATTTCCGAAACTTTGGGGTACTAAGAGGGATTTATAACAGCCCTTAAGTTATTAGGAATTTTTAGAAGTTTATTTGGTTAAATTTGGAGTTTATATGAATTATATAAGTATAATATATGATATTTCATGACATTGTTACAAATGGGTAACATATGGGTCAAAAACCGAGATTTATAGAAAGTATAAGGTTAGGAATAATATTTATAACCTTTTGGTATAGTTTGGTAATTTTTGGAGTTATATATAAGGTTTTATAAAGATATATGTATAATATATAGTTTTAATGGAATTAGAAAACTATGTATTATAAATTGGGAAGATTTGGAATATATACAAAGTTTGGTGGAGGGAATTTAATTAAAACAGTCCTAGGGTCTGTTCGAAAATTATAGCCTTTAAAAACTATAGGTTATAGTTATTTAAGGTTTAAGGATTATAATATAAGGTATATATTATAGGTGTAACAATGAAATATAATTTGGGTTTGATTTGTGATTTATAGAAGTTTAGTGGTGTATAGTGAAAGCCGAATAATATAAGGGCTGTTTGGTATTTTATAACAAAATATAACTATAGGTTATAATTGTTTTAATGACTTAAATGTCATAATATATGTTATATAGTTACAGTATAACACTATATTAATTATGTGGTGGATTTCGTAAATATTTAAGAACATAGGTGCTGTTCGGAAATATTAACATTTTTTTAAATGAAATTTATAATATGGTTTTAATGTTAGAAGAAGTTATAACATTTATAATATAAGAGGTATTCATTAAAAAGAATGAATATATATACTATAAGAGTTACCATATAATAAATAGTTCCATAATACATGTATATAAATAAATATAGGTTATGGTAATGGTGGCCACGGGTCCGGTTCCACCGGTTCCGGTTCCAGAAAATGTGTATTCGTATTCGGAACCGGTCTGGGCGGTTCCGGTTACGGTTCCGGTTCTGAAATCTGGATTCGCTTCGGATTCGGTCAAAAAACCGGTTCCGGCCGGTTCCAGCCGGTTCCGGTTTCGGTTCTGATCGGTTCCGACCGGTTCCGGAAAGATTCGATCGGCTCCAGTTGCTTCGTTTTAGCTCCGATTTGAGATCCGTTTGAGTGCACACGTTGCTCTTTTCATCCACTTTAGGTTATTTTTCAAGTTTATAATCTTAAATGTGTAAGAAACAAAGACTTAGGGATTTTTTTGAATTTACAAAAAATAAGGAACAAAGAGAATTTATTATATGATTCACTGCCTCATTAAAACCTTATTAGGTAAAATCCATTGGGAAAACCATAATAAGGAAAAAGAGTACAGCTACTAAGAGGTTACATTTTAAAAACCCAACGGTAACTTCAACCGGTTCCGGGGCGGTTCCGGTTCCGAATCCGATGACGGTTCCAGGCGGTTCCGGTTCCGGTTCGGGCCCGAATCTCAAACATGTATTCGTATTCGGAACCGGCTGAGGCGGTTCGGTTCCGGTTCCGATTCCCACCGGTTCCCGGCCGGTTCCGATTCCAATCGGTTCCGGGTAGAACCGCCGGTTCCGGGTAGAACCGGACCCGATGGCCACCATTAGGTTATGGTGTAGAAAATATAATATGGTTCAATAACCATGTACTTTCATAATTAAAATAATGTAAGATAAAGGGAAAAGAATTACAAACATTGAATATGGAATTCTAATGTTAAGAGTATACATGGGGTAATAAGGATTTATATAATCCAAAGTATTGTTTACATATGAGTTATACCACATTGAATTTGGAAAAAAAAAAGAGAGAAACAAACCTTAGGAAAATAAATACTAAGGAGAGTTGTATAATACATGATAAAGAGTCCTACATACGATATAGAAACAAAACTATATGATGTACAGACATACATTAAGTTACATGCGATAACAAAGTTCAACAATGAGTATATTAATATACGAGACAAGACTACGCATGTAATGTAACACTTTTTCCAAATCTCGAGTTGAGCCGAAAACCCGACAAACGTTAACAGTTAATAACGGGGGATTAACCGGGAGTTATTAGTGATGGTACGGGGTACCGTAGAGTTGTGTTGTTATACGGGATGCTAATCAGTAGCGTTATGTATTGTTTAGACTGTTAGAGACGACACACGGAGCATAGGATCTTGCTGATTCATACTCCACCGTAATACATCAGGGTGAACGGTATGTTGTTATGTGTCTCTGATTGTCTCTGAGGGCTTCCTCAGTTCAGACTTCTGTGTGATCTATGATAAGATTGTTTGTCTGAATGTGTTAATTAATATGCATGAATTGTATATTTATAGCTGCCTATTATTTACTGTTGTTGAGTTAACAGTATTGGTTCGTATATATGAACCTATATATAAAACGAACTAGCGGCTATGGTGCTATCTTATGTGAAATATAAGGATCGTCAGAAAAACGATGTAGCACTAGGATAATAAGACATATATATATTATCCGAGACTTTTATACGGAGCATTGGCCTTTCTAAACGCCGCTCTCGTATCTAACACTGGATCCCGAGTTTACAGACTCCGGATTGGACTAATGACCTTAGTCTGCTGTGTTAGGAAATTTGGTAATGCGATGCGATGGTATAATTAATAAATGAAAGATAGTAAAGCCAAGAGGATGTGGCTCTTGGTGCGCGCTGTGATCACAAAAACGATACCAGGATGTCCGCGTACGGGTCCGTAAGTATCAAGAAAATTTCCCGTGGGCTAGAATGGCTCGTTGGTCGGAGACTCTACCGCTGGAGTGGCTACTGCCATGGGTGACCCGCCATAATATATGGGTAATTAGAGAAATGTCATTTTTAACGAGACATGGTCACTAGGTATAACTGAACAATTAATACAGGTGAGACATATACAGTGACGAACAATATTGGTTTCTACACCATGGACGAGGACTAATACTTGTTTATTATTCTCGTTGTTTCACTTTGTTGTTCATTGGTTAATGTAACACCCCTACCATTAATACATGCTTACCGTCCAATATCCTTACACGTCAGATACACACAGCGGATACTTACTTATATACAATGGGTGATACAATGCCGTTAACCACCCACGTGGCTAACAAGGCTACTACTACTGCTTACAGCATCGGTCTGATGGACTGGAATCCCGAGTACTACACATCTATAATACATACTCCATTCATCAATCAAATACAACAATGCTCCATTCAATACTTACTCCTCCTCAATCCATACAATACAATATACCTCGCCGAGTCTACTAGGATCCTTATACATTTATAATGTCTCTTCCAAGTTCATACATACTCTCTAAGAGTCTACATCTACCCATTTTCTCACAACTACTTACTTTCTAAGTACAAGGGTGTGCCTCCGGTCTCTTCCTTGACCATATTCGCTTCGGGTACCTGCACACTAAAAAATGTCCCCCGAAGGGGTCAGCTTTCGCCGAGCATGATAACCGCATACCCCGCGTACTAGTGAGGGTACACCGACCACTTGGTCGAATACATGCAGTTCATTTTCATACAAACATACATGCATACATGCTCTTACACACAATACAATAATACTTACGCAAACATACATACATACAATTCATTACATACAAGGAATACGATATAACCATTCAATACTTACTTACCTTCTTCCGAATACACATACTCATTACATACATAGTATACCATACTTGTTAGCTTCATTGGTCCACCCGGGTTAATCGGGTGGAGATTACTCTTTTACTCGTTACTTCATACATACGCATACATACTCATACTCATACTCATACTCATACATACTTACGGATCCGTACTTGCTTACTCTTACTCTTACTCATGTTAAGTCGTCGGGACCTCCGGCCCGGGGAACTACTCGGTCCCACCACCGGGATTTACTTGGTTCACTAATCCAGGATGCTACCCACTTAAGGGATTTGGGCCGTGGACCAGCTTAAGAACCAGGAATCGGATCCAACCTCTTGTGTCTCCTCATCCTCACGCGTGGCCGAAGCTATATCGAACTTCTACTCATTCCGGTTTACTCACTTAAGTTAGGAGTTAGGTTGTTAGGAATTAGCAGAAGTCATTCGTACAAGCCACGTACACAATTACAATGCTCAATGCTCATTTATACAAAAATACAATACAATACTTAAGTACAATACAAGATCCGAATACCATTCATCATCATCATTCATATATTTCATGAATTATACAAACTAGTGTTCAAGACAATAAATATCAAGAACAACATAAGTCAAGCACAGGTAAGTGCAATATAGTCCGATTCGTGCATTTATCTTATTTAGGTGATCATAAGCACACAAATCGGGGTAACCAGATAGGATATAGGGGATGAAGAAATCATACCTTTCACCGTTGTACTTGTATCCCAATGTTCCTCCGGTGTTCACAAATCAAATCCTATGATTTACATACAATCGAACAATTAATCTACTATCATTAATTTGATTCGGTTACCCTTACGCTTCCTAACTCATACTTACTAAGTCTTCACATTCTTATACTTACATTTTATTTACTTACTTTTCATTGCTTAACAATGGTATACTTACATATGTATGCACGTATGTATAGGTGGGTATACATATACATACATACACATACTAACCATAGTCTTATAGTTTTTTTTTGTAAGTTTTGACCCGACCGAACTTGCGACCGACCTTGCAAGTTCGGTCCAAGTCAGTAGGCTACATCAGGTGAAAATTCCAGGGCCGACCGACCTTGCAAGTCCGGTCCCAAGGTCGGTCCATTCCAGTGAGTTACTTAACGGAAAATTTTAGCCCGACCGACCTTGCAAGTCCGGTCGCAAGGTCGGTTTATTCCAGTAGCTTACTCGACGGAAATTTTCCTGGCCGACCGAACTTGCATGTCCGGTCGCAAGTTCGGTCGATTCCAGTAGGTTACAGACGGAGAATTTTTCTGGTCCGACCGAACTTGCAAGTCCGGTCGCAAGTTCGGTCCATTCCAGAAGCATTCCCGTCTTTGTAAATCTGGGCTCGACCGAACTTGCAAGTCCGGTCGCAAGTTCGGTCTGGCCCAGTATTTGCATTTTTACTTTTGTTTTCAGTCCTATACTTTATCCATTGTTTCTCCAATCTTCTTACATGTAATCCCACATGTTTAAACACTACCTAGGCCCTTCAATTTGCCTTAGTTCATCCACCAAATTCTTTACTAAATCCATCAATCCACTTACACAATTTCATCACTTCCCTTCCACACTTACAATAGTTTTCCTTCCTCTTATGCTACAAATTTTCATACTCCATTCTACCATCCATTACTTCTCAACCAATGCCACCATTAGCATTCCAAATACCTCCTCTTACCTAGCCAATTCATTTCCAAGCAATTGTACCATCTATACCCAAGTCCAACATTCATTTTACCAACTCTTGCACACTATTTCTTCTTAGTTCTACAATGCAATCTAATACCTCTTTGCTACAGATTTTGACACTTACTCTCCCCTTCTCTAACCACCTCTTCTAATGTCATTTCTAGAGTTCCGAGTACATCACAATACATTATTTATCTCTCCCAATCTACTCCTTTATCTTTCTTTATCAAAATCTGTTACAACACCTATTAGTCACCTAGTTTCTGGTTCACTAAGCGTTATAATCCTAGGCAAATTTTGCCATCGTCTCCCCTATATTTTATACACTCTCACCACAATGTTTCCTCACACATTAACATCATCTCACCTGTTTATACACAACATCAATATACAAGCTCCCATACACAATTACCAATACTAAAACACTACTAAAAATTCCTGCACTCAACAACCCAATACCCAACTAAGTTTCAATACATTTTACATGTCTTTCAACGGTTTTAAGCACTTAAATTCTCCTGCACAATACATTACTACACAATACCATTTCCATTACTCATTTCAAACTTCTAAAATCTGTTACACATACATATATAAGACTACACAAGGGTGAGTTTAATTACCTTGTTTTTCTTCTAGATTTTCTTTGTTCTTCTTGCTTCTTCCTTCCTCTCTTTCTCCACCGGTTTAGCAAACACAAATTCTCTACTCTACAACCCATATACATACACATTTCAATACACTACAAACTAACCCTAGCTATTATTAAGCTTTAAGTAGGTTTTTAGGGTTTAGATTCTCATTACCTTGCAAGGGTGCAAATGAAGCTTGGAGTGGTTCAAGAACAAGATTTCCAACTCCTTCCACAAGCCAAAATCGGCTAGGGTGCAAAGAAACCAAACAAGGTTTTAGCTTCATTTTCGTTTTGCCCATGAGGCTAGAAAAACAAAGGGTTTCAAGAAGATTTTACCTTAAAATGACAAGGAGGAAGAGGTGGTTCTAATGGTGGTCTTGAAACTCCAAATGCTCCATACCCATGGAGATGAAAGTTGTTGTTTTCGATTTTTGAAAATAGGAATGTAGCTCTTGATGAGAGGATTCCAATGGTGGTATTTTTATAATTTTTGGAGAATGTTTGGTGGAGTAACAAGAGGAGAGAAGTTGATATTTTTGTGGAGCTCTTCAATTCTCCATGGAAATCGCATGGAAGAAGAAGGAGGAAAAAAGAGAGTGTGGGGGTGCTGGTTCACGTGAGAGAGGGAGTGAAATGGAGGAGAGAGAGAATAAGGTGAGTGGGGGTTTTTATTATTTTGTTTGTTTGTAAATAAGAGAGTGAGTGTGTGAGAGAGTGTGAGAGGGGGGGAGCCCATCGATTAGAGTAGCCCTCACACCACAATTTTTCACTTCTATTTTAAAAAGTGGACACATAAGTTTGTGTTATTTATATTTCTTCTACCCACAACTTCCCGTTTTGACAGTTTTTCTAATCTCTCGTTTATTGATTTTATGATTCTAAAGCTTCACTAATATTTATAATGATTATTTAGTTGACCAAAAATTGTTACGAGTCTATTGGACCCGCTTAAAGACACGTTTCCCGGTGTAGACACCAAAAATTTCACCCCATAAAACAAGTTCTCAATAATGAATAAAATAAAGGGTCGTCGTCTTTCTTTTTCAAAACGTATTAACATGCATGTCAAAGTAAAACCATCATTTTTTGACAAAAATTCTTAAATAAATTTTCAAAGCATTTCAAAAAACACAACTTCTCGAAAATGAACTTCCAACAACAGTATGTTCTTCGCACACACAATTATGTCTTAGTCTGACTGGGTAGCGCATGAGTGGGTGGACAAATGCTCAGGGCTCAACTCGGGATGAGAAAGGAGTTTTTTTTGAATTTTGCATTTTCCGGCCAAGTTGACCCGGCCCAGAAACTGAAAGAGTCGGCCCATTCTTTTTTCCTGATTGTTTTGTTTTGTCCAAAGAAACCCTACGGCGTCATTATAAAAGACAAACATAAACCCTACTGTAGGGAGACTCGATCTTTTATTCCCGGCCGCATCACAGATCCCAACCAAAAAATAGCTTCACTCGAAAACCACATTAAAAAAAAAACGACGAAGCAGACTCCACTCCGATCTTTTCTTCACGGTAATCCAAAACCCAGACATCGATCGTCATTCTCTTCCCCGCGCGTTCATTTTGGTTCCAAACCGGCGATCAGGGAAAAGCTCTGCACTTTTATTCTCCCACTCCCTTCACATCGCAGCGAGTAAGAACGAGGCTCTGAGCCATCTTCGTCTCTTTACCCGGCGAACGAGGAACACATGTGCTTTGCACCATCTTCATTCCCTTCGTTTACATGGGAGCAGCGTACGAGCACCGGTCGTCTCTTCTTCAATCTCTTCATCGGTGTATGAGCAGCGTATGAGCACCTTCCCTTCTTCGTCCTCTTCTCATCGGCAAACAAACGACACATGCTCTGTATCTTTTCAACCCCTTTACTCACGGTTATGGCAACCCAACTCTCGAAGAACATATAAGCTCTACGACTCCGTCATTTATCTGCACCGACATCTCACTAGCGAACGAGGAACATTTAAGTTCTGCGTGTCCTTTGTTGCTCGTATTCATTCACGATGTTTTTGCAACCCGACACGAGAAGGAGCATATAAGCTCTACTCCATCATCTTTCTCGTTAACCGGCGACAAGGAACATACCAGTGCTGCCCATCTCCATTTCTCCTCACTGGCAGTAACTTTGCACCCATCTTACGATCAAGGCACCTGCAACTCTGTCTTCTTTTCATTTATCTTTTTCTTGTTAATTTTGCACACAAGACTAGCAAGCAGGGGAGAAACAGCTCTACTGCCGGTAATGTTGCAATACCACTAGCGAATAAAGGATGTTGTTACGAACCCCCTCATTCTCTTCACGACCGGAACATATATACCCCTATCGCCGCTGCCTTCACTAATGCTTTTTCATCACCAAATGACCACGACCATCCATTACTGCTATGCCCTCTCCATCTCCACCAAAACAACACAAAGTGAGAAAGCTCTTGTTCGTTCGTAATCAAGATTTGAGAGAACAACCAGGAAAAGTTCAAAAAAAAAATGGAACATTGACTCCTCCATCGTTACCACCTTTTCTGCTCATCTTCATCGACTTCACCACCGCTTTGCTCCACCACTAGTCCGCACCATCTGCTCCCTCCATCGTTGCCTCAGTCTTTATTTTTTTCACTCGCGAGAGACCAGAAGACAGGAGAACCAGCTCGAAGCGGAGCGGACCTGTGAAGTTCCCTCTCGGAAGAACAGACTCAAAGTTCACCCTGAATGTTTCCGAAGTCAACCCAAACTCGGGGGATTCGACTCATGCCTCAAGAAGTAGCGTTGTCCTCCCGACGAATTTGAAAAGAAACATGTGTGTCACCGTTGAAAGGGAAGATCAGTGACTGCCATCTGTACAGGGAGAACCCATATCATTCTTCTTCAGGTATTTAGTTTAAACCTATGATTTAAGTCGTTGACCCCTTCAATTTCGGGTAAGACTCCTTCAGAGATGGTTTATCTGGAATGCATATTGTGTTCCACCGATTTCAGATTTCCACATAGAGAATACCGTGTTAACTTGCATGACCTCACACGTTTCTGTTGTGTTTTGGGCATTTGTTTTTTACGTATTTTAAATTCTTTGTTTATTAAGATCTTCACATTCACAGATTAAATGACGAGAGGATACTATTGTTTAACATGCGATTTTAGTGTATATACTCTTTCATATTAATGTTTGATTGCTGACTACCAAAAAGAAGAGTTGATGTGATCGATCTCCTGTATATATCATGTACATATAATGCCTAGATCGTGTTCTTTTTTTTTTAATCATAACCCACCACGAGAGGGAATAAAAAAGGTTCATTAATGCTTAGTTTCCCTCTGTTTAGCCCCCTGAAATTAGCCTAACCTTTATCGATTTCCCACTCAAGACTAGCCTTAAACTTTGATTTTGGCAATTTTAATTTGACACCAGTGTTTAGCTTCACCGGAAAATTAGAATTTGTTCAGTTTTGTTTCTTTTTGCCACTTTCTGGTCACGTTCATTTTTTTATGCAATGTCCTCGTTTGTGCTTTGTTCTTACCGTGATATATCCTTGGATATAATGCTTGATGTTATTCTTTTGATAACATGTATGAGATGGACCTCTTTGGGCTGTTGTAAACTTGTGGCCCAAATCAAATTTCAATTTGGGGTCAACTCATTGCTAGTCAAACCGGGCTAGTACAGGTGGCCATAGAACATCCTTTTAGACTTGCCCATTTATTTCTGGACACATCAAGTCCAGTTTAGAAAAGCTTCTAGGTTCAGGGATGTTCCTCACTCAAACGGGCCGTAGAGTCTGGTCGGTGGGGAATGTCCTTCCTTTATAAAAATTTCCAAACAATCCATAATTGTCAGAATAAAACTCACAATCAACGATTCATTTCAATCAATGACAATTCAATTCAAGACCCAAAATTCAATTCCAAAATCAACTCGATTTCAATTCTAAAATAAAACCATTCCAATTCCAAAATCATCCCTGAATCAAATATTTAGAAAAATCAAATCAATTCGATAAAAATTCATTCATTTCCAATCCATTCAAAATTCATTCATTCCCAATTCCGTAAATTCATTCAGTTTCCAATTCAATTCAAATTCATTCAATTCAATCATTTCAACTTCGAAAGTCATTTCCAAAAAAAAAATCAATTCAAAATCTTCTCTAAATTTCAAACCACATAAATTCCAAGCCCAACCCAATTCCGCTTCAAAAAATAAGCCCGACCCAAATCCCCTTCAAATCCAAATCACGCAATTTCAAATAAACCAATTTCAAGCCCAAAGCCAATTTCAAGGCCCAACCCCGAAGACCATTTTGGGAACCAAATCCGGTCCACATTTCAAGGCCCATATCCATTCGGCTCCAACCAATTCAATTTCAAAATCAATTTAATTTGTGGCCCAAAGTCTAGATGGGGCTCAAAAGCCAAACAAGGCCCACTCGGCCCAATCAAAAATCCGTCTCAGCCCAAAACAATAAGGCCCAAATTAGGCCCAAAAATCAAAAGCACAATTCCCACATTTTGCCCAAATCAATTTCATTCAGCACAAATTCAACTCGACTTGTAAATTCCAATTGGATTCAAAACTTCATTCAATTTCAATTCATTCAAAATTCATTTCACTCCTAGTTCATTCAAAACTTTATTCAATTCCAAATTCATTCAAATTCGATTCCAAATCCATTCGAATCCAATTTCAATTCAACTTCAATTCCAATTCAAATCAAAATTCATTCAACTCCAATTCAATTTCAATTCCTTTCCAATCTCCCATACACTCTAAATGTCTCATAGACCCGAGCGTCTCACAGACTTTGTCATCCAAATGATTTGATTGTCTCACAGACCTGAGCGTCTCACAGACCCGAGCGTCTCACAGATCCAGGCGTCTCACAGACTTCGACATCTCAGATTTCAAACGTCTCATAGACCCGAGCGTCTCACAGACTACAACACCCCACACATCAAGCTTTTCAAAAAACCTTCAAACTTAAAACTTCCGAAAACCTGAACTACGTAAGGTCTGATCTCAACAGGGAGTTGAGTAGTAGGCAGCCCATCTAGGGTGCGACCCCATTCCAAACAAAAAAACCCTTTCCCCCTTCTGAGGTGGCTCTTATGTCTCTCAAAACACTCAAACCTTCTTCGGTTCCCGCAAACTTCAAACCGTCATACTCCAGTCTTGTATATTCACTCAACCTCATACTTTTCCCAATCTTTCATTCTATACTCATTCGAATTCATCAATTCTTTTCTTGGCGCTAGTTGGCAGGAAAACTCGCCTCACCACTCGTATCCTTTCCTCTTGTCCTAATCCTATCATTGGCTTTTGAATGAATCTCTCTAATAAGGTTTTAAAAGAAGGTAATCCCGGCGATTGGAGACCGAGGTTTCCTCGGGCACCAATCCGAAGTCGTGGTCGTTGCCACTTCTAAGGGGTGTAACCCAGTACGAACCCACAATAGAATCTCTGGCGCAACCAGCTAAGTCCTTTACATAAGCAGCAAATTCAGAGTCAATCAACGGTTCTTAGAACCCTTCTCCTCCCTTCCTAGTTCCTTAGGTCAAACTAGGTGGCGACTCTAGTCAATTTCCGCCCTTAGGGCATAAGTCCGCGTGGAGCCCATTGAGAGCGGGTGTAGTGCTCACTAGCATTCCCCAAAGCTTTCTGGGAAAGACGGACGATGTAGTAGGTATTTGAGGGATGCCAGAATAACGGGTTTTCACCCTCCACAGAATGGCATTTTCTAGGATCTAGGCTTCCCAGCTAGTCCATATTTAGATAGACCCCCTCATACCGAAAAATCACCCTCCACAGAATGGCGACTCTGCTGGGGAAAACTTGAGTAAGTTTTTCTCATAAACTTGGTCAAGGAAGACTGAACTCCATTCAAAATTGTCGGGATTCCCCAACTTCTTTCAAAACCTTCAAGAGATTCATTTCCAAGCCTTTAGGATTACTCTACTCCACACTTAGAGTGTGCTTTGTGAGGATAGTTAGGACGAGTGTTTAGAGTTCAAAATTGACTTTGATTACCACATGTGTGCTTTGACCTTTGCATGCTTCGCTTTTGTTTACTATTGTGTGTTTACTGCTTCATGTTCACTGCTCTTCATTCATGACATAATTGCTTATTTACGGTTTTGTAAATGGGGCCTTCGTAGAAAGGAGCCAACCCATTGTTGCATCGGGTAGTTTAGGAGCATGCATTCCTCTGTGTCACCTTCACTATCTGCGGGCGGGATTAACAATTGGTCCACAATTGATTCCCTCTGAGTATGGGTCCTTCGTAGTTAAGGAGTAAACCCACGAGGTGGTACGGCCGTAGTTGTCTACACCTTGAAACAACTCAGGATCCTTTCAAACACTTTTTCGAGTCAAAGCCAGCATATAGTAAGCTATGAGCCTTCAGTGTCCAGCTGCCTTATCCGGTGTCTAGGATGGGTTTCATGGGTAGTTGCCCCCTTGTATGCCGCCTGTCTGACCACCCTTTTGTCTTACCCTGAAGATTGCATGGGCTCAGTTCTCCAGATGTCCTCTGCACCACGGGTGTCTTTAAAGCCCAATGTCGCGCTACAAATTCATAGAGAATCCCGTATTACGGATACCCATACATGACATAGCGTAGTCAGCGAATAATTTGGACTTTAGACACCTCATCGTGCAGACGACGAGAGACCCATTCCCATGCAGTACTTCCCAGAGTTTTCCTGAAAAGTGAGATGTTGTGATAATCCCCGGCCGTGGCTCTGTGACTGTATCACTTCGGGTATCCTGACCTTTCGAACTTAAGCACTCCGGACTTTCTTGATGACGTGCCCCACAAGGCATAACAGAGATAAATACCGAGAGATGAACAGTGAAGGGACGACGGTTCCCCCGGTGGTATGGAAGCATTGATTGACCTGGAAGGTGATTATCCCAATCATTCACACTCAGCTCCACATAAAATCAGCCACGATTTTTTTATTTTGCGTTTACATCTGCGTGATCATGTTTCAAAAATTAGCAAAAATCAGAAAATCAATCATGTCGAACACTCCAATGAAATATCTTCAAAGTCGTCCATCTCGAATGTTTTCAAAATTGTTATTTCCAAAACATTTTTTCAAAACCGGTTTCAATCAAAGTCTTCCAGAAAACAACCTTTATCAAACGTTTTGCAAAGAACAGATTTCAAAAATCTATTATTTTCAAATGATTTTCAATCAATATTTCTCACAAATGTTGTTTCAAAAACTATTTCCAAAAACAGATTTCAAAAACCTGCTTTTTACAAACGAATTTCAAACAACTTTTTTTCACGAATAGTATCTCAAACTTGTTTTTGAAAACAGTTTTCAAGTTGATTTTCACAAATGTTTTTCAAAATAAATGATTTAGTCCCCATGTTGTGACCCGCTATTTTTGAAGTTCAACCCACCTTCAAGAGCAGCGGTCATTACCGTGAAGCGTACTAGTCATTTCGTGTTTTCACAAAAGTGGTGGATTTTCACATAAGATTTAGTGCTCGATCATTCACCTTTCCTTTCTCAAAAATATCCCTCATTCCCTCGACGGAGCAAGTGAAGCAGCATGAAGATTGACTACGCGGATCGAGCTGAAGGCTAGAAGCGCACCAACCCTTGGAGCTAGCCGCGTGACATGAAGACTGTCACCAACCGTTTAAATACAAAATCAGAGGTGTACCAACCCGGGTTAAGCGACATGAAGATTAGGAACACCTGTTCGAGTTCAAATTGTTGAAAATCGGAAGAACACCAACCCGTTCTGTTTGATCATAATACTGCCCCGTTGCCGGAGCCTGAAAACGAATGAGCAGCCGGTCAAAAGTCCGAAGACGAAGAGTAGCCGGTCAAGAGCCAACCAGGAGCCCGAGCGTAAGCAGTCAGTCAGAAGCTCGAAGACGAAGCAGAAGATTTTGAGAGAAGTTTTTAAGCTCAAACTCCCCCCTTTAATGACTTTTTATGATTGATGATGTATAGGTTTTCCCTATGATTCTTTCCTCTCTTGTCCATTTCTGAATAGATTGCATGTATAGGTTTATACATTCCCTTTGAATTTGTTTAGATCAATGTGTATAGGGTTCCCCACTCCCTATTTTATTTATGAATGACCGAGCATCAAAATCCATATTGGGAAAATCCATCACTTCGAAAACACGTGTTTTCAAAAACTGTTTTTTTCTAACATTTTGTTTCTTTTAGCACACACATCGTGCTTAAAGAAAAATAACAAATAAAACAACCCCTCACTTTTGTCTACCATTCTTAAGAATTGTTGTATGGAGTAGAAACTTGTAGTATCCCCGGACGCATCCTATCAAAAAAAAGGAGAGGGGAAACAAGATAAAATGACACTTGACGTACATTCACGTTAACATCATTCATGCATCATGCATTTCACAAAATTTTCAAAAATAAATAAAAGTCGTTTTGCTCCAACAATCATTCTCTCACACAAAAAAATTTTGTTCACTTCTCCTTCATTCTAATTCTCGTGCGTGCAGGTGTTCGTAGCAACCGGTAACTGAAGAGAAAAAGACCAACCTACTTGAAGTGATGGCTGAAAGAATGGAGCAACACTCCGAAGTAGTCAGGAATCTGAAAGTCGATTTGTTCACAAAGGGTTGACCCAAGACCATACTCATGATTTGGAAAGAAACTCAAGCATAGAGAAGCTTGCCCGAGGAAAAATATCTGGGGGCTATTCCGAGTCAGATGGTAATAACAAGGAGTCTCCAACACACTACATATATGATGCCTTTGAGTTCCAAGCAATGGACCCTCAACAACCTTCCCAACTCAACGAGAATACCTGGGCAACCCTAGCTCAACCCCACACTCCCTCTGTCCAGTTCGAAGCAGTTCCAAATACACCTCATCCACCCGTCTACAATTCAACTCCGAAAACCCCAATTGCCCCTCTGGGAAGACTACAGTCGCAAATGATCCATAATGGAGGAAGGCCCCCAACCTCATCCTCACTCATCGTAAATCCTGATTTAGGCATCTTCTCTCCCACACAAAGACAAGTTCCTCCACAACAGATATTCCCTCAGTCATCAAAGTCTGACCAACATCTCTACCCAAAAGCCTTCCAACTCCCTCGTTCTTTTAATGCTAACCACTCTCAGATTGCCTCTGCCTTTGTCAAAGACCCTGATCTCAGGACGACCCTAACAAAGGAATTAATGCAAGAGTTTAGGACAGAACTACGAGAGTTAGAACTGACCCGACGCTTTAAACCAATGGGTTGGGAACCGACTAATCCACATGCTGGAGCTCAACTACCCAAAGGCCTGAGTTTGCCCGAAATCGAGAAGTATGAAGGAATTGGAAACCCAAGGCATCACGTTGACAAGTATGATAAGCTCATGGAGCTACGTGGTCTATCCGATGAGCTGAAGGTCGCGTGCTTTAGATTCTTCTTACAGGGACCTGCTTACTCTTGGATTATGGGTTTGGATCTAAAAGGAAAGTCAAGCCAAGACCTGTACTTTGAATTTCTCACTCACTATGATGGTAACTTTCATCATGAAGTCACCCGCAGAGATTTAGAAATCACCCGCCAGAACCCTGGTGAAACTGTGAAGGAATTCATAGAACGATGGAGGGTGAAGGCTGGGCAAATGAATAATCGACCTACCGAGGAGGAGCAAATACGGATGGTGATTTCTGGCCTAAGAGAAGAGTATCAACGCCGGCTGAGATACCTAGGGATTTGTGACTTCAAACGATTGATGGCGGCTGTGATTGCTTTGGAAGACACTGAAATCAAATTGACTGAGCAACCAGAAATGATGGAAAGAAGGGAACGTCCACTTGGACAAAGCTCACAAGGACAACTTTCAAACCTCGGAATGTCGCTCAGCAAAGCTTTGAAAATATTAGTCGAGGGAGGCCATCTAGCACTTTTCAATACAAGGTCAAGAATCAAGAAACTTGGGCCACATTTGCATGAGTATTGCGACTATCACAGAATCCGGGGACACACCACCGATGAGTGTACCACACTAAGAGATGCTATCCAAGAGCTGGTTCATACGGGAGACATCTCTACACTAGGGATAGAACATCCGTCCTAGGTCAAAGGATATCTTAACTATCAGTGGTAGTAGTAGAAAGCAGTTTTCCTTTTACTTTACAATTGTCATAATAGTGTGACAAGGGTTGCATCCCCTCCCTCCCCCTTTTGTTCGACCTATCCAGGAATTGCAGAAAGAACAAGACGATTTTATCATATTGACTAGTGCAATGAAGGAATTACCACTCCTTAAGCAGTCAAGATTCGATTAACAGCTAAAACATATGGGACCACAGTTCTCCGGGACCCACTCAGCAACTGACCGTCTAAAGAGCCATTGGTGGCGAGAGGAACTTCATGGATCTTCAACTGAAACTGACTCAAGCGAGACTAGGTGTAACCTTACCGATCATGCATTGCATAAAAAAAATACAAAACATGCAAAAAAAAAACACACTCACACACAAAAAACATTCAGTCAAAATTCAAAATCATCTATTTTTGCATCATCATTAACACATCATGCATCATATGTACATAGTAGTTCCATATTATCATAACACATTGCATGTAGATGTACTGCATACGCTCGTATCGAAATGACATTTTTGGGGAAATCTTGAGAGATTGATCGAACATAATGCTTGAACCACTAAACTCTCGAGCCATCAATAGACACAAAGGTCCAATCAAAATCAGCACCACAAACAAAGTGAGTAGTGTGCGAAGAGCAGTATTTTCCCTTGAATTTCAAATGAGGGTACTGGACAATCCTATGAGCGTTGAGGGAAGATAGAGAGACCCAATGGAGGTAAAACCACGAGCGACATGTGCATTCCCTCAGCACGTGGAGAGGCACAATACATAGAGAGATCAATGTTGATAAACAAGATATGAACTGTGATTCATGCAAAGATCCGAGAATAGTAAGAACACAATCATTGACTGATGAGAATGACGAGGCACTTAGGAATAAAAATCTCCATAAAACCAAAAAGCTTTGACTGCCCTGTACATAATCCCTTAGTGAGCCCCGCTGAGCCTTTCACGATAAACCTTTTTCCGCGAACTCCACAACATGCCAACTCACATACACATACTTACTCACCTTTGCAATAGAGGATCTCGAAGGAGCCAGAGCCATGGTCTCTCCCCCGCCATCTTTCACAAAAACAACAAATGAAATGTTTGAAGAAATCAGCGAGTCAATGCAACTCCAAAGCCAAACACCAAAAAAGAACACCGAAAATGTTCAAGAAGATCGATGAGTCAATGCAACTCCAAAGCTGAAAGCCAAAATTCAAAGCAGAGAACGCTTGAGAAAGTTGATGAGCCAAATGCAATTTCAAAAAACAAAATGAGAAGAAAGGTCAAATTGAACACCAGAAGAGGCAAGAAGGAGAAATCCAAATCAGAAGGACCAATGATGTCCCGTACAAACCAATAAAAGGTTATCAAAACCCGTCAAATCATTCCACCCATGGCAAAGGCGAAGCACGTCCTTTATTGCATAAAAGCTCCACAATTCCCAAATAAACCCCACAGTCCCGTGTGGCATACATCATACCCCTTAGCCCCGTCACAACCCAATAAAGACCTCTGACTCATAAGTTAATGAGCGTTAACTGAAAGTACCGGATCTGAAACATGAATCATAAGCTTCGTACTTGTTATCAACATGTCCCATCATGCCAAAGGGGACCGTGAGCGGAAGAGTGTGACCTTACCCCACAAGGTCTTTCGAGTGCGAGTGATTATTTGATCGAAGCACCAAATCATAAACAACTAATCCCATTGCAAGTAAGGAATTGTGAGGATCGGAAAGTCCAGAACCTCGAAAGGAAATTCTCAGGAAAATACTGCTCTGAGCATCGAGAGTATCATCACACCGCTTTGCACACACGGCCAAACTCACGAGAGATTGACCCATATACCTCCATGAGAGGAAAGTGATTCGTGCACTCGAGTTTAACAATCACTCAAGATCGAACCGGAGATGTCTTATATTCGTAAACCTCATATTAATAGAGATAGGACCGTACCTTCTCTCCAAAAACTGCATATGCATTTTGCATCGTGTCTAGCATTTAATACTTGCATGCACCATAATCATTTCATCTTCAACATATGACTGGTAAGAATTCTACCTAGTCTCGCTTAAAGTCGACATCAGTTGCAGTTGTGAAGCGTAACTTTCGATCAAAAGATGTCAACTAGAGCCATCATTGGCCATCATCAAGCTATATCGAACCATCTTGGAGCCATTCTGGGCTATCCTCGAGCTACATCGAACCAAACAGGAGCCACCCAGAGCCATGCGAAGAAAATTCGGAGCCATCTAGCGTCATGCTCGAGCCTTGTCGACACCACTCCCAAAGCCAAGCTGGAGCCATACGGGAGCCATCCTCAGACATTGAGACCATCCCTAAAGCTACACGGGGGCCATCCCATTCGTTCAAGAACAATACCAGAGCCACCTCAAAGCAGGTCAGAGCCATTTCGTCACCAAGACCTTGCTCACAGAGAATCGAACTACGTATGGTCTGATCTCAATACGGAATTGAGTACGTAGGCAGCCCGTTCAGGGTGCGACCACATCAAAGGCAAAAACTTCCCTTTTCCCCTCGGTGTCATTAAAGTGAACCAACCAAAGCATCGTCATGCTCAATCAGCACAAGGTCATCCCGGAGCCATCCATGGAAATCCTGGAACCATGAAGGGAACTACCAATAAAGTCATGCCACTGTGTTTCATCATTCACTCATGAAAAACCATTCACCCACTACAAAGCCAAAAAAAAAATCTCATCAGATCACAATAAATCCATCGCTGGAGCCATCAAACTACTTCAAAAAGAAATTCAACCAAATCTACCCACCACATCGAAGCATTTCACTCACACCAAAACCCACCAACCACCCAGAATGATCACATTCCATAAAACACAAACCATATCAAACCCACCAACCACCCGAGACCATTGGTCATACAAGAGCCATCAACGCATACCAGAGCCATCGTTCATACCGGAGCCATCAGCGCATATCGGAGCGATCCGTGCATACAGGAGCCATCGGCGCATACCGGAGCGATCCGTGCATACAGAGCCATCAGCGCATACCGGAGCCATCAACGCATGCTGGAGCCATCTCAGATCTTTGAAGCCATGTCGGAGCCACCCCGAAGCTTTGAAGCAACTCAAAAGCCATCAACTCATTCGAAAAAGGATTATACATCCACAAACAGGGAGTCTCGATCCAACCAGTACTTTTATTAACCATATTTGCATACATTTGCATCTACCACAAAGTCCGTTCACAATCTAACACTATTCATAACCCGCTAGGCAGCTATTACGCTACTAGTGCGGTCCCAATCTTTTCCTCCACTAGGCAAGCTATTACGCTACTAGTGCGAGATCGTTCACTTCATAACCCGCTAGGGCAGCATTACGCTACTAGTTGGTCCAATCTTTTCCTCCACTAGGCAGCTATTACACTACTGGTGCGAGATCGTTCACTTCATAACCCGCTAAGCAGCTATTATGCTACTAGTGCGGTCCCGCCTTTTTCCTCCATTAGGCAGCTATTACGCTACTAGTGCGAGATCGTTCACTTCATAACCCGCTAGGCAGCTATTACGCTACTAGTGCGGTCCCAATCTTTTCCTCCACTAGGCAGCTATTACGCTACTGGTGCGAGATCGTACACTTCATAACCCGCTAGGCAGCTATTACGCTACTAGTGCGAGATCGTTCACTTCATAACCCGCTAGGCAACTATTACGCTACTAGTGAGGTCCTGTCTTTTCCTTCACTAGGCAGCTATTTCGCTACTAGTGCAAGATCGTTCACTTCATAACCCGCTAGGTAGCTATTACGCTACTAGTGCGGTTCCACCTTTTTTCCTCCACTAGGCAGCTATTACGCTACTAGTGCGAGATCGTTCACTTCATAACCCGCTAGGCAGCTATTACGCTACTAGTGAGGTCCTCTCTTTTCCTCCACTAGGCAGCTATTACGCTACTAGTGCAAGATTGTTCACTTCATAACCCACTAGGCAGCTATTACGCTACTAGTGTGGTCCCGCCATTTTTCCTCCACTAGGCAGCTATTACGCTACTAGTGCGAGATTGTACACTTCATAACCCACTAGGCAGCTATTACGCTACTAGTGCGAGATCGTACACTTCATAACCCACTAGGCAGCTATTACGCTACTAGTGCGAGATCGTTCACTTCATAACCCGCTAGGCAGCTATTACGCTACTGGTGCGAGATCGTACACTTCATAACCCGCTAGGCAGCTATTACGCTACTAGTGCGAGATCGTTCACTTCATAACCCGCTAGGCAGCTATTACGCTACTAGTGAGGTCCTGTCTTTTCCTTCACTAGGCAGCTATTTCGCTACTAGTGCAAGATCGTTCACTTCATAACCCGCTAGGCAGCTATTACGCTACTAGTGCGGTTCCACCTTTTTTCCTCCACTAGGCAGCTATTACGCTACTAGTGCGAGATCGTTCACTTCATAACCCGCTAGGCAGCTATTACGCTACTAGTGAGGTCCTCTCTTTTCCTCCACTAGGCAGCTATTACGCTACTAGTGCAAGATCGTTCACTTCATAACCCACTAGGCAGCTATTACGCTACTAGTGTGGTCCCGCCATTTTTCCTCCACTAGGCAGCTATTACGCTACTAGTGTGAGATCGTACACTTCATAACCCACTAGGCAGCTATTACGCTACTAGTGCGAGATCGTACACTTCATAACCCGCTAGGCAGCTATTACGCTACTAGTGCGAGATCGTTCACTTCATAACCCGCTAGGCAGCTATTACGCTACTAGTGCGAGATCGTTCACTTCATAACCCGCTAGGCAGCTATTACGCTACTAGTGCGAGATCGTTCACTTCATAACCCGCTAGGCAGCTATTACGCTACTAGTGAGGTCCTGTCTTTTCCTTCACTAGGCAGCTATTTCGCTACTAGTGCAAGATCGTTCACTTCATAACCCGCTAGGCAGCTATTACGCTACTAGTGCGGTTCCACCTTTTTTCCTCCACTAGGCAGCTATTACGCTACTAGTGCGAGATCGTTCACTTCATAACCCGCTAGGCAGCTATTACGCTACTAGTGCGAGATCGTTCACTTCATAACCCGCTAGGCAGCTATTACGCTACTAGTGAGGTCCTGTCTTTTCCCTCACTAGGCAGCTATTTCGCTACTAGTGCAAGATCGTTCACTTCATAACCCGCTAGGCAGCTATTACGCTACTAGTGCGGTTCCACCTTTTTTCCTCCACTAGGCAGCTATTACGCTACTAGTGCGAGATCGTTCACTTCATAACCCGCTAGGCAGCTATTACGCTACTAGTGAGGTCCTGTCTTTTCCCTCACTAGGCAGCTATTTCGCTACTAGTGCAAGATCGTTCACTTCATAACCCGCTAGGCAGCTATTACGCTACTAGTGCGGTTCCACCTTTTTTCCTCCACTAGGCAGCTATTACGCTACTAGTGCGAGATCGTTCACTTCATAACCCGCTAGGCAGCTATTACGCTACTAGTGAGGTCCTGTCTTTTCCTTCACTAGGCAGCTATTTCGCTACTAGTGCAAGATCATTCACTTCATAACCCGCTAGGCAGCTATTACGCTACTAGTGCGGTTCCACCTTTTTTCCTCCACTAGGCAGCTATTACGCTACTAGTGCGAGATCGTTCACTTCATAACCCGCTAGGCAGCTATTACGCTCCTAGTGAGGTCCCGTCTTTTCCTTCATTAGGCAGTTATTACGCTACTAGTGCAAGATCGTTTCACACCCACCACCTAGGCAGCTATTACGCTACTAGTACGGTACACAATCAAAGTATTATAGGCTCGTCATAAGTCCTATAGCTAGATGTCAAGAGGTTTAGTTGAGGTTCTCCTAAGTCCTCGTACTTTCATTTGCATTCTAGGCCCGTCATAAGCCCTAGGACTGGATGTCAAGAGGTCCAGTTGAGGTTCTCCTAAGTCCTCGTGCACCTCAAACCAATCTATTGTTAGCATTCTAGGCTCGTCATAAGTCCTGGGACTGGATATCAAGAGGTCCAGTCGAGGCTCGTAATAAGTCCTCGTGCATCCAGCTAATCATATCATTTCCCATCACAATCATACATTATTTTCCTCGCGGTCACATCTCAATGCACCACAAAGCCATAGTGAGAATTTTTGGTGCCGTCTCAACCTTGATCCAATCCTGCAAGTACTTGCAGAATTGAATCAAGGGGAGCCATCTGTAGACACCAAAAATTCTCACCCCATAAAACAAGTTCTGAAATAATGAATAAAATAAAGGGGTCGTCGTCTTTCTTTTTCAAAACGTATTAACATGCATGTCAAAGTAAAACCATCATTTTTTGACAAAATTCTTAAATAAATTTTCAAAGCATTTCAAAAAACACAACTTCTCGAAAATGAACTTCCAACAACAGTATGTTCTTCGCACACAACGAATTATGTCTTAGTCTGACTGGGTAGCGCATGAGTGAGGTGGACAAATGCTCAGGGCTCAAACTCGGGATGAGAAAGGAGTTTTTTTTGAATTTTGCATTTCCGGCCAAGTTGACCCGGCCCAGAAACTGAAAAGTCGGCCCATTCTTTTTTCCTGATTGTTTTGTTTTGTCCAAAAGAAACCCTACGGCGTCATTATAAAAGACAAACCATAAACCCTACTGTAGGGAGACTCGATCTTTTATTCCCGGCCGCATCACAGATCCCAACCAAAAAATATCTTCACTCGAAAACCACATTCAAAAAAAAAGAACGACGAAGTAGACTCCACTCCGATTCTTTTCTTCAAGGTAATCCAAAACCCAGACATCGATCTTCATTCTCTTCCCCGCGCGTTCATTTTGGTTCCAAACCGGCGATCAGGGAAAAGCTCTGCACCTTTTAATTCTCCACTCCCTTCACATTGCAGCGAGTAAGAACGAGGCTCTGAGCCATCTTCGTCTCTTTACCCGCGAACGAGGAACACATGTGCTTTGCACCATCTTCATTCCCTTCGTTTACATGGGAGCAGCGTACGAGCACCGGCCGTCTCTTCTTCAATCTCTTCATCGGTGTATGAGCAGCGTATGAGCACCTTCCCTTCTTCGTCCTCTTCTCATCGGCAAACAAACGACACATGCTCTGTATCTTTTCAACCCCTTTACTCACGGTTATGGCAACCCAACTCTCGAAGAACATATAAGCTCTACGACTCCGTCATTTATCTGCACCGACATCTCACTAGCGAACGAGGAACATTTAAGTTCTGCGCGTCCTTTGTTGCTCGTCTTCATTCACGACGTTTTTGCAACCCGACACGAGAAGGAGCATATAAGCTCTACTCCTTCATCTTTCTCGTTAACCGGCGACAAGGAACATACCAGTGCTGCCCATCTCCATTTCTCCTCACTGGCAGTAACTTTGCACCCATCTTACGATCAAGGCACCTGCAACTCTGTCTTCTTTTCATTTATCTTTTTCTTGTTAATTTTGCACACAAGACTAGCAAGCAGGGGAGAAACAGCTCTACTGCCGGTAATGTTGCAATACCACTAGCGAATAAAGGATGTTGTTACGAACCCCCTCATTCTCTTCACGACCGGAACATATATACCCCTATCGCCGCTGCCTTCACTAATGCTTTTTCATCACCAAACGACCACGACCATCCATTACTGCTATGCCCTCTCCATCTCCACCAAAACAACACAAAGTGAGAAAGCTCTTGTTCGTTCGTAATCAAGCTTTGAGAGAACAACCAGGAAAAGTTCAAAAAAAAAACGGAACATTGACTCCTCCATCGTTACCACCTTTTCTGCTCATCTTCATCGACTTCACCACCGCTTTGCTCCACCACTAGTCCGCACCATCTGCTCCCTCCATTGTTGCCTCAGTCGTCTTTATTTTTTTTCACTCGCGAGAGACCAGAGACAGGGAGAACCAGCTCGAAGCGGAGCGGACCTGTGAAGTTCCCTCTCGGAAGAACAGACTCAAAAGTTCACCCTGAATGTTACCGAAGTCAACCCAAACTCGGGGGATTCGACTCATGCCTCAAGAAGTAGTGTTGTCCTCCCGACGAATTTGAAGAGAAACATGTGTGTCACCGTTGAAAGGGAAGATCAGTGACTGCCATCTATACAGGGAGAACCCATATCATTCTTCTTCAGGTATTTAGTTCAAACCTATGATTTAAGTCGTTGACCCCTTCAATTTCGGGTAAGACTCCTTCAGAGATGGTTTATCTGGAATGCATATTGTGTTCCACCGATTTCAGATTTCCACGTAGAGAATACCGTGTTAACTTGCATGACCTCACACGTTTCTGTTGTGTTTTGGGCATTTGTTTTTTACGTATTTTAAATTCTTTGTTTATTAAGATCTTCACATTCACAGATTAAATGACGAGAGGATACTATTGTTTAACGTGCGATTTCAGTGTATACACTCTTTCATATTAATGTTTGATTGCTGACTACCAAAAAGAAGAGTTGATGTGATCGATCTCCTGTATATATCATGTACATATAATGCCTAGATCGTGTTCTTTTTTTTTTAATCATAACCCACCACGAGAGGGAATAAAAAATAGGTTCATTAATGCTTAGTTTCCCTCTGTTTAGCCCCCTGAAATTAGCCTAACCTTTATCGATTTCCCACTCAAGACTAGCCTTAAACTTTGATTTTGGCAATTTTAATTTGACACCACGTGTTTAGCTTCACCGGAAAATTAGAATTTGTTCAGTTTTGTTTCTTTTTGCCACTTTCTGGTCACGTTCATTTTTTTATGCAATGTCCTCGTTTGTGCTTTGTTCTTACCGTGATATATCCTTGGATATAATGCTTGATGTTATTCTTTTGATAACATGTATGAGATGGACCTCTTTGGGCTGTTGTAAACTTGCGGCCCAAATCAAATTTCAATTTGGGGTCAACTCATTGCTAGTCAAACCGGGCTAGTACAGGTGGCCATAGAACATCCTTTTAGACTTGCCCATTTATTTCTGGACACATCAAGTCCAGTTTAGAAAAGCTTCTAGGTTCAGGGATGTTCCTCACTCAAACGGGCCGTAGAGTCTGGTCGGTGGGGAATGCCCTTCCTTTATAAAAATTTCCAAACAATCCATAATTGTCAGAATAAAACTCACAACCAACGATTCATTTCAATCAATGACAATTCAATTCAAGACCCAAAATTCAATTCCAAAATCAACTCGATTTCAATTCCAAAATAAAACCATTCCAATTCCAAAATCATCCCTGATTCAAATATTTAGAAAAATCAAATCAATTCGATAAAAATTCATTCATTTCCAATCCGATTCAAAATTCATTCATTCCCAATTCCGTAAAATTCATTCAGTTTCCAATTCAATTCAAATTCATTCAATTCAATCATTTCAACTTCGAAAGTCATTTCCAAAAAAAAAAATCAATTCAAAATCTTCTCTAAATTTCAAACCACATAAATTCCAAGCCCAACCCAATTCCGCTTCAAAAATAAGCCCGACCCAAATCCCCTTCAAATCCAAATCAACGCAATTTCAAGTAAAGCAATTTCAAGCCCAAAGCCAATTTCAAGGCCCAACCCCGAAGACCATTTTGGGAACCAAATCCGGTCCACATTTCAAGGCCCATATCCATTCGGCTCCAACCAATTCAATTTCAAAATCAATTCAATTTGTGGCCCAAAGTCTAGATGGGGCTCAAAAGCCAAACAAGGCCCACTCGGCCCAATCAAAAATCCGTCTCAGCCCAAAACAATAAGTCCCAAATTAGGCCCAAAAATCAAAAGCACAATTCCCACATTTTGCCCAAATCAATTCCATTCAGCACAAATTCAACTCGACTTGTAAATTCCAATTCGATTCAAAACTTCATTCAATTTCAATTCATTCAAAATTCATTTCACTCCTAGTTCATTCAAAACTTTATTCAATTCCAAATTCATTCAAATTCGATTCCAAATCCATTCGAATCCAATTTCAATTCAACTTCAATTCCAATTCAAATCAAAATTCATTCAACTCCAATTCAATTTCAATTCCATTCCAATCTCCCATACACTCTAAATGTCTCACAGACCCGAGCGTATCACAGACTTTGTCATCCCAATGATTCGATTGTCTCACAGACCTGAGCGTCTCACAGACCCGAGCGTCTCACAGATCCAGGCGTCTCACAGACTTCGACATCTCAAGATTTCAAACGTCTCATAGACCCGAGCGTCTCACAGACTACAACACCCCACACATCAAGCTTTTCTAAAAACCTTCAAACATTAAAACTTCCGAAAAACCTGAACTACGTAAGGTCTGATCTCAACAGGGAGTTGAGTACGTAGGCAGCCCATCTAGGGTGCGACCCCATTCCAAACAAAAAAACCCTTTCCCCCTTCTGAGGTGGCTCTTATGTCTCTCAAAACACTCAAACCTTCTTCGGTTCCCGCAAACTTCAAACCGTCATACTCCAAGTCTTGTATATTCACTCAGCCTCATACTTTTCCCAATCTTTCATTCTATACTCATTCGAATTCATCAATTCTTTTTCTTGGCGCTAGCTTGGCAGGAAAACTCGCCTCATCCACTCGTATCCTTTCCTCTTGTCCTAATCCTATCATTGGCTTTTGAATGAATCTCTCTAATAAGGTTTTGAAAGAAGGTAATCCCGGCGATTGGAGACCGAGGTTTCCTCGGGCACCAATCCGAAGTCGTGGTCGTTGCCACTTCTAAGGGGTGTAACCCAGTACGAACCCACAATAGAATCTCTGACGCAACCAGCTAAGTCCTTTACATAAGCAGCAAATTCAGAGTCAATCAACGGTTCTTAGAACCCTTCTCCTCCCTTCCTAGTTCCTTAGGTCAAACTAGGTGGCAACTCTAGTCAATTTCCGCCCTTAGGGCATAAGTCCGCGTGGAGCCCATTGAGAGCGGGTGTAGTGCTCACTAGCATCCCCCCAAAGCTTTCTGGGAAAGACGGACGATGTAGTAGGTATTTGAGGGATGCCAGAATAACGGGTTTTCACCCTCCACAGAATGGCATTTTCTAGGATCTAGGCTTCCCAGCTAGTCCATATTTAGATAGACCCCCTCATACCGAAAAATCACCCTCCACATCCGGTTACCTCGAAAAACGCGCTTTAAGGTTCGTTAGTGATTTTAATCCGTTTTAAGGATCCGTTTTCTTCGGGAGTTGTTCCCATATATTATTTAGGTCTTATCAAACCTTTAGAACCCCTATAATACTCTAACCGAGGTCTCATACCTCCTATGGTTATTTAACGCTTATTTAGCTTTTCCGCTTTTAAAGCGTTTCTTTATTTCTTTTGGATTTGTTTTTCCTTACTAGTATTAATTGGGTACCATTAGGCCCTTAATTACATATGAGGTTAATTTTAATCCCTATATTTAAGTTCGGGGTATTTCAATCTACCCCCCTTAGGAACTTTGTCCTCAAAGTTGTTCGAGGTTATAGGTTTACAATGCTTACTCATTCTTACGTGTCTAATACCAAAGCCATGCCTTCTTCCTCCTTACAATTCCCAAATCCATTACTCAGGGTCTCTACATACCATTCCATACCAATGTACTATAGTTACTCCAATCCGCATTACTACCGACCATCCGGTTCCTCATTACCAAATTTATATATACATACAATGCAAGGCTATTCCCAAAGCAATGCAATACACATTCCAATCCCGTAGGCGCTCAGGTCATCTAGACACGGGACTCCTCTATGTCCCGCCGCCCTTGGAATAATACCACATACTACCTTACTATCTTCTTCGGTACTCACTTCTAACACCTCCTCATTCTTCATACTAAAAGAAATTCTTCCACCGTTACTACTTAAAAATTTCTAAAACATACAACTCCATATTCCAATTTTTACTCATTACTTCTATCCTATGTGTGATTCTTGTGACCACTTGAGGGGAGCTTCAAGAATCATTCGACCCTGATGTGATCAGCATCAGTGTTGAACTATCTTTCCACCCCAATTTGTGTTCGGTTTCCCTTGATCTGATCAGGATCAAGTTCGACTTCCCACATCAGATTCAATCAAACAAATAATTTAATTGTTTCATTTTCTATCTTTTTACCTTTCTAGTCGTAATTACGAATTCATACATCTCCAAAGGATGGAATCAGTCCATCAATCATCCTCACTCTACTTCCCAAATGCTTTACTCCGTGGTTCAATACCTAAATGCTCATTTCATCAACCTCCACTACTTCCATCCATTACTCACCATCATCTCCTATATTCTAACTACGGAATACTACACTTACAAGATTTAGTTGACTTCAATTGTTTCAAATATTTTACTTGCGATTCCACTACTCATAAACTTCATTCATCTACTACTCTCATTCCTTCCGTACTACTTCTTCAAAGGTTACAATACTTGTGGAGCTCCGTCCACTACTCATTACTTTTCTTTTACTAATACTCTTACATTGGTGTTACAAGATGGGTATAATCCTCCTATGGTATTTGCGTGTCTAATGCCTAATTACCATAGTTACAATGTGAATGAGTACTTATGTTTATTTAACATAGTATCAATCATCCATTTGGTTCTCATTTGTGCTATGTACATCATGGTTTATGTGTTTTATTCACAAAACTTACATTAAGCGGTTTTCGCTCTACCCCCCTTAAAAGGGATTACGCCCACGTAATCTACCATATGTTATTATTATTAAACATTGGTTTTAATCAGTTTGGGCAAACTGAAGCGTTTAGCTTCACTACGGTATACTATAATATGCTCTGGTCAACAGGGTCTTAACCATACCAATGGTTTAGTCTTTGCACCAAGAGTTCCTATATGAGTTTATTTAACTATTTAATTCGTTCTAGCCTAATCGGCTTCAAGGCATTAATAGCCATTGTATTATGCTCACTAGGTACATTAATCTCCTAGCTAGGGCCCACTAGCTTCTGCTGCGCGACCCTGATAACTTGGGTTATTCACCCTTCCTGTTATCCTTAATGTGCTATACATCACCTTCTCATCCGTCTATTATGGGAATAAGGTTTACTAAACAACTGCGGTATTCTTTTACCGTGTTTGAACTCAACGAGTTAAGATTTATAACCAGCTTTCTGGTAATCTAGTATACGTACTATTTGTACTTCCACGATCATTCGCTAAGCTCCTCCGACTTATTGTCAGGCGAGGTTAAGTCACTACTTAGTTGTAGTACTTCCTCCGTTGTCACTAGTTTCCAAGTTATACCAGTTTTTCTGGTTCAGTACAAGTGTTCTTTACTTGTATGACCTTGCATTTGTATGCGTCGGTCCTAGTGACTTCCTTAAGTCTCCTTTCACCTTTTATTCCATTGGAATTCACATCTGTGATTGTTAGTGTGTTTCACACTCTTCGTGCTTCTTTGGCCTTAGGCCGCACGGTTTGTTGCTAAGCTTGCTTAATTGGCTTGTGCCATGTCTGTTGGTGAAAAGAAGGGTTTACTACGGTTTACATTCTCCATATCCCTAGCCATCCCATTAGATCATTAGCCGCACAAGTGCAATACCAAAACACTCAGTCATACAGAGTGCAGAGGCGTAAACGCTTGACAGTAAGTCACTTATGTGATAGGAAAGAATATTTATGTGTGTCATGTGATACTTATACTCCGTGTCATTGCATAACTACTTCCTCATAGCGGTCGCTTATTGCGCACCGTATTCTTACTCATTGTACAACATTGCTTTTACTGACTCCGTTACTGTGGTAGATTCTCTTTACTCATTGTCATTGTCATTGGCACCATTCCCTTATGGTATGAATACCCTGGGGTTTCCAATGTTTGTGTGTATGACGGTTGTCGTAGCATACCACAATATTAATATCTTCCCAATGTTTTGATGTTCTTCCATTTTAGGTTTTATGTGTAGGTTAGCTTACCTCACATTCCATCATCATTTATGGTACAACTCACCAAGTATCTTGGTTGACCGAGGATGAAGTGGTTTATCGGGTTACAAGCTCTCTTGAGCGTTGGTCATTCATGGTGTGCAATGTGCACACACATTGATCGCTTTTGACCACTATTATCTTCCCAGTGTCGAGCATCGGTTATAGGCTCCAGCTGAGTAGTTTTACTTTTGTATGTATATTACCAGGACATCCCACGAAACTTCAAGGGTTTTCTGGTCCCGTTCTCCAATTGGAGAGTACTTTGTCATTGGTAAATGGAATTTCTTGTTGAGGGCTTGTTTCCACTCATAGGTCTTATGACAAGTTTGCTATGTTAGTGTTTACACAATGGTTCACCACATGCTTGGGTGCATACGGAGTATGCTTATTCCATCGCCCCTTGGCAATGTCTATATACGTAGGCTTTTCTGTTATAATAGATGGGAGCCTTTCTCAGGGTCCATATCTTCACCACATTGGTGGTCTTAGGCTAACGAGGGGTACCTTCCCTTGGGTTTCTCGTAGTGTCCAAGTGTGGACTAGGCCAATGTTGGCATTATCATGATTCTTATGCCTCTGTGCTACCATTGCTACAGAAGGCATGGCGGTAATTAAGAACTCCGTCAACTGTATACTAGGCTGATGCCCTAGTGACAGTGATATTGAGTTGGCCATTACTCCAAGCCACGTTGGGTTTGAATTTATGGTCCAGTTGTTGATTTCTTGTCGTATGAGGCAATATTTCTTGCAAGTCTTGTTAGTAATGGTGTGGGTTTTGCAACCGTTTAAGGTTACACAACGCATCAGGTTTATGGCTTTAGAGCCATATTACTGCAAGCTATGCTCTTTGCAAGCTGCTTATACATGTTTCCACTCCATGTATACCGTCATAGGTTGGAGGTATTATTGGGCTCCATGGTAAGTCGTGGTATCACGCTTCCGTTCATAGGAGGCCTTTTTAGGCAAATGGTATTAATAGGTGCCTCTCAGTATCTTAGGGCATTTCCTGTTAAGTGAAATCCCTTCGGTGTCCAAACTGAGCGTTCGTTTTAGCTCTCGTGCTCATATCGTTACGCTTGTTCAACTGTTGTTAACGTAGACACCCTTCAAGGATCACTCCTGGGTGTTGGTAGCTGTGCCGTTACATCCGACTAATGTTTATAACATGTGTTGTCCTCTATACCGTCTTATGGCATTGCATTAAGCTATCTCCTTTCGGGTTATGACGTCTCCCGTCGTTGGGTAGACCGTTTATACTTGCTCCTAGTACTTGAGACTAGGTTTAAATATCCACTCCGATGATGGGTTGTGCTTCGTAGTAATCTTGTGATTGTTCTTGGGAATTCCGCCCCGTTTGTTGAGCATTGTGGTGTTTACGTCGGCAACTGCCTTAGAGTGTTTAGGCTGGGTATGCCATCCAGCTGTCAGGTAATTGCTTGGTTTATTTGAGACATATCCAATGTCTATACCTACTAGTATGTGCTCTTTGCACTTCCTAGTTCTTATTCCTCATCTTCAGATGGGTTCTCTGAGTTCCTTGATACTTGATCATCTGAGGTGTCCAGCTGTTCTGTTTTGAACTCACTCATGGTCCGTAGAACGGAGTTGACTACTTCCCGTGCGTCACACACTACATTATACATACGTGGGGTACCATATTGATACGTTACCACTTACCCAACTATATGTCGGGCCCGCAAGCTCCTCCGGAGTGCGGTTGTCCCACATACCGTAACGGGTACACTCGTAGTGTTTGTCACACGCCTAGGTGAAGTATTCTATTGTCAACTCCTCTTGTATCATTCTTTGATACTCACCGTAATGTTGTTGGTCTGGTTTAAAAATCCAAGGTTTTAAAAGAAGGTTTGTGGTTTTGAAAGAAAACTTGGTTTGAAAACTATGGTTCGGTCTTAAAAGAGGTTCTTCATGGCATAGCCATGTTCGAAATATTGACCAAGTCCAGCTTCTCGCTGACTGGTATGTTCTAGATACAGTGGTCGGGCCGTTAGGCCTTTCCAAGGTTCCATTCCTTCAGTGCCAGGATTTGTGATCCAGTAATTGCTTCATTATGGTCACGACACATTACTACGTACTTGTGACGTGTTAGGGTTCCTCTGTATGTTCCTGTCCTTGCTGCACTTGCCGTGGCAAGTGCGTGGTATTGGTGGTTTTTGGGTAAACCTACACCGGTCACGGTATGGTTTTCGCTGGTACTTGATAGTCTTGTTGGCTCTTCCCTCGATCTTATCGATCTATAATTGGTATACTCGATCCCTTAGGTAGCTTCTTCGTGGTATAGACATGGCTGTCATAGATCTGGGTACTTCTCCAATCCTTGGAGATTCCCACTCTATTTGGTTTAGTGTCGTTCCTTGTGGCTCATTCCCACCCATCTATGGTGGTTACTGAGCCTTCCCTGTTTAGGCACTACTTTTGTAGTCCTATTGGGTTATATCTCCCGGTTGTTCTTGTAGTTGTCTGAGCTATATTGGCCAGGTATTGCAACCTTAGTGGCGTTGTAGCTTTGGAGTTAACCGCTTCCGACTACGTCCTTAGTCGGCTAGCATACCGTTGGTGGTATTATTCAAGCATCACTATCCCGTAGACTTGTGTCTCGGGTTCCGTTATTGCTCCCTTTTTCCGCGTCATTGTACGCTTAGTGCTCCCTTTCCTGCTGCTGATTGGTTAGCCAGGTTTTGCGACTGCTAAGCACGTCGCCCCATGTTGTTGCATGTTGTAGTCTACTTATGGTTGGAGTGTCCATCCTCCCGCTATTACGTGCGGTGTTGTGGTTCAACCGGGATCCATCTCCGGGACTTCCAGTTCTTGGAATCTACCATATGTGTCGGTTCTTGTTTATTGTGTGATTTCTTCGCAACTGCCAGATCGGGTTTCCCGAGTATGAGAAGACTTTGCTTCTCTCTGGCGTCATTTCCCAAGTTATACAGTGGGGTTTGCGGCGGGCAGGACTGGTATTGTAGGTATCCGGTACTCACCGGTAGTTCCTAACTAGCATATCTCTAATGCTAACACTCAGCCCTTAGCCCTAAGCTTCTAATTCTTAACTCGGTGTTCCTAAACTCGGTATTTCCAGTCATCAGAGTGACACTTCACTCTGATACCACTTTTTGTAACACCCCTACCATTAATACATGCTTACCGTCCAATATCCTTACACGTCAGATACACGCAGCGGATACTTACTTATATACAATGGGTGATACAATGTCGTTAACCACCCAAGTGGCTAACAAGGCTACTACTACTGCTTACAGCATCGGTCTGATGGACCGGAATCCCGAGTACTACACATCTATAATACATACTCCATTCATCAATCAAATACAACAATGCTCCATTCAATACTTACTCCTCCTCAATCCATACAATACAATATACCTCGCCGAGTCTACTAGGATCCTTATACATTTATAATGTCTCTTCCAAGTTCATACATACTCTCTAAGAGTCTACATCTACCATTTTCTCACAACTACTTACTTTCTAAGACAAGGGGTGCCTCCGGTCTCTTCCTGACCATATTCGCTTCGGGTACCTGCACACTAAAAAAATGTCCCCCGAAGGGGTCAGCTTTCACCGAGCATGATAACCGCATACCCCGCGTACTAGTGAGGGTACGCCGACCACTTGGTCGAATACATGCAGTTCATTTTCGTACAAACATACATGCATACATGCTCTTACACACAATACAATAATACTTACGCAAACATACATACATACAATTCATTACATACAAGGAATACGATATAACCATTCAATACTTACTTACCTTCTTCCGAATACACACTCATTACATACATAGTATACCATACTTGTTAGCTTCATTGGTCCACCCGGGTTAATCGGGTGGAGATTACTCTTTTACTCGTTACTTCATACATACGCATACATACTCATACTCATACTCATACATACTTACGGATCCATACTTGCTTACTCTTACTCTTACTCATGTTAAGTCGTCGGGACCTCCGGCCCGGGGAACTACTCGGTCCCACCACCGGGATTTACTTGGTTCACTAATCCAGGATGCTACCCACTTAAGGGATTTGGGCCGTGGACCAGCTTAAGAACCAGGAATCGGATCCAACCTCTTGTGTCTCCTCATCCTCACGCGTGGCCGAAGCTATATCAGACTTCTACTCATTCCGGTTTACTCACTTAAGTTAGGAGTTAGGTGGTTAGGAATTAGCAGAAGTCATTCGTACAAGCCACGTACACAATTACAATGCTCAATGCTCATTTATACAAAAATACAATACAATACTTAAGTACAATACAAGATCCGAATACCATTCATCATCATCATTCATATATTTCATGAATTATACAAACTAGTGTTCAAGACAATAAATATCAAGAACAACATAAGTCAAGCACTGGTAAGTGCAATATAGTCCGATTCGTGCATTTATCTTATTTAGGTGATCAAATAAGCACACAAATCAGGGTAACCAGATTAGGATATAGGGCATGAAGAAATCATACCTTTCACCGTTGTACTTGTATCCCAATGTTCCTCCGGTGTTTACAAATCAAATCCTATGATTTACATACAATCGAACAATTAATCTACTATCATTAATTTGATTCGGTTACCCTTACGCTTCCTAACTCATACTTACTAAGTCTTCACATTCTTATACTTACATTTTATTTACTTACTTTTCATTGCTTAACAATGGTATACTTACATATGTATGCACGTATGTATAGGTGGGTATACATACATACATACACATACTAACCATAGTCTTATAGTTTTTTTTGTAAGTTTTGACCCGACCGAACTTGCGACCGACCTTGCAAGTTCGGTCCAAGTCAGTAGGCTACATCGGGTGAAAATTCCAGGGCCGACCGACCTTGCAAGTCCGGTCCCAAGGTCGGTCCATTCCAGTGAGTTACTTAACGGAAAATTTTAGCCCGACCGACCTTGCAAGTCCGGTCGCAATGTCGGTCCATTCCAGTAGCTTACTCGACGGAAATTTTCCTGGCCGACTGAACTTGCATGTCCGGTCGCAAGTTCGGTCGATTCCAGTAGGTTACAGACGGGAGAATTTTTCTGGTCCGACCGAACTTGCAAGTCCGATCGCAAGTTCGGTCCATTCCAGAAGCATTCCCGTCTTTGTAAATCTGGGCTCGACCGAACTTGCAAGTCCGGTCGCAAGTTCGGTCCGGCCCAGTATTTGCATTTTTACTTCTGTTTTCAGTCCTATACTTTATCCATTGTTTCTCCAATCTTCTTACATGTAATCCCACATGTTTAAACACTACCTAGGCCCTTCAATTTTCCTTAGTTCATCCACCAAATTCTTTACTAAATCCATCAATCCACTTACACAATTTCATCACTTCCCTTCCACACTTACAATAGTTTTCCTTCCTCTTATGCTACAAATTTTCATACTCCATTCTACCATCCATTACTTCTCAACCAATGCCACCATTAGCATTCCAAATACCTCCCTTACCAAGCCAATTCATTTCCAAGCAATTGTACCATCTATACCCAAGTCCAACATTCATTTTACCAACTCTTGCACACTATTTCTTCTTAGTTCTACAATGCAATCTAATACCTCTTTGCTACAGATTTTGACACTTACTCTCCCCTTCTCTAACCACCAATTCTAATGTCATTTCTAGAGTTCCGAGTACATCACAATACATTATTTATCTCTCCCAATCTACTCCTTTATCTTTCTTTATCAAATTCTATTACAACACATATTAGTCACCTAGTTTCTGGTTCACTAAGCGTTATAATCCTAGGCAAATTTTGCCATCGTCTCCCCTATATTTTATACACTCTCACCACAATGTTTCCTCACACATTAACATCATCTCACCTGTTTATACACAACATCAATATACAAGCTCCCATACACAATTACCAATACTAAAACACTACTAAAAATTCCTGCACTCAACAACCCAATACCCAACTAAGTTTCAATACATTTTACATGTCTTTCAACGATTTTAAGCACTTAGATTCTCCTGCACAATACATTACTACACAATACCATTTCCATTACTCATTTCAAACTTCTAAAATCTGTTACACATACATATATAAGACTACACAAGGGTGAGTTTAATTACCTTGTTTTTCTTCTAGATTTTCTTTGTTCTTCTTGCTTCTTCCTTCCTCTCTTTCTCCACCGGTTTAGCAAACACAAATTCTCTGCTCTACAACCCATATACATACACATTTCAATACACTACAAACTAACCCTAGCTATTATTAAGCTTTAAGTAGGTTTTAGGGTTTAGAATTCTCATTACCTTGCAAGGGTGCAAATGAAGCTTGGAGTGGTTCAAGAACAAGATTTCCAACTCCTTCCACAAGCCAAAATCGGCTAGGGTGCAAAGAAACCAAACAAGGTTTTAGCTTCATTTTCGTTTTGCCCATGAGGCTAGAAAAACAAAGGAGTTTCAAGAAGATTTTTACCTTAAAATGACAAGGAGGAAAAGGTGGTTCTAATGGTGGTCTTGAAACTCCAAATGCTCCATACCCATGGAGATGAAAGTTGTTGTTTTCGATTTTTCAAAAGATAGGAATGTAGCTCTTGATGAGAGGATTCCAATGGTGGTATTTTTATAATTTTTGGAGAATGTTTGATGGTGTAACAAGAGGAGAGAAGTTGATGTTTTTGTGGAGCTCTTCAATTCTCCATGGAAATCGCATGGAAGAAGAAAGGAGGAAAAAGAGAGAGTGTGGGGGTGCTGGTTCACGTGAGAGAGGGAGTGAAATGGAGGAGAGAGAGAATAAAAGTGAGTGGGGGTTGTTTATTATTTTTGTTTGTTTGTAAATAAGAGAGTGAGTGTGTGAGAGAGTGTGAGAGAGGGGGAGCCCATCGATTAGTACAGCCCTCACACACACAATTTTTCACTTCTATTTTAAAAGTGGACACATAAGTTTGTGTTATTTATATTTCTACCCCACAACTTCCCGTTTTTGACAGTTTTTACTAATCTCTCGTTTTATTGATTTTATTGGTTCTAAAGCTTCACTAATATTTATTAATGATTATTTAGTTGACCAAAATTGTTACGAGTCTATTTGACCCGCTTAAAGACATGTTTTCCCGGTTACCTCGAAAACCGCGCTTTAAGGTTCGTTAGTGATTTTAATCCGTTTTAAGGATCCGTTTTCTTCGGGAGTTGTTCCCATATATTATTTAGGTCTTATCAAACCTTTAGAACCCCTATAATACTCTAACCGAGGTCTCATATCTCCTATGGTTATTTAACGCTTATTTAGTGTTTTCCGCTTTTAAAGCGTTTCTTTATTTCTTTTGGATTTATTTTTCCTTACTAGTATTAATTGGGTACCATTAGGCCCTTAATTACATATGAGGTTAATTTTAATCCCTATATTTAAGTTCGGGGTATTTCAGTTATACTTGTGGTATATTATGTGTGTTGATGGTTGTGTTATTGTATGGATATTACTGTTAATTGTTTTACAGTTTAAATATTAAAACGGTATTGCATGTAACGAATCTCATGCTCTCGACCAATTAATTGAGGGGTTTGAGGAGGCATGACGGGGCATGTGATAACATACTCAGCAGGGGCTGATTCCATACAACAAACCATTTTTATTGCAGGAGACTAGCTGGTGGGTCGACGCGGGGCGCGACGGTTGTGATATTACTGTTGGTTAAAACTTGGTACGGGTGATACTAATGTTGTTTGGGCTCGGGTTGTGTAACCGAGGTGTAATTTGGTTAGATGCTCACGAGTACGGTCTGTAATAATCGGTTATTGTTGGATTTGTTTTTAGATTGTTTAAGTACTACTATCTATCTCTTATGATCACTGCGGGAATACGTTTCGCAAGTTGATTATCAGGTAATTCGTTATCACCCGTATGGGCGAGTGATAACAGTGACACCATTAGAGCGACAGTCTGTTATTTACCGCTGCGATTTATTTATTTTGTGCGATAGTTATATTATAATTAGGAGCCGAATTAGTAGGGGTGTTACAGTTTATAACTGCGGTTTTTCTCATAAATCGTCTTCCAGCAGCTCCATTAGAGTTTAAAATACTGTTTGTGCTGGTGTTCCAACAAGAACCAAGTTATGACAGTCTAAAAGTGTTTGGATGTCGCTGCTTCCCGATGCTCAGGTTTAATAGTGCTCATAAACTCCAACCCCGTTCTCTACCCTGTGTGTTTATTGGCTACATCAATTTACATAAAGGGTACAGGTGCTACCATCCAGAGACACATAATATCTTTATATCTAGACATGTGGTGTTTGATGAAAGTAATTTTCCATACCTAAAAACACCATCTGTAGTACCATCTGTCACACCTACGCATGAATTGTTTTTGACTACATTCAAAATGTTTGTGTCAGACCCCGAAACTCCTGCTTTGCCTGCATATCAGAACATCTCTTCATCAAATCCACAGCCCTCTTCACCTAATCTACATCCTTCCTTCCCACGCCTGAATTCTCTAAATTTACTAAGTACCTTTGACCACACGCAACAACTACCACCAAATATCCAAACACCAGAATCAGAACCTGTTCCAGTACAACAACTTCCACCGAATATCCAAACACTAGAACCAGAGCCTGTTCCACCTGTCCCAAATCATACCGAATCTGAAGTTCTTGATTGTGATATTGGCTCCTCAGACTCTGACTCACTCTTCTCTACACATATGCCCACAGACCAAATGCCTGATCATTCTCCACCTGAACACCAAATTGTTCCCGTTCCAGAAAACACAATAACTTTGCAAGACCAGACATCTGCACCTGCTATCGAGCTTGTCGTTGACTTGTCCCTTCCTGTTGCACCAGCCACACTTAATACCCATCCTATGTTGACTCGTTCCAAGAGTAAAGGACATATTGCAGCACTTGCCCGAACTCTTGATGCTCCTGATGTTGAACCACGCACAGTTAAGGAAGCTTTCAAACACACTGAATGGATCACTGTTATGACTGAGGAGATGGAGGCACTTGCCCGCAACAATACCTGGACACTAGTTCCACGAACACCTGAGATGAATGTGGTTGGGTGTAAGTGGGTATTCAAGATCAAGCGTCATCCGGATGGGTCAGTTGAGCGATACAAAGCCCGGCTAGTCGCCAAGGGATTTCATCAAGTTGAAGGTATTGATTTTGGGGAAACTTTTAGTCCTGTTGTGAAAAGTGCCACAATTAGGATTATCTTGTCTGTTGCTGTTGCTAAGGCTGGGAAATTCGCCAACTTGACGTGAAAAACGCTTTTCTGCACGGTGAACTAACTGAGACTGTTTTCATGGAGCAACCTCCAGGATTCGTTGATTTTACCCAGCCTGGTTCAGTCTGTCACTTACAAAAATTGTTGTATGGCTTAAAGCAGTCGCCAAGAGCCTGGTTCCAAAAACTTAGCTCCTTGCTGATCCACATTGGTTTGTCTGCAGTCGTGCTGACACGACTTTGTTTTACTGGCATTCAACACGTGGCTCTATCTTCCTTTTGGTATACGTAGATGATATAATCATCACTGGAAGTTGCTCAGTCTTATTACAGGAAGTTATTACGAAGTTGAGTCTTGGATGTGCTTTGAAGGATCTGGGAATCCTACATTATTTCTTGGGGATCGAGGCTAAATTCACTACTGATGGCCTGTTCTTGCATCAGTCAAGGTATGTCCGTGAATTATTGGAGAAAGCTGGGCTTGCGGGTGCTAAGCCAGTTCGTACTCCACTCAGTCAGAAGCTAGAGTGTCTCGATGATGAACTCACTCTAACAGAACCCACAGTGTACCGAAGCTTGGTGGGTGCGCTTCAGTATGCTACGTTGACTCGACCAGATATTTCCCACGCAGTTAATGTAGCGTGCCAACATATGCACCAACCCCAAGCTATACATTTCCGTATCCTAAAATGAATTCTGCGCTATCTAGCAGGAACTCACAACCTGGGGCTTCTAATCACTTCAAAAACCTCTCTAGCACCAGTTGCATATTCTGGTGCAGATTGGGCAGGGTGTGAACTTACCCGTCGACCAACCACCGGCTATTGTGTGTTCCTGGGTTCGAATTGTGTTTCTTGGGCTTCAAAGAAACAGCCGACTGTCTCACGCTCGAGTGCGGAGGCAGAATACCGTGCTCTAGCCGCTGCTGCATCAGAAATAACGTGGATTGGATATCTTCTTGACGAAATAGGTATTTCAGTACCTTCACTACCGGTTCTGTTTTGTGATAACCAGAGCGCTCTTCATCTAGCAGCTAACCCAGTTCTTCATGCCCGTACTAAAGACATTGAATTGGATTATCACTTTGTAAGGGAAAAAGTTGTCCACGGTGCTCTTCTCACTAAATTTGTTCCCTCACAACATCAAGCTGCTGACATTTTCACGAAAAGTCTCCCGTCAAATTCTTTTCTCTCTAATCGTACCAAACTAAGCATTGTGCTCCTCCTGCTTAGTTTGCGCGGGAATGTAAAGGGTATGTGATTAGTGAGTTATCTTAGTGTGTTAGTGTGTTAGCTGATTGTAATTAGTCATATAAATAGCCGCTACTAAAGTCTGTCTGTGTAACTAATATTCAATTGATTGAAGTGAATACAGTGAATTCTTTCCGTTCTCTCTCTCGCGCCTTTCTTCCCTGTTCTCTCTTTCCACAAAACATACTGAAATATATTGGAAATGATTTCATGAGTTCAATGGAAACAAAACTGCAAGTAAACTCGTATGTAGGCCAATATGCAATTAATAGAACAAGTATGCTATAGCAAGAAAACAAAAAGAAATAAGGAATCTAGTAAACGAGCATGGTATTCATTGGATGTCTAGATAATGTATACTTAAAACCAACGCTTAACCTAATGGTAATGTTGACCTAAGCTAATATAAGTTATTGAGATTGGCTGGAGTCAAATTACAAATCATGATTATAAAGTATGTAGTTTGATTCTGCAATGTCAAGCGATTTAACCGAATAATTAACTTGAATTAGACCCATAACTTAAAAAACCGAGTAACCCAGAGACTAACTAGAACCAAAAGTTACCCGAACCGAAGTCATTCAACCCAAAAGTTAGCCAAACCAACAATCACCCATACTGATCTAAACCGATCCAAAATTTTAATAAACTAAACCTAATTCAAACAAACCAAATTCACTCGATACGATTCAACCGAACCGAATATTGGACAATTCAAAATCAATCCGATTTGAACCCGAATCGAACCGACCGACCCGAACTATCAGGACTAGTCCAAGCTAACTAGACCATGTTCCTAATGAGGGAGATCGTCACATTAGTAAACATTGGTTCTCTCCGATGGAAATGTGCTTCGAGCATTTTGTTATACGTATTGAACAATTCATTCATTATCTCCCTACCAAAGTGGTGCTCGAACATCCCTTCGACTATGGCCCTGTGCACCTTTGTTATTTTATCAACCCTAGCTAGCACATCAGCCCCTTTCTTCAAATTAGTGTCGGAGCTCCCATCTCCGTGACAGATAGCCCCTCCTTCCCATCGGAAGTCGAACGCTCCGAGCTGATCAATTTTGAAGGAGCCTTCCCTCTCCACGGCTTCTCTCAGCTCCTCTGGTGAAGCAGCGTAGTAAGGCATGTTGAAAGAATCAACTTTGCCCTCTTCTAAAAGATCCTGCAATAGTATACTTATTATGGTACACCTTTTACAGTATAAATTTGCTTTCAAAAGTAAGAATGATTAAACTTTACCCTTTTACCCTTTCAATTCTGAAATATTTTTTTTGTACTACTTCTGCCACTAAATCTCAAATTATTTAACGGATATCATCTGATCCATTGAAATTTCTGAATAGTTAATTATGCCTGTCAAATTTTCTTAAATTTTATCTTACAATTTTTATTAATTGACTTCATCGTATGAGAAAATTTACTTAATCTCTAGCGGGTCGTTTGGTTATTGGCTTACAAATTCCAAGAATTTAATTCTTAGAATAGAATTCTTAGAATTAAACATTCCCTTGTTTGGTTGTCAATATCAAAATTCTTGGAATTAGCTATTTTTTTGTTTGGTTGAAAATTATATTCTTGGAATCCACCCAGAGTATAAAACACAATGACCATATTACCCTCCTATTCTTTTGTATGCTTAGAAAATATAATTCTTGGAATAAAACTTAAAATAGAGAATAACTAAGTTTATTAATCATAAATTATATGAATCAAATAAAAATAATAAATTCTAAGCTACTATGTGCACACAAGTTGTAATGTTATAAAAACAAATGAGAACTCCATAACAAAAAAAAAGTTAATCATGTATATTTTCAATGAGGAAACTTTTATTTATTGATTAAATTATGATATTCTTAATATGCAAATGACCATAATATGGTTTGTCAACAAAGAACACATGTATATAGTATAAATTGAAAAAAATGAATTGAAGTAAATGATGACAATCAAACAGTAAAATAAGAAATGCATAACATCCTTAAATTTGCTAAACAAATAAACTCAAATGCTAAAAAAGTCAAATCTAGTTCTAAGAAATCTTATGAAGAAAAAAATTGAAAAACAAGTGCCACAACAATGGCTGCGTTCGGTATGGTTGTTTTGTGGTTGTTTTGGTCTGGCTGTTTTGTGGTTGTTTTATATGTGGCAGTATATTATTGGAGTAGAACGTAGGACCCACATGGGACCCACGTGGGGACCACTCCCAAAACAGCCCAAAAACAGTGTGGTCCGAACGCAGCCAATGATAATTAATCAATAATAAATATATTAATCAATAAATTTACTATGAGTAACACATACTTAAAGAAAAATTAAAAGTAAACAATTTACTTATGAGCAAATATGTTAGATGTTGTATATTAAATAAAATATTTACTATGATTCATCTAGTTCTTTTTGTTATATACTAAATATTTCTATTTAATATATATATATATTAAATACTACATATAATAATATTCAAAACACAATTTTTAAAATTTTATACTTAAAAATTATACCATAAAACTTTTTAAAAACTTACTAATATGAAATAAACGACTATATTATAAGTACTAAAAACTAAGTATAGTCGTTATTAATTATTTCATTATCATAAACAATTCACTTTAATAAAAAAGTTATTATTTTATTTTATATTAGTAACCTTTATATTACTGAAAATATTAATAGGTAAACTAAATATTATTTAAATAAATGCGAACTAAAATATTTTAGCTAATACTAAAAGATATTGAGAAATATAAAACAAGATATTAACATATAAAATTATTCTTAAAATATTAAACATTATTTAATGTATGTATTAATAAATATTTATAATATATTGCATATATTTTTGAAATATAACATAATTTTGATTTAATTAATTAATAAGTTTTTATTTTGATTAAAGTGTTTATAATTTTACTAAATATATAATTATGATTATTTCTAATTTAAATTTTGTTTAACTATTAATATGTTCATCAAATGAATGAACCTCGATGATCATTTTGAGATTTGGAAACAAAAATTGTTGCATTATGTTAATACAATAAAACAAGAATAACTTATTTGTGTGAAGAAAATGGTGATTCTCTATTTACAAAACCAAACAACTACAGGGGAATGATGCGTAATTCTATTCTGTTTCCAAGTTAAAACCAAACAGACTTTTTAATCAAAGGGAATCACTTTCTTTTCCCCCTTCATTCTCTTTCCTGATTTTATTTTTGTTTCCAATGCGTGAAGTGAGCACACCATCTTTCGAGTGTAACTTTAATTAAAATTTGATAATATAATTAAATGGATCAAATGCATTCTTATAAAATTTGATACTAACTTTTATGAAGATCTTAATATTGTTTAGATATATAATAACAACATTCAAGTTTTATTTTAAAACACGTGAAGACGGTAAATATGAATCATTATATGAAGTTAGATAAGACAATATACACGAAAATAAGCAAAAAAAAATGAGTGAAAAGGAAAAATGTGAGAGATTGGGTTAGTTTCATTCAAGCTTCATTCTGGATATGGATAGATCATCCTATAAGCAACAACAATTGTCCTATGAAGACTTTGCAAAACTATACAAAAATTACTAAGTATGATAGTAAAAATACTAAGATAAAAAAAAATTCATAAAAAAGTTTCAAGGTGTAAAAACTTTAGCAAACTAAAAATATGATCAATTCCCAAAAAGTATTCACAATTCAATTTGTTACATTATTTGTATATATCTATCAATTTATCTATATTTAAAATCTTACAAATAAAATTCTATATATCTTTATCTATATCTATAGTTATTAGTTTATTTTTATTATGAAACCGAAACTATTAATTTATCTTTTAACAATTATAACTATCAAATTATTTTTGCTTTAGATATAACAAAATGTATTTTTTATGATGTTAATTTTTTTCTCCGCTAAACATAATACAATCTCAGGATCCCCGCCAATTATTTTTAAATGAACAAAAGAAAATAAACATATGCAGTAATACGATAACTAATGATTCGACATGTACCTACCTTAGAAACAAAAGTCATGAGGGCATCAGCTAAGAGGTCCCAATGCAAATAGGTATCCTCTTCCGTGGTAGGATCCGTCAACCTCCGACCCATGAGGGTCAACACCATGCGACCTCTTGGAACCACTTCAGTGGAACGGCTTCTCAAGAAGGAGTAAAAGTCCTCCTTGAATTGACAGGAATACGCATCTAGGACAGCTTGTGGACTGTTCTTTGAGATGTTTATCTTCCCTTTGTTCAACCGTGGTATGGATGTAGAATCCAAGCTCGAAGGAACCTAGGTGTTGACACGCCAATACAATGATTATTACCCAGATAAAGAACATATATAAGTCAATATATATCGAAACACATAGTAGACTGGCGGATTCCGGATGTTAGATCTGTGTGTCACTACTGTTAAATACCCTCCCTCTCTTATGAAAACCGTGATGGAGAAACCCTAATTTCACGCAAGAAATTCCACCAACAAATCAGTCGTGAAGCGCTGCCAAAAAGTGAAGGAAAGGCCAATAAAAGGTTCATTGAAGCTTGGTGGCCGAGCTCAATCCGAATCTACCCGAAGAACAAGTAGAGAATCTCGACAAACGAGGGCATCATGATCTAGAGCTCAAATCAGGTAAGCGGTCTAAAAATTCAAACCTATGACCTCTTCTGCCTCCTCTACATTGATCTTTGTAGTTAATTAAGTTAAAATGAACCACCTTTTCGTGTGTTCGTGTTCTTCATGCTCTAACTTCCTTTTTATTTTTCTCCCTTAATCACTTGTCAAAATTCAACGTTAAGTCACCAACAAGCTTTGATTACCCTAAGAAACAAACCCCTATAGCGTCATTGAAAAACTCCACCGAAAACTCTAAAAAAACAACCATTTTGATAGTGGTTCGGGATCTTGGATGCTTGGTCCGGCGTACTGAACCGGTGGTCCAAAGTACCGAAAAACTTATCAGACCATGTACAAGTCAAGAGCTCAAGGATTACTACAACAAACAAAGAGCAAATCGGAGCTAAAACGAAAAATATAGGCCATGTACAAGTTGTGTCCAAACATGCGTCCGACCCTGCATGTCCGTACATGTTGCGAGAGCAAACAAAGAGACATCTGAACTTGTTTCATACATACAGCTTCGAATAAAGCCAGAGACCAAACATACAAACATCCGAGCTTGTTTGGATAAGAATTAGAGGTGTCCGACATGCTGGGCAGGACACATGTTCGGACGAGCCGCCTAAGTCAGAAATCACGCACGTTTTACTAGACGAAAACTAGACATTTCTCATAAAATGAGCAACTTGTGAAACAAAAGACCTATCTTTTACTCATACAAGTTTTGGAGAGCAATTAGAGAGCTTTGGAGCATAGGGACAAACCGTGAGGCCATGATTTCACCCCGAGCCATCAGAGAGGATTCATCATCGGTTTCACATTGGATATGATGGCATTTTCTCTTTCCCTTACTGATGTTGCTATTTCTTCCTTGTTTTAATTATCAGTCTCTTGTGATTTGATCAATTATTGGATTTTATTAGTTTGTTTGCTTACAAGTGAGAACTACAACAATCAGTAGACTACAGGAACAATATCGGGTAGTCAAGGCATGGAAATTTGTCTATAGACAAACCGACTGTCAAACTGGAGTTGCTTTTAATGCTGTTAGTAATCAGGAAATTCTTAACGAGAGTTAGGGTTTGATAATTGTTAATTAGAATCCACCAAGCGGTAGACTGAACGTGGAGTAAATCGATCCGGGGTTTCACTCTAGAATCAAGATATCACATAAAAAGAAGAATTGGTAAGAAGTAGTGAACCGGAATTCCTTCAATAATTCGTTGAAAATATCACCTTTTTATTATTTTGTTTTAGTTTATTATTCATTACTCAAACGCCCAATTGTTATTTATTTCATTTGTTAGTTTGTTTTATTTAGTAAAGATTAAACTAGAAATTGACTCCATTGGTTCGATAGCTAGGATTACTCTAGAAATACTTGCTATAACCGACCAGTACACTATCGTGAGGTTTTTACCCATCAATTAGCTCGACTGATTGTATGTTCAAAACTTTTAATACTAGATTCTGATCAGTCCACTTTTAGGTACTTTAGTGAGCATTTTTGGTGTCCACAAATTCCCCACAAGGTAATTTCATGTCTACGAATTGGTTTCCTAGCTAGCTTGAGGAAGTGTGTTACCTATTTTTGTGATCAAAGTATCAAGTTTGAATCTTCTTAATGTGTCAACCTTATATTTAGCGTGGTCTTTGTAAAGGCCAACACCTGACAAAATTTTCTTTTGACGCTGGACACATGATTTAGAAATATGAAAGCTATCCGTGATGTCGGACAAGGCTATCCGGCAGTCGATGGTGTTTTCTGTGATTGTTTTGGAATTGTGTTGTTCTGGATTTTGAGTAGGGTCTTACAGCTACACATTGGTGTCCATGTGTTGAATACGTTGGATATTTAACAAAAAATGTGGTGCTATTATGGTTAGTTGTTTGTACATGCTTATGATGCTTGCAGGTCAGGTAGTTGAATAGACTCAAATATAAATATGGTGCCTTTAAGACTTGTGGGAGTTAGAATTTATCAAGTAAGAGGTGACCCCAGGAATTTCAGAAATGATTATGACTTGGTTAAGTGATTGAGATTATCCCTTGAGGTGATTAAGAGCTTGGACAAGATCTAGTGGCATTAAGAGAAATGGACTAAACTTTTGTGCTTTTTTGTATGATAATTTCTCTGGGACGCAACTCTAGTGGTGTAAATTGACGCCTTATTGTATTGGTATTAGCCTTTAAGGCAACAAATCATTACTAGTAATGCTGCTAAGATATAGGCCGTACGAATCCTAAGAATCTTCGGTCAAGCTCTAGGTAGTCTAATACTCTTGTGGGTGGGCACATTTTAGGATTAGGGTAAGGTAGAAAGAGTATCTTTGTTTGAGTACTACATTTGGAAATACTGACTTCAGAAAATGTCATATTTCCTAGATGAATATTTATACTTGTATGCAATGACTAAGTTAAGAAGATTATAAGAAATTTGACTAATACTTGGGCTTATTAGATTGGAACTCGTATTATGTTCGCCTGCTTAAGGGTTGGATTTAAGGATTATCTGCTTGTTGGACTGTTGTGAAGTACTTATACCTGATATATGATTAATCTCGATAACTGGTTTTAAAAAAAAAAACTTCTAATTTTTACTAGGAAAAGTGATGTTTATATGTTTTTACTAAATTTAGGGCCTATAGTCCTTACAGTCTTCGTACGTCTTGTTTGGGTTTCTAGTTGCAGGTTGGGGTGTCAATTTCAACACGACCCGTTTGATCAACACGAACCCGACACGAAGTTTACGAGTTTGTGTTTTAATATTTGACACAATTAAGTAAACGGATCAACCAGGACACAACCCGTGCTGGGTTTCGGTTTAGTAAGTGTATCCTGCTAACCCGCTTAAGTATCTTATATTAAATAAATATATATGTAAATTGTAGAATAAATATTTCTATATGAAATTTTAATATTTATAGGATATACAAATACTAAAAATCAAAATTTTGTTAATAATATCATAGAATTACAAAGAGTAATGTTAACAAGTCAAATTATATTCTTATATATAATTAAACGGGTTACGCGGGTTAAGTTTGAGTTTAATATATGTGAATTTGAGTTTCATATTTGGACACAATTAATTAATAGGGTCGGGTCAGGTCAACCCGTTTAATAAACGGGTTGGGTTTGGGTTTAATATTCAGACACAATTAATTAATTGGGTTGGGTCGTGTCAAGCCGTTTAATAAACGGGCAGGGTTGGGTTTAGCTTAACACGACCCGTGAACCCGTTTTGCCATAGTTGCAGGTAATAATGAAGATGAGTGAATTATTCACAAGAATTGGGGCAATATCAACTTCAAAAGAGGCATGAGATATCTTGAACCAAGAGTTCATGGGTGATAAGAAAGTAATCACGATAAGATTGTAATCTCCATGTTGTGAATTAGAGACTCTTGTTATGAAAGAAAAAGAATCTTTATAAGAATACTTGTCAAGGGAATCATTTGTTGTACTAATCTTGTATGCTTTTATATAATCTTATATACTTTTATATATATATATTATCTTATATATTATATATATATATTATATATATATAATATATATATATAACTCTTAGGTTCAAGGAGAAGAGCCAACAAGAAAATTTATTATAAAGTTAAGAGGCGCTCCTGATGATGGTTGGTGACATGTGCACTAGATTGCAGCAAATGTTTTGTTGGAGATGGGGAAGTGCATAAAAAATATAAAGCAAGGGAGAGCTTTGCCCTCTAAAAATACAAAAAAGGAAAAAATATTTGAGAGAAGTGCTCGTAAAATAAGTTTTTCGGGTGAAGTGCTGAGAGAAATTCCCAGGAAGCAACTCACAGAAAATTCCTAGAAAAAAGTGCTGAAGCAATTGGGAATAAGAAGCTTGAAAAGATGTGATTCATAATAAAGAGAACTAAAGTGTTGATTTATTTAATACTTTTTATAATTAATTATTAATATTGCTTCGTTTACTTGCTTCCCTACTTTAGACGCATGAAAATGTTTTTATTTAGGGAAAACTATATGACCCACCCTTAACATTTGACGAATTACACTTCACCCACAAGGTTTCAAAAATTACTTTCCCCACCAATGTAGTTTCCCTCATTTTACTTCCAACAACTTTTCTAAATTTTGTTCAATTTAAAAGATGCTTAAACGTTGTCTGAAATTGATGAAATTTTTCGTGAACGATGCTTAAGTGTTGTATTTTGGTTCATTAACAAATCTAAAGTTTTTTAAGCTCAAATGTGATCTGTGGGACCCAATGAAAATGTGCTCACATGTCACATATTTCATTAGGTCCCACTGGTCACATGTGAGCTTAAAAAACTTCAGATTTGACATAAGATCAAAATATAACACTTTAGCATCATCCGTGTAAAGTTTCTTCAATTTAGGACAACGTTTAAACATCTTCTAAATTAAACAAAAAATAGAAAAGTTGCTGAATGTAAAACGAGGGAAACTACATGGGTGGGAAAAGTAATTTTTGAAACCTCGTGGGTGGAGTGTGTAATTTCACCAAACGTCATGGGTGGGGCATGTATATTTCCCTTTTATTTATTAGCAATGGGTAATTGTTTTTAGTAACGGGCAATTAGTTATCCACGTTCAAGTAGTGCCCATAATTTAGGAACTAATTTCTTACCTTTTGTAAGTGTTAGAACTATTACTAAATCTGTTGAGTTGCTCTTGTGGTTGGTTTCGTCTTCTAATTGATGTCATATTCACGAAGAGTTCCATGGTTATTGAAGATGCATTAATGGGGGCATCTATGTGGTGCAAATTAATGGCGTGTGAAACATTTGGTTTTCTAACATTATGAGCAAAGTTATGAGGAAGTTAACATCCTTGAAAGAAGAAGTTAAGACTTTTGTCTCTAGATTCCCGAGTTAGTTGTTCCTAGGTGTTAATGAGATTGTAACCGTTGTAACTTGTGACCCATTATGTGATTGTTGCTACTTGGTTAGTGTTGGGATAAGTAAAAGGGTTTTGATCTATCGCTATAAATAAATCTAGTAACCCATAGCTTAGAATCATCCCAACTTGTGAGGATCACATCTAAAAGAGTCAAGGTTGGTTCTATGGGAACTCAAAGGGACTCGGGTAACAATACCAAGGGAAACACAAGAAACACGGGTTGATGGGTTGGTTGCGTAATCCTCATCCTCTTAGGCTTCTGTTCGACATGACTTTTTTGCAGCTGCTTTGGTCTGGCTGTTTTGCAACTGTTTCATATGTGGCAATATATTATTGGAGGAGAACGTAGGACCCACGTCGGAACCACATGGGACCCACCCATTTATGCCATAAATATGCTATCAAATATCCCAAAGATGAACGAAACGTTAATGAAAGTTTCTCTATCTCCTCCTGTGGATGTAAGTCATGTTTGGACCAAACAACGTATATCCTTGTGTCACTATTTTATCATTACATTATCTTGTGGTTTTTCTTCTTCCGCAACCATGTCGATCTCATAACAATACTGGGGAAATGGGCCCGAAATCCTCGCAAGTGGCATTAGAGCTCATATTTTTCGGGATGTTCGTGTTGATGGAGATGTCATCGGGAAGAGATGATGGTGATTCAAGATGATATGGTCTTTGATAAAAGTGAGAAAGGAAGGAAGGTGTTGGGGAAAGAAAGTTGTCATGTCTTGAAGCTCATGCATTTCCTTGCCTTGATTGGAACACTGTTTTCGTGATTTTTTTGAAGTCTTGGCACTCAATTCTTGCTAATGAAGATGAAAATCCATTGAAGAGTAAATGTGTTTTATTCTTCATCGAGCAATGACGAGAGCTTGGTGACTCATGTTGTATCAAATACGGTGATAAGGAGGTGTTTTTCATGAGAGAGGTGGCGTAAATGTTTGGATTGAAAACATATTTGGTAAAGAGGAAGCGCTCATGTAAAAAACAACAACGAGTGTTTTTTGGTGTATGGATGTACTTGAAGATGATGATGTGTTGTTGGAAGGAGATCAAGTTGGAGATCTTGGATCTTGAAAATCCGGGTGCATCGTTCATATTTGAAGTTAGATCTGGTTCTTTATTTTACAAACCCTTTTGTGGGGGAGTAAGGATAATAAATGATAGTAAGATCTAGTGAAAATTCAATGGTGGTGGATTGGCGCAAAAAACAAGAAAAAATATATTTTCTCAGGTCACGTGACAGATCGTGGGCTTCCATGGAGCACTGGAGATCATCTAGTAAGTGGGTGGACCTAGGATTGTGGTAGCGCGCATATAACTACAAACGGAGCTTCACATGATGATCAATTGTGAAGCTGTTGTTAGGTCATGTTTGGAGACTTTGCGAGAACCAGATAAAGACGAAAGAGATCACTATTGTCTTTGGTTGCGTTATTGTTTCCTGGGTAGCTACTTACTTCGTGTTTGTGGCAGGTCCATGATGATTTGGACCAGGTGACTCTTTGGGAAGGGGTGGTCAATTTACCAAAATTGGAATGCAAACAGTCCAGATGAAGTTATCCGGCTTATTCCTTGTGTGGGATGTTTTTTGGGATTATTGAGGAAGGTTAGCATTAATGGTGGTATGTGATTGGCGGGATTGAGCTTAAGAGGAAAATTTGTTAAAATTAATGCTAAATCCATTGCATTGCTCTTGTGGGGTTAATTGGTTTCATCTTTCAATTAATGTCTTATTCACGAAGAGTTCCATGGAAGATGAAGATGCATTAATGGGGACATATACATGGTGCAAATTAATGGCGTCTGAAGGATTTGGTTTTATAACATTATGAGGGGAGTTATGAAGAAGAAATCCATGAAAGAATAAGTTAAGACTTCTGGCTTTCTAGATACCCGAGTGTTAGTTGTTCCAATGTAGGTGTTAATGAGATTGTACTCGTTGTAACTTGTGAGCCATTATGTGGTTGTTGTTACTGGGTCAATGTTGGGATAAGTTGGGGTTTAGATCTATCGCCATAAATAGATCTAGTAACCCGTAGCTTATAATCATCCTAATGTTGGGATGAGTGATGAAACTCTCTTTGAGTAAAGTGGTGCTGTGTCTAATGAGTCAAAAGTATGCATATGTAGTAGCTGCTATAGAATAGTCAAAAGATTTATCTGAATACAACTTTGATGAATTAATGAAGATGAATGGATAACTTTACTAAAAAAAAAATAAGAAAAGGGTTTTCAAGTAGTGGTAAAGCCTAGTAGATATAGGGGAGGCTCTTGGCATGTTTTTCCAGTATCATGGAACAGAGCCCGCATTTTTAGGGGCCCAAATTTTTGGGCTTCATATTTTTTAAAGTTCCTATTTTTTTTAAAAAAATATGTACACACAAATAAACAACTAATTGAATTTAAAAATATTATGTTTTTAGAAGACAAAAAATTGTTGTACAGATTACCTATTCAATAATAGGTACACCTCTTCTAATTTGTTTGTATAGTCATTTTTCTGACTTTTTATCTCATTAAATAAATTAATATAAAATTATATTGTAAAAGAGCGAATTTAAATTTTTATATACTTTATATTCAAATTTAATTTATATAGGGGCCCATTTAAATGTTCAACACAGGGCCCCACAAATTTCCGAACCGCCCCTGAGTAGTTACAGTAAATGTGGTTCTTCATGAAAAAGAAAACTGAGCCCTTTCATCTTATGGGTCACCCTTAGAGGAAGACTAAAAACATGCGATAAACTACAATATTGGGGTATCTTCCTTGCTAACCGATGTTGGCTCTGTGAGAATGCTCAAGAGACTAGCCACCATCTTTTTTTCAATTGCAGGTTCTCTAACAGGATTTGGTGGACCATTTGTGACTGGCTGGGATTCCTACAAGAAGATTGAGTCTACGCAGCTGCTCTAACTAGATAACTCGCTACTGCAAGAGGCATCGCCCGATAGACTTAGTCAAAAGAGCTGCAATCGCCAACACATGGTCTATGCTAACTATCAAGAGATGCAAGAGGGTCATGGCTAACCAGTCCAGAGACCCACTATCATTATCAGATATCAAAGCAGCCACTAAAGCTATCATTGGGACGAAATAGGTCACTCCACCAGAGACCTTGAATGGCTTGAAAGGGTCCTAAGCTCCTAATGATATTTTTGTAGGATTGGGAATTTTGTATATGACCCTCCCCCTATTGTCGGGTCTTTGCCGCTTTTTTTTTTGATAAGTGACTACATAAGTAGATCTGGAACCAGTACATGGTTCATACAGCATGGGATGAGACCCAGCCAGGGAAAATAATCAAAACTGCAGAACTGCAACAGTATACTGCAAACGAAAACTTCAAACGAAAACTGCAAGACACACAGGAAACAGACATTGAAAACTGCAAGACCCACAGGAAACAGACAGGGCAATAAGCTGCACTAATCCAAGCATAAACCGATGCCTGATTTGCAGAAATAGAAAATAGCCATACACCCGATTTTGGATGAAAATTATCATAGATCATCAAGTGGTGATTTCCAAAGTTGACGGTCACTTTCCTTCGGTTTTGACAAAACAGCTCAGCTGGTCTCTGATCATGGGAAGATTCTGGTCTGTGTACCTGGTTACACTTAATTCATCAAAAACAAAGCAGGATGTTTGTCTGAGTACTGGTGGAGATACTTGGTGAAGTGAAAGAAAGACATGGCGGGTCATTGTCGGTACTTCCAGGTCACTGCGCTGCTATTATTGACCACACCATATTACAATAGATTTTTGATGTTCTCTGATGCGAGTAACAGAGATGAGCTTGCTTGTGTCTTCCTCTCTCTCACACCCCATTCCAAAATCTGCATCTTATTTGACAGCACCACTTCTGCCCAATCTAGCTCCAGATTATCAAAAATCAACCGATTCCTTATTCTCCAAATATTGTATAGTGTGAACAGAAGAGTTGTATACCACAACCCTGCAGTTCTGTGGTTTGGTGTAAGAGCCTTCCACCTGAGCAAACAGTTCTCCCTATCAGCATCAAAAACTCTCTCAACACCCCACCATCTTAGCATCCTCTCCCAACATTTTCTTGTCTCCCGGCATCAAAAAAACAGATGGTCTGTGGTCTCGACAACCCTTTTACACACTTGGCAGATTGCATCAGACAAAGGAATCATGCTTGTCCCCAGCAATCTGTCTCTCGTAGCCAATTTATTTTGTAACAGAAACCAAACAAGAAGCTCAACTCGAGGAGGGGCATAGCGGGACCAAAAGGATTTATGCCAATCTACCGGATTGGGTGTTTCCTGCTCCTTGACCTTATCATAGAACATTTTAGTGTTAAAATTGCCCTCCTTCCCTGCCATCCACAGGAGTTGGTCTGCCCCCGCCGAACCAGGTCGAATTGTATTGATCAGTGCCAGCATATTAATCACTGCCTCCCTTTCATATACAAACAGAGGCCTTCTCCATCTCAGGTTCCAGACCCACTCCATCCCATTCCATGCTCCAACATCTGCAATTACTGCAGTCTTGCACTCACTGATTAAAAACAGTCTGGGATATCTGTCCTTGAGACTTTGCTCGCCCGCCCACATATCCAACCAGAACTGCGCACCTTATCCCCATTTCGAACAGTCCATTTTAGGTTTCTTATCAGTGTTTCTCTTATTTCTGTACGCCAGGAGCTCAAACTGATAGTTAGGGAATTTTTGTATATCCCCCCTCTAGCTACTTTGGGTCTTGGTTGTTATCCCATACATAGGACTTCTATGTATAAGCTTTTGTAGTAACTCTCACTATTACCTATTTTTTTTTTAAAAAAACTGAGCCTAGTGAGAAATATCAATTCAAGAAAGGAGTTACTTGTGCAGAAAATTTGGACATGGTTCGAAAGATTGTTGGCGTAAGGGTAAGCCTCAATCTTATAAGTGTTAACAGATTTTGGATAATCTGCATTTTTCCTTGGTGTCGAAGTGCATAAAGATTAGTGCAAAATCTATCATTACTCTTGTGACCAGTACGAGAGCACTAATTTCTCTCTTGCGCATTATATTAGACATTACTTTGTTGTAAATATCTTTTATCATGTCAACAAACTGTGTGAATTAACGCGGTACCTAAAGGATATTGTGCATGAGCTATAAATCTCGACGACATTCTTAATCTATAAGATTTGCAGTAACTGTGAATGAATGAATGTATACAGCCGGTTTTCAGAAACAAACAAAGGGAGTTGAAGGATCAGAACCTTAGAAAGCCAATGCAAGCTTGAAGAAGAATGCACAAAGTGCAAACTCCTCGATGGAAACAGTCTCCCATGAAAGGTACCAGCAACACACATGACGTGACAAGGGACAAACCTTTGACCCTTATCATCCTTGAGCTTCTTATGAAACATCGGTAAGTCTCTAACCACAGCATTGAAGTCATTACTCGGCAAGTCATTCAAGTAAACCACAAACTCTTGGGGACCTTCCCCTGTGGCGGAGTATACAGCATCAATTATGTTCGTGACTGGTTTCCAAGTGTTAGGGCCAGAAGAGCAGCCAAGGTCAGCGATGCCGATGATAGCATTATTGTTGGAGGAAGAGGTTGTGAAATAATCGAGTATGGCTTTTTCTGTGAGAGGTTTGATGATTGATATTATGTCGCTCTGAAGGATAATAGGAAACGAAGCGTACGTTACTATAGAAAACTTAGTTAATGAACACTGTATACTATATATATAGTGTAAGAAATAAAAGATGCAGACCTGAACTTGAGAGTTCTTGGCATAGCTATTTTCACCTTCACCTTTGTTCATGCTTAGCACTCGTTGAAGCTCCATATCGATTGATCTTCTGATACAAACTTAATTTGTACCTGACTTGTTCAAATTCTAACTCTGGAGAAGAAGATCAGATTTCTTTCTGCTGAGTTGGTGGGATACACGTATGGTATGGATATATAGATGGAGAGATATATGGAGGGATCTAAGTCTAGCTAGGAACGAAAGTTAGGCTGATAGCTTTCCATCGACTATGACGTATATTTAAACTATCTGGTGAAAGAAAGCTAGTGCAGCTATTCAACACGAAGAACAGTCGTCGTATAGGATTTCTTGGGTATCTCTTGAATAATTCAAGTGAAAGCATGGCCATATATATTTATATCTATAAATTAATAATAAAATGATGTTGTTTTACATTAGAGGTGCCATCTCTCTCCATTAATCTTCGTATTTTAACATATAAAGATGCCATCTCTCAATTATAATATAGTTTTGTTGACGTTTTGCGTGTCTTTCACAATCAATTAAATCATTTTAGTTATAAGTTCCAGTTAAAGAGTCACTGTTTTCTACAAATTATGGAGAGTTTTTGTTTCTGTAAACAAGATTATGAAAAGTTTTAGCATCTTTACTCTACTCGATCTTGTATATGTACTTATTGAGGTAAAGCAAATCCTACAAAATCATATATATGATGAGGTAGACAGACTATTTATATTATACCGCTAATCAACATTCATGCCAGAAAGGAATAAGCCAACGTCTTACTTGGTTTAATTAATTAATCTTCCTTAGACGTAAGACTATACGTGAGAATTGCAGAAGTTTAGAGCGTGAAGAGAAGTGAGAATAAGAGATCAATCTGTATTGTATTAGCTTAATGAGCTCTGTTACAGAGGGAAGTATTTATACAGATGTGTACAAGGCTAAAACTGTAACTGCCTATAACATCTTTAACAAGGCTAACCACTTGCTAAGTGATTATCTAAGTGGTTATCTTTACATTCCCACTCAAGCTTAGCAGGAGTAGCACGAATGCTTAGCTTGGAACGATTAAAGATGAAATTCGGGAAAGAAAGACCCTTTGTAAATATATCCGCTGCTTGATGAACAGAAGGGACAAATCGTGTTGCAATGACTCCTTGGACAACCTTCTCCCGAACGAAATGATAGTCGAGTTCAATATGTTTCGTGCGAGCATGTAATACTGGGTTTGAGGCAAGATGCAGTGCACTTTGATTATCACAAAACAGAAGGGGCTTGGATGTAGAGGTAACTCCAATATCAGTAAGAATATAATTCATCCAGGTTAATTATGATGCAGCAGAGGCAAGTGCTCTGTGGTTGTTTCCTGGATGACCAAGATACACAATTCGATCCTAAGAAGATGCAATATCCTGTTGTGGATCGGCGTGTCAACTCACACCCTGCCCAGTCAGCATCTGAATAGGCAACTGGAGTAAGGGAGGTTTGAGGAGATAGTAGAATGCCCAGATTTGCAGTCCCAATCAGGTACCTAAGGATGCGTTTTACTGCAAGGAAGTGTATAGCTTGAGGTTGATGCATATGCTGGCAAGCAAGATTTACCGCATGAGAAATATCAGGTCGGGTAAGTGTGACATACTGAAGTGCACCTACTATGGTTCTGTATGCAGTAGCATCAACTGGTTGCTCAGTCAGAAGCAAATTCTGCTTGAGACTTAATGGAGTCCGTGAAGGTTTAGCATCTTCCATAGCTGCTTTCTTCAGAAGATCTTTAATATACTTCAACTGAGTAAGATAGAGCCCATCAGAAGTAAAAGTTGCCTCTATGCCCTGAAAATAATGCAACTTCCCTAGATCATTGAGTGCACATCCGTGACCCAATCTGTCAACTACATCTTGTATCAAAATGTGATTACTTCTCGTAATCAAAATATTGTCAACATATATTAGTAGTAGCACAGTGCCTTTGTCTAAGTGACTATAAAACAAAGTCATGTCAGCCTTGCTACAAGAAAAACCGATCTGAAACAGTAGAGAGCTTAACTTCTGAAACCAAGCTCGCGGTGACTGTTTAAGTCCATATAAGGACTTTTGTAGTTGACAGACATGATCAGGGTGAGTGGAATCATAGAACCCTGGGGGCTGATCCATAAACACTGTCTCAAGTAATTCACCATGTAAAAAGGCATTTTTTACATCCAATTGCCTAACTTCCCACTGTCGTGAAACTGCAACTAATAAAACTATCCTGATTGTTGCACTTTTGACAACGGGACTGAAGGTCTCACCACAGTCTACTCCTTCTACTTGGTGAAAACCCTTAGCAACAAGTCGAGCCTTATAGCGCTCAATTGTTCCATCAGACAGACGTTTGATCTTGAAGACCCATTTACACCCAATTACATTCATATCTCGCTGGCGTGGAACAAGTCTCCATGTGTTATTTCGATGCAGTGCCTCCATTTCGTTAGTCATAGCAGCAATCCACTGAGGATCTTTCAAAGCCTGACGGAAAGTGCGAGGTTCCTGCACTAATTGCTGTTGAACGAGTAGAGCAGAAACATTCTTTGGTTTAAAAATGCCATTTTAGGACCTCGTGACCATCTGATGTTGATTCTCTCTTGGAATAGTCGGTATGGGTAGGTCTACAACTAGATTAATAGTAGGTGTGACAGTTGCTTCAGTTTCAGATGGTAAAACCGTGGCTATTGCTAAATCGGGTAAGATCGTTTCAGACTCAGCAAATTGCAGACTGTCTGATGAGTCAGATTCTAAAATAGCTGGAGATGTGTGTTGGTTATCAGGTGAGGCTGGGACTGATGTGTGTGGTGAAGGAGAAGGCGATAGTGGTGTAGGTTGATCATGTGGCAGAAAACACTTATCTGATGGCTGCAACAGATTGAGAGAATTTAGATCTAGAAAAGAAGGATGAACATTGGCATTATCTTGAGAGGGGCCAGGTGTGTCTGTAGCAGATGTTACATCATCAGACTGTTCATTGGTAAACATACGAAATGTAGTAACAAAGAGATTCGAGGAAGTTGGAGGCAAGGGAGTTTTCAGGTAAGGGAACACAGTCTCATCAAATACAACATGTCTAGAGATGTAAACTTTGCGGGTCTCAGGACGGTAACAACGATAGCCCTTATGTAAGTTGCTAAAACCAATGAATACACATGGCAAAGATCTAGGTTGGAGTTTATGAGTGGTGTTATACCGCAGCATAGGTAAACAGCGACAACCAAAGACCTTGAGACTGTTGTAATCTGGTTCTTTCTGGAAAACCAGGGTAACAGGCACTTGAAACTTCACTGGTGCAGCAGGTAAACGATTAATCAAGAAAACTGCAGTCATGAAAGCCTCAGTCCAAAGAAATAATGGCAATCCTGCACTGATAAGTAACGAGAGACCCATCTCTACCATATGTCTATGCTTGCGTTCTGCAACACCGTTCTGTTCAGGCGTATGCGGGCATGAAATTTGTTGCAAGATACCACACTACTGTAGGTGATTAGTGAACTTACTACTTGTGAACTCACCTCCACCGTCACATCTGAAAAACTTGATTTTCTTTTCAAGATGAAGTTCTACCATCCTTTGAAATTGAATGAACACATCATAGAAATCACTTTTCCTCTTTAGAGCATAAAACCAAGTAAAACGAGAGTAGTCGTCTATGAAAATGACATAGTATCTCATGTTTTGACTTGAAGAAACCGGGGCAGGTCCCCACAAATCACAATGAATTTTCTCCAAAACAACAGCAGCACGGCTCTCTAGTTTATTGAATGGCAACTTACAACTCTTACTAAGTTGACAGCTACTACAAACAGAATCACCTTTATTCCAGACTGAAACATCAATCTTGTTTTGTGAGCTAAGTAGCTTTAAAGTCTTTGAATTTGGATGACCTAACCTCTTGTGCCAAATATCATCAGTGGTTTTGACTCCCTGGCTCAGTGTGGACATTAAAGGCGACATTTGAGAGAAGATTTCCCTGTTTCTCCGGAGCATCTACACCGCTATCTCCCTCTCTTGTGTCATAATCCTCCAAGGCGGTGACAAATTGTTTCATGCTTGGATACGGTGCTTTACTCAGCATCACTGACCGAAGAATCTTGTACCTCGCACCGCATCCTTGAGCCAGCATGACTACCTTATCTTCATCGGGAACAGGATTTCCAATCGCAGCAAGATTGTCACAAACCGATTTAAATTCTTTCACATATTCCTTAACTGGCTGAGTATCACCTAATTTGAGAGATCGCAACCTATTTTTGAGTTGGAATTCTCTGTCTTTTGTTGACTGGAGAAATTCACCTTTCAATTCCTCTCACATCTTGTTTGCTGTAGTGCAACCGATCGTGACCGCTATGCAATCTTCAGACAGAGTAGCAAGAATCCAAGACCTTACCAAGGCATCGACTTCCTTCCATTTCTTATAGTCTGGATTCTTGACTTCCTGACTATCCTTAGTGATCTTCTTCTCTGGCATGGATTTGGCTTCAATCATGCCTGCTACTCCAACTGATTCGAACAGGTTTAGCATTTGTGTAGGCCAGCTGAGGAAGTTCTTCTCTCCCTTCAACTTGATCGTTGATATTCCAACTACTTGATGCAGATTAGAAGAGGTAAGCTTACAATCAGAAAGATCCATTTTCATTTTCTTGATCAAGAATGCGCAGGTTAGGAGCGCTAAGCTCTGATACCATGTAGAAGTTTAGAGCGTGAAGAGAAGTGAGAATAAGAGATCAATCTATATTGTATTAGCTTAATGAGCTCTGTTACAGAGGGAAGTATTTATACAGACGTGTACAAGGCTAAAACTATAACTGCCTAAAACATCTTTAACAAGGCTAACCACTTGCTAAGTGATTATCTAAGTGGTTATCTTTACAAGAATATATTCAAAACCAGCTGTAGTGGATCCACAAGCTATAATTGGATAGTGTTTTACCCTCAATCAACTCCTACATATTGCTGTGGGAGTCGATAGAGGCTAGGCTGATGAAAATTACTCTGACAAGATCTCTTATATATCTCACAGTAAGTCAATCACTTAGATATCATGCTTGTACGTCAAAAGCAAGATAGCCGAGTTGTTGAGTGTTGATGTTTTTGATTGGTTACACTGTGTTACATAATGTGTATGGGTTACAAATACAGTAATCTGAGAACTGAGTGAAGCAAAGGATGAAGATTGCAACTTTGAGCTTTTTACTATATATAGTAATTCCACGGAGGTTTTTATCTTTAACAATAACTGCTTTAGATTTTATATCGTTTATTTCCTAGGATTTTTTATCTACAAAAAATAAAATCTTAAATAGTGGTTAAAAGTACGTTGCCTATATAAGTGAGTTCGAATGCTGAAATGTTTTTTTAGGTTTTAGAAAAGAAAATAGAGCTTTTATTGATCGTATGTAATTCACTTGAGAGTTGGGAGCGATCTAGTGTTTTACGTGTCTATACTTGGAGAGCCTGTTCGCATTGTATTTATGAGAGTATCAAGAGTTGATACGAGTTAATATAGTGAAGATTCACATGTGTCTATCTAACTTCTCCCAATTTACTTTTTTCTGTTTATCGAGTTCATCGTCAGTCTGTTACTCATCGCTTAGTTCGTTGTGAGTAACAACCTCACTAAGAACAACTGTGTAAGAACTTACAACTGGTATCAAAGCAAGGTTTCCCTTTTTTCACGGTAGAAGAGAAATCTTCGAGGGGTGATCAAAATGAGTTCTTACAATGTCAAAGCGCCAAAACTCACAAAGTTCAATTATGCTTATTGGTGTGAACAGCTGGAGACCAACTGATGTCAATCGACTATGATCTATGAACCGTTGTTATTGAAGGTGATTTTGTTCCACAAGTAACAAAAGGGGGAGTACCCAAACCAAAGGAGAAGAAAGATTGGAATGATAATGATAAGAAGCTGCTCAGCAAGAACCAGCAGGCCTTGAGGGTCATAGTATCTTCACTTTCTGAGCGAGATCAATAGAAGGTGTGTTAGGTATACGGACTGCAAAAGAAGTTTTGAGTTTCCTCAAAGTTGCTTATAAAGGAACTGACTCAATTAGGAAGGTGAAGGGAAAGCAGTTCAGGAAGAAATTTGATAATTTCATAATGCTGGAAGGTGAGTCTATTACTCAGACTCTTGAAAACTTTGACAAGATAGTAAGTGACATGAAGACAGTGGGTGTTACTTTGGATAATCTCACCGTCAATGAAAGATGTCTTGACTACTTTGGAAAAGAGTGGTTACACTACACCACTTTTCTTGAAACAACTAAGGATTTGTCAAAAATGTCACTTAAGGAGTTGGGTTCTGAGCTGATGGTTTATGAGGGTAAGATGAAGGGAGAAATTTCTTCTTCAACAACTTCTAAAGATCTGGCTTTGAAGGTGCGTAAGAACACTACTGAAACAGATGAGGATGTAAACGAAGAGGAAGAGATTACCATGATAGCTAATGGTATTCTAAAATTTTTTGTTGGACGAAGACAAAATAACCATACATTTAATCGTCATAAGTCTAAGAAAGGTCCCATACTCTACTTTAGATGCAATAAGTCAGGACACGAAGTCAAAAATTGTCCTTTTCCACAAAGAGATAGTTTTCAGGAAAAGTTTAAGAAGTTTTCAACAACAGCTGTTGCAGCTTGGGGAGAAGATGGTTCAGGCACAGATTCAGAACCTGAGGATGAAGAACAAGCATGTATGACTGCTATCGTTCAAGAAGAGAAGCTGAGGTCAGGCACGAAATTTTATCTGATGGCAATGGATAATTGGAAAAATGCTCTCCCACAAGAAGAGGTATGCCTAAACCATGTAAAAGAGGCTTTTGATTCCTTGTCAAAGAAATAAATGTTTGACTTATTATCTGAAACTGTGTTGAACTTCAAGTTACAGAAGCTCGATTACGAAGATAAGATAAATAAATTAGAAGAAAAGATAAAGAGATTTGAGAGTTCCACTAGTTCTGGTTTAATTGATTGTTCACAAAATTTAGCTGTTAAATTTGTCAGTCCCTTTACGTCAAGGGTCTCTACACTACCCAGTTGGGCACAGGATGAGTTTGATTATCTTATTAATTGACATGAAAATCTGAAAAAGGAAGTTGAATCCCTCACAGAAGAAGTCTTCAAAAAGGACCGGGAAATTGAGTTACTGATAAGCCGCAGACTTATCATATTTTATGCATGAAATTTAGGAGTATATTAATCTAAATAAGGTTAAATAGATGTTATTTATGTTTTATTATGCATTAAAGTACGCTATTTGTACAGACTTATGTTTTGTGAGCTTTTTATGCAAGGAACAAATTCCTAGGCAAAAATACAGGTGATGCCGGATATGAAGCCGGATGTCTCATGGACGGCATAGGTCTGGAGCAGGAAAGGAACCCTGCCAGGTATGTTGCCGGGTACATCCTATCTGGCACATATGTGAAAAGTCGCCATGGTTGACCAAGCGGTGACACTTATTTATGGTTGACCATTGCTGGGTATGGTGCCGGACGTATCCTGTCCGGCACAAGCAACGTTTCGCCTGGCAGTTTTGACCGTTAACGGTTACGCATATTTAACACGTGGTGCCAGATGACTTTCACCTGGCATACTACCCAACACAAGGAGTTTTTGTTGCCTATAAATAGGCCGAAGGGCTGCATCAAATGATACACTTCAACACCCCTATACACTCCATTCACAACTCCATTTCTGCCCCATTCCATTGTTTGTGTCCAAGGAAATTCTGCAGATCCATCCACGTAAAGAGAAGAAGAAGAATTCGTCGGGTTAAGGCTATGACCATTTCCTTCTCCTCTTGTATTCTCTTCTTGTAGTTGTGTGGATGGTGATGTAGAATTCCTTGTTAGTTCCTTGGTTAGGGATGATTTTCCTTGTAAAACTCTCATGGTTATTTATGGAATTTACAAGTTTCTTAACCCGAGTTCTAATCTTCATACAAGTAGAATGGGTTAGCTACTTATTCTCTTATTTTTAAGTTCTATTTAAGGTTGACAAAAACAAGAGTAGAATAGATTAGGATTTTGGTAATCTTTAATATTGTTGTTCTGAAAAGTGGGCAACAAAAACTAAGGTTTAGGATTAATCTCTTATTTCCCCATCATTCTGTTTGTATTCACGACATGAATTATGCACGATGCGAATGAGAATGTTGAGTTCTTGTTGTCATACAAGAAACTGGAAGTGGTATTTACGAAATGAACGATGCCAGACGTAGTGCCGAATGGAAGATGTCCGGCACATTCAAAGACCTTGAATGTGCCGGGTATTGGAGGTCCGGCAGGAAACCCGACATCTTCATTTTGCGAGACAAAAATCCTTTTCGAGACTTGCCACCTTTGATCCGTGATCATATGAGTTCTTACATTGATAATTGACCTTAGTCAAGGAAAATTAGTTTTGAATAATTAGTTTAATTAGTTTTAGTTAGGGTTAAAAATGCTTTCACACATCCCCCTTGCTTTAGAATAGGCTTTTTACTAGAATTAGGACTGATTTTCTATTATGTCCCTTGGGTTCGATACTCTTGGTCGTAATATATTCACGCTATACTCTGACCGGGAATTGTTTTCTACCCGTATAGAGTTGTAGGGTTTATTTTATATTTCTTTCATTATTTTATTCTTTTGTACATAGTTTTACCCTAACAATGATTCTGTTAGCAAAATGGCACCATTGCCGGGGACTTGGAATTAGTCCAAGTCCTAGATTCGGTAAAACGCCTTATTCTTTATTCGTTGATTTAAATTTTCCATATTTTAATTCGGTTGAATATGCCGGGTGCAATGCCGGATACCCGGTGCCCGACACATTCAACATTTCTTATTTTCTAATTCTTTCATTCGTTGTTTTTGTTCACTAGATTGATCGTGCCGTGCACTATACCGGGTGTCTAACGTCCGGCACCTTGGAGGAAGTCCTAAGCCGGACAACATTATCCCGGCTCACAATCCGGCACATTCAATCTCAACTTTCGTTTTACACTTTCTCCTCAAATTATTAGAGTAGTTTGTAAATATTCCTTCCTAATGCACTTTTATGTTATCTTCCCCTTCTCTTTTCTGTTTTATTTATTTTCCTTTTTCAAGTTTGAGCTCGCCGGGCGCAACGCCAGGTAAAATCAACCCGGCAGTATGGGAGGAAGTCCAATGTCGGGCGCCGCACACCCGGCACCGCGTCCGGCATGTCCAATTTTGGTTTCTTCTTTTCATTTCATAAATTTAATCATGTAATTATTTTATCATTTATTATTACGAAATATTATAACATTGTGTTTTGCTCCTCCTGAATCTATATAAAAGGTGAATGCTTCTTTGGTCAACAAGTCTCGCTGAAGATCTAGCCAACCTTGACCCAGAATTCGAGAGACCCCTTCTTCGCTCCATCAGACAACAAAGAAACCTACAAAGAGCATTTCCTACACCAATGGCAGCACCATCCATCCGCAACATAAACAGGCCATCCAACCAAGGCCAAAAGCCAGCGATCGACCTCCCTCTCCTTGCACAAAATGCATATGATGAATGGCAAAAACTTAAGCCATATCATCAAATATGATGTGTCAAGGAGTTAGGTATGTTTGACGGGTCGAACCCGGATGATGCCTTGCTCCACATCACTAAATTCCTACAACACACAAACAACCTAACCTTCACAAATAATGTCCTCCAATACGCCAAACTTTCCCTCTTTCCCCATAGTCTCACGGGGAACGCCAGCAAGTGGTACCATAGTCTGACCCCCAGTACTATTTCCACATGGGAGGACATGGCAACCAAATTCTATGACAAGTTCCTGCCTCCAAGTCGCACCCTGGAGATGATCGCCGAGATATACAACTTCAGACAGCCCTGCTCGGAGAACATCTGTGAGACTTGAGACAGATTCAAGGGGTTGCTGCGCACGTGTCCACATCACGGTCTCACCAAGGAACAACTATCTCAGTTGTTCTACAAAGGATTGGTCAACCAATGCAAGACGATGATCCTATCCTCCCTTGGTGTAGACATACTGAAGAAGCCTGGAGATCGATTCCTCAATGGAATTGAATCTCTTTGCGACGAGATTAGGGATTGGGCCACAGGTGGATCCAGGGGTGGCACCGCTGGTTTATATCAAGTGGGCGAAGGAGACGCTAAATTTGAGAAATTAATGCAAAGTCATGAGCAGTTGTTGGAGAGCAATCCTCAAACATCCACAAAGGTTAGCGCTCTACAGAAAGTGGTGGAGCAAATAACAATGAATAAACTTCCCCAGCAGGCGAACGTGGTTAGTGCACGACCACACGCTCAGGGCCCTAATTTGCCAAACTTTCAGAATGTTGAGGAAGTCAACTATGTGAGAAACCAGGGGTATAGGCAGCCATGGCAGCAGGGGAATCAACCCCCTCAGAACTTCCAAAATCCAGCCGGCTACCAGGGAGGTTAGAGGCAATACATGCAGACTCCTTACGGAGGAGTCCCTTCTAACCGACCATCCCACCCTGCATCGTCATCAGAGGCCGAAATGGGTAAACTGCGTGACATGATGTTGGCCCTGATGAACAAGACTCAAGACGCTCACAACAAGATCTTGACCATTCGCAAAGAGCACAAAACGTTGCAGCTGCAGTTGCAGCAACTTCTGGCACAACCATGACAACAAGGTTACCTCCCATCTCAAACGCAAACCAATCCAAGGGAGCATGCGAATTCGGTCACCATCCTGTCAAAGATCTCTGATATTGCCAAGTAGCCAAAAAGGCTAAGTGTAGGGCAGTTCCTCCTCACACATTAAATTCTTCACACAGGGGAGCCTCTCTTTTCCTTTGAGCTTTTTCCATTATTGTTTTTATGTTGTTTTATTTGTTGATTTGTTCATGGTAAGTTTCTTCTACATCTTTAAAAAAATGACATTTTTTTTCTTTTCCATTTCGAACACTAGGGACAGTGTTCCTGCCAAGTGTAGGGCAGGGATCCCCCTTTAAAAAATAAATAAATTTTTGTATATAATAATATGAATAAGTTGTGAGTTTTATCAATGTTTTACTAAGCTTTTTGCATGTTTTTGATTGAGATGAGATTAGGAATGAATAACTGCTTGTTCTCTCAAGAGGTAAGCTTTCTAATGACCTGTAGATTCCTGTTTTTAACTTCTTGATTCTTTTTATTTAACATGAGTATATGATCTTTCTCCTAATTCTTTCTTTTATGTACTTCTGGGTATTAATTTCTTTCCTCTTTCAAACCGTGAAAAAACTTTTTGGGTGAAAATATTAGAAGGGTTTTTTGTGAAAAAAAGAAAGAAAAAGAAAAAGAAAAAAAGAAAGAAAGAAAAAAAAATCTTTTTCCAAGGGAAAAGCATTATATTCCTTGAGGTTGCCTAAAGTTCCTCAAAATAAAAGAAAGAAACGAGAGTTTTTCCTTTTATTTTTCTCCTAAATTCCCTGTTCTTCACTGTAAAAAAATCATGGTTGTTCAGAAACCCTTGAAAAATAGGGCTGGACATACAAACCATTGATGAGGGTCTTGGCCACATTCAGAAACTCTTGAAAAATAGAGCTGAATGATGGAAACTGGAAAAAGGAGAGATTACAAATTCCTTTATGCAAAATAGCCCAAAAGTTTTTGATCGGTTTTGAAATTCTCTATTTTCATACCCAGTAGTATGTTTTTGATGGATAAGGAAGTTTAAGTGATACTTATGAAATAGAGTCATACAGTTGGGAATGTTTATCTAATTGTCATTCTAAAGTTTAACTGTTTTGTGCATAAGTAATTACTCCTTTCCAATCTAGTTTTGCTCGAGGAGTAGCAAAAGGTAAGTGTAGGCCCTTGATAAGTCGCAGACTTATCATATTTTATGCATTAGATTTAGGAGTATATTAATCTAAATAAGGTTAAATAGATGTTATTTATGTTTTATTATGCATTAAAATATGTTATTTGTACAGACTTGTGTTTTGTGAGCTTTTTATGCAAGGAACGAATTCCTAGGCAAAAATACAGGTGATGCCGGCTATGAAGCCGGATGTCTCATGCACGACATAGGTCTGGAGCAGGAAAGGTACCCTGCCGGGTATGTTGTCGGGTACATCCTATCCGGCACATATGTTGAAAAGTCGCCACGGTTGACCAAGTGGTGGCAGTTATTTACGGTTGACGGTTTGACCATTGCCGGGTATGGTGCCGGACGTATCCTGTCCGGCACAAGCAACATTTCGCTTGGTAGTTTTGACCGTTAACGGTTACGCATTTTAACACGTGGTGCCGGATGACTTTCATCCGGCATACTACCCGGCACAAGGAGTTTTTGTTGCCTATAAATAGGCCGAAGGGCTGCATCAAATGATACACTTCAACACCCCTATACACTCCATTCTCAACTCCATTTCCGCCCCACTTCATTGTTGGTGTCCAAGGAAATTCTGCAGATCCATCCACGCGAAGAGAAGAAGAAGAATTCATGGGGTTAAGGCTATGACCATTTCCTTCTCCTCTTGTATTCTCTTCTTGTAGTTGTGTGGATGGTGATGTGGAATTCCTTGTTAGTTCCTTGGTTAGGGATGATTTACCTTGTAAAACTCTCATGGTTATTTATGGAATTTACAAGTTTCTTAACCCGAGTTCTAATCTTCATACAAGTAGAATGGGTTAGCTACTTATTCTCTAATCTTTAAGTTCTATTTAAGGTTTACAAAATCAAGAGTAGAATAGATTAGGATTTTGGTAATCTTTGATATTGTTGTTCTGAAAAGTGGGCAACAAAAACTAAGGTTTAGGATCAATCTCTTATTTCCCCATCATTCTGTTTGTATTCACGACATGAATTATGCACGATGTGAAAGAGAATGTTGAGTTCTTGTTGTCATACTAGAAACTGGAAGTGGTATTTACGAAATGAACGATGCCAGACGTAGTGCCGGATGGAAGATGTCTGGAGTGTGCCGGGTATTGGAGGTCAGACAGGAAACCCGACATCTTCATTTTGCGAGACAAAAATCCTTTTCGAGACTTGCCACCTTTGATCCTTGATCATATGAGTTCTTACGTTGATAATTGACCCTAGTCAAGGAAAATTAGTTTTGAATAATTAGTTTAATTAGTTTTAGTTAGGGTTAGAAATGCTTTCACACATCCCCCCTTGCTTTAGAATAGGCTTTTACTAGAATTAGGCATGATTTTCTATTAAGTCCCTTGGGTTCGATACTCTCGGTCGTAATATATTCACGCTATACTCCGACCGGGAATTGTTTTCTACCCGTATAGAATTGTAGGGTTTATTTTATATTTCTTTCATTCTTTCATTATTTTATTCTTTTGTACATAGTTTTACCCTAACAATTATTCTGTTAGCAGTTACAGTCTCAGAAAAATCCTGCTTGGTACATAAGAAAAATTAATTTGTGTAACATACTGAGGATGAAAAATACAGATAGAAAAGGACTAGGTTACCAACAAAATGGCGTAGAGGAGTCCCGAGATCAAAAAGGTTAAAATCACAGGGAGATCAGAACCTCTTGTAGGTATTGTCATTGTTGTGTCATTCTATTAGCCAATGGTACGAACTCAAAAGTAAGAAGTCTAGGTTTTGCAAATCTCAGGGTGTTAGTTTAAATTCAGTGCATGTTAATAAGAGACTTTACTCACAAAAAACAGGGCCCAAGCAAGTCTGGGAACCCAAGACTAATCCCCTTGTTTAACTTGTTATAGGAACAATCTGAGTCACACACAGAAAATTGGTGGCTCATGGATAGTGGCTGTTCAAAGCATATAAGTGCAGATAGAACAAAGTTTAGCTAAATCACTGAACAAGATGGTGGTAAGGCCACGTTTGGGAATATCAGAAAAGGCAAGATTGTTGGAATTGGAATAGTAGGTTATGATGCTTACATTGATCAAGTTTTTCTTGTAGAAGGATTAGAACATGACTTGCTTAGTGTTTCCCAAGTTTGTGATAAAGGTCAATCACAAGTCATTTTTTATTTATAAGGATTTCAAGTGAGGAATAAATTGACTCAAGAGTTGTTGCAAGACATAAGAAAAGGGAATTTGTACATGTCGATGTTAATTCATTAGTACATGATGTGTCGTGTCTTATAGCAAAAATGGAGGATGTTTATTTATGGCACCTTAGACTTGGTCATGCTCATCATAGACTCATAAATCTTTTAAGAACGAAAGGACTTGTTGAAGGTTTTCCCACAAAGATTCTTGATACAACTACAGTTTATAAAGACTGTGCATTAAGTAAACAAGTTCGGGTCAACCATTCTTCTAAAACCACTTTGAGTACTACTGATCCTCTTGAGTTGTTACACATGGATCTTATGGGACCAATGCGTGATGAGAGCCGATCTGGAAAGAAGTACATTCTTTTCATTGTTGATGATTGATAAGTGCAAAATATATAGACTTTTTAGGGTTTAATCACCTTATTAATTGCAGCATTTTTAGTAATGTTTCGCACTTATCTAGGGTTTTTCCTATAATTATGTTGTTATATTTACTGATGTATTTTATGTGTTAAATTGTAGGAAAATACCTAAAACACACACATGTTTATAGGGATTAAAACAAGATAGTTGCAGTGGTGTGTCCTCCTCTGCAACCGCCTTGTAATGGGCGGACAAGAAGAGGACAACCGCCCCTACAACCGCCTTGTATTAAGAGGACAAGAGAGGAGTACGTAAAATGCATGCAACCGCCTAGGCAACCGCCTAGTATGAGGCGGTCACAAATGCATACAACCGCCTAATATAGGGCGGACATGAAGCGGACGTGTGTAAAAATACAGATCTGAACGGGTTATCTTCTTCACCGACTCGCTCTGCAAGTTGATTCCGCCATTTCAGACGGCGCCTACCAGAAAATACTCACGCGTTGTCCTGTCCCCTGCAATCAGTGAGCTTCAATCAACAAGCTCAATCAACGAGCTGCTCCTCTACTGATTCTTCTTCCTCTATAAATACAAGGCTCAGCTTACCTTCTCCATTGTCCTTCCGGAGGCTCCTTCCGTGGTTCCTCTGGAGTTCCAACTCACGCACCATCTCATTTCTCTCCTTCCGCCTTCTCCATTTTTATTTATTTTACAGTCCACTAAATCCACCTCTAGCCTACGTATACAAAATAGCAGAGCGAGACGGAGTGATTACGGATGATTTCTATCATTCTTGTTTCTGTTATTCTATTTAATATGTTAGGCTAGTTTACTTTCGCTTTGGGAATAATTATTATGTTCTGTATTAGTTATGCAATGTTTTTACTGGTTTTAATTTAATGAAGTTTGTTACGCTTAAAGCTCATCTCTCGCCTTTTTAATAAATGTCATGAGTTTATTAAATTGCTTGCTAAGTCTATTTTGATCAGACCAGGTGATAAATAGATAGGTTGATTAAGCCGTAAATCTGGAGAAAGCTCTATTATGATTTAATGAGTTAGTATTTTCAGATGCAATTATATTTCCTGGAATTTAATGTCCGTTTACATAAGAGTGCTCGAACCTTGATTAGACCGAGCATTTCTGGTAAACGAGTTCTTAAGGGTCTATGACTTAGTCCTTAGGATAATTTAAGGAATTTTGCCAAACAATTATAATTAACCAGTAGGAATAGCATGAAAGAGCAGATATATAATATAAACCAGAGTCCCGCTTAGTTTATTTGCTTACTTAGTTAATTTTATTAACTGTTTTTATTTATATTAACAAGTCAATTAATCCCCCTCCTGTGACACGCTTAGGTACTAATATGTACATTAGTCCCGTGGTTCGATATCCGGTCGCTTACATTTCACTATACTACTGCGACCGGGATTTGTTTTGCAGCCCGACGTTTATTTTGGGTTTTAATTTCTTTTCTTTAATTTTAATTACACCACTTAAACCACTCACAATATAACGTCTGCAAAATGGCGCCATTGCCGGGGACTAGATTTATTCTAGTTCCTAAGCCCCGGATTATTCACCTGTTATTATAAATTTTTGTTTCTCTTAAATATGTTAATAATATTTCTATATTATTATCGTTTATTGTTCATATTAATTATTTTCTATATTTTGTTAATATTAATTATCTAATAAATCTGTTAATATTAATTGGACATTTGGACAATTGGACACCTGACTTTGGACATATGACTACGGACTTCTGACTTCTAACATCTAACTTCTAACTCTTATATTATTAACATTTAATTTCCATTGTCCTTAACATTTAATTTCCATTGTCTCTAACATTTAATTTTCATTGTCTCTAACATTTAATTTTCTGTAAATTGACTACTAACTTATAATTTATGTCATTTTTATTTTCTAACTCATAATTTTATGTAAATATATTTGTTGTTGTTTTTATTAGGATTACAGAGCAAAGAAGAAAAAAAAAAAAAAAACGGAGCAGGGGGTTGTCCGCGTGGACAACCGCCCCATTACCATGCGGACACCACTGAGATTACCGCATCCTTGTCCGCCTGAAAACCGAGCGGACGTCCAGGCGGACGTCCCTCTATACTGAAAAAAAAAAGCAAACGCCGCGTTTCGAATTACATTTGTTCTTCCCCAAATTTCCAAATTAGAGAGCTCAAACCGGTACAGAGGAGAACGAACAAGCCGCGCAACTCCCCTCCTCTTCAATTCAACACAACTTCCTCATTTCTCCACCAAATTACGCAAGGTTAGTACCGAAATCTTTGTTTTTCAATTCTTAACGTTTCTATAGTTTCAAATCCACAATAATGAACTACACTAGGAGAAATTAAGGACTGAACTTTCGAACCCTAGGTCGACCCGTTCGAAAATTCGAGCTTAATATGCGATTTTTGTCTCAGATTCCTCTTCTATAAATCATAATATACATACACAAGGTTAAATCTACACTGATTATACTTAAAATTGTCGTTTTGGATGAATTTCAAATTTAGGTATATAGATACGAGACTTGCTATGTTAAAATAGCATTCTCCAATTGTATTATGCCTTGTTTTATTAAATGAATGAATTTATGATTATAGGTTGTTATATGTGGATTTATGCTGATAACGGTATTAAATTACCTTGCGTTTGACTGAATTAATTGGGGAGAATCGTAGATTTTTAGGGGAGGTTCTGTCGACTTTTCGGCAGAATTTATGTTGTATAATTATTCTGTTTATATTTCATATTATTTGTTCTTCTTGTTTTCTGTTTTTGTTAATATTACTAAAATGTTTATGTCAAATATTAATGCTTTGTTAATAATGTTAATTTTTATGTTGTTTTTAATATTAATATTTATGTTGCTATTAATATTAGTTTTTATGTCGCTTTTTGTTTATTAATATTTGTTAACTCTTAATGTTTTTATTTAATGTAGTACTTCATTATTTTTGCTTTAGTTATTTATTCCTTATTATTTATGTTTTTCATTTTATTATTTTCTTTTGGTGCCACTTGAGTTCTGCTGGCTATATATGATTTTCTTTTCAGAACAAATCCTATGTCGAATATATAGCTGAACTCACCTTTGGAAAGCAACCTCAGTTGCTTTGGAATTTCAATATCTTGGGTTGAACACTTGCGCAAACTCAAGTGTGAGGGACGTCACACCCCTGCCAAAGCTCTAAGTGTGAGGAAGGATACCTTCCTCAATCTACGATACAAGGGGAGTTTCAGTTCTTCCTTTATTTTATTAATATTCAACCCGTATTTATTTAATCCTTTATGAGTCTGTCATAATTTGAAAGGTCATTTTCTTGATTTTAATTCTGAACAATGAGGACATTGCTCCTCTTAAGTGTGAGGAAGGAGAGACCTTTCCCTGAAAATATGACAGTAGTTCGATAATGCCACACTCACTTTTTGCTACTCTAAACTGCCTAAATTTAAAAAATTGATAAAAATGAGATAAAATAATTGTAGAAGTGTCTGAAATTATGTCAAGTGACAACTGAAAGGTAGTTTTATTTCAAGGAGTTTGTATAAAATTATTTTCCATCAAAATACTCTATTTTTTGCTCAAAAAATGATAGATCTGCTAGTTGTAAAAATCAATTTAGTTTAGCTTGGGATTGTGGAAATATGTGGAAAGTCAAGGAAAGAAAAGGATGAAGACAAGGTACTCCACTGTTTATGAATTTTTCTAAACCAAAACAGGCCTCGTCTATCTGGTTATTAAGTTCTTTGGGGTGCTTTAACACCTATCTACCTAAGGTCTCGTGATCTGGGATAGAAGACCCAACACCGCTACAAAGATAGAGAGAAAAGTCTGGGGTACAGAAAAATAATGCAATTCAAAAAAAATTTTTTTATAAAAATAATATGTGCTTTGTATATACAATTTGCACATTCAAAAAAAAAATTATAAATAAATTGCAATTTATGTTTATGAACATGAGTACGTGGTGTTGAAAGGTATTGCGGAATAAGGCATTACTTCACACCCCTTGTCATCCCGGGTTAGTGAATGAAATTGGTTGAAAATCCCAGGTTAATCTAACTTGTTTTCTACAGTCTAGTTTTTCTATGCTTTTATTAAATTATTCTTCTTCACTGTTTATAAAAACCTACTTCTAAGAGCAGAATTATTCTTTCAATTGTCACTTTGTCTAAATTCCCTTCTACACTTATTTAATCTTGTTTTATTATTAAGGCTTAGAGATAATTATATTCCTTATTTGCTTGAGGACAAGCAAAAGTCAAGTGTGAGGAAGTTTGATAAGTGCAAAATATATAGACTTTTTAGGGTTTAATCACCTTATTAATTGCAGCATTTTTAGTAATGTTTCGCACTTATCTAGGGTTTTTCCTATAATTATGTTGTTATATTACTGATGTATTTTATGTGTTAAATTGTAGGAAAATACCTAAAACACACATGTTTATAGGGATTAAAACAAGATAGTTGCAGTGGTGTGTCCTCCTCTGCAACCGCCTTGTAATGGGCGGACAAGAAGAGGACAACTGCCCCTACAACCGCCTTGTATTAAGAGGACAAGAGAGGAGTACGTAAAATGCATGCAACCGCCTAGGCAACCGCCTAGTATGAGGCGGTCACAAATGCATACAACCGCCTAATATAGGGCGGACATGAAGCGGACGTGTGTAAAAATACAGATCTGAACGGGTTATCTTCTTCACCGACTCGCTCTGCAAGTTGATTCCGCCATTTCAGACGGCGCCTACCAGAAAATACTCACGCGTTGTCCTGTCCCCTGCAATCAGTGAGCTTCAATCAGCAAGCTCAATCAACGAGCTGCTCCTCTACTGATTCTTCTTCCTCTATAAATACAAGGCTCAGCTTACCTTCTCCATTGTCCTTCCGGAGGCTCCTTCCGTGGTTCCTCTGGAGTTCCAACTCACGCACCATCTCATTTCTCTCTCCTGCCTTCTCCATTTTTATTTATTTTACAGTCCACTAAATCCACCTCTAGCCTACGTATACAAAATAGCAGAGCGAGACGGAGTGATTACGGATGATTTCTATCATTCTTGTTTCTGTTATTCTATTTAATATGTTAGGCTAGTTTACTTTCGCTTTGGGAATAATTATTATGTTCTGTATTAGTTATGCAATGTTTTTACTGGTTTTAATTTAATGAAGTTTGTTACGCTTAAAGCTCATCTCTCGCCTTTTAATAAATGTCATGAGTTTATTAAATTGCTTGCTAAGTCTATTTTGATCAGACCAGGTGATAAATAGATAGGTTGATTAAGCCGTAAATCTGGAGAAAGCTCTATTATGATTTAATGAGTTAGTATTTTCAGATGCAATTATATTTCCTGGAATTTAATGTCCGTTTACATAAGAGTGCTCGAACCTTGATTAGACCGAGCATTTCTGGTAAACGAGTTCTTAAGGGTCTATGACTTAGTCCTTAGGATAATTTAAGGAATTTTGCCAAACAATTATAATTAAACCAGTAGGAATAGCATGAAAGAGCAGATAATATTAATATAACCAGAGTCCCGTTAGTTTATTTGCTTACTTAGTTAATTTTATTAACTGTTTTTATTTATATTTAACAAGTCAATTAATCCCCCTCCTGTGACACGCTTAGGTACTATAATATGTACATTAGTCCCGTGGTTCGATATCCGGTCGCTTACATTTCACTATACTACTGCGACCGGGATTTGTTTGCAGCCCGACGTTTATTTTGGGTTTTAATTTCTTTTCTTTAATTTTAATTACCCACTTAAACCACTCAGATTATAACGTCTGCAATGATTACTCTAGGTTTACTTGGGTTAGACTACTTGTCTCCAAAGATCAAACCTTTGAGGTGTTCAAAGCTCTAATCACCTAGCTTCAGTTACAGACTAAACGGTCAGTCAAATGGATTCAAACTGATCAAGGAATGGAGTTTATAAATCAGTACTTTACTGAGTATTGTACTAAAAAGGGTATTACTCATACCTATTCAGCCTCACGTACACCTCAACAGAATGGAGTGGTTGAACGTAAAAATAGAACATTACATGAGATGGCGCGAACAATGCTTAGTGGTAGTGGTCTATCACAAAGCTTCTAGGGAGAAGCAATTAGTACAGCCTGTTACATATTAAACAGGGCACTCATCCGACCAATTATTATCAAGACCCCCTATGAGTTGTTCAAAGGAAGGATACCCTCAATTTCACATCTTCGAGTCTTTGATTGTCATTGCTACATTCTTAATCAAAAGAAGACAAATCTTGGTAAGTTTGACACTAGAAGTGATGAAGGTGTTTTCTTGGGATATGCTCAGAACAACAAAGCATACAGAGTATTTAACAAGCATACACTAGTTGTGGAAGGACCACTAAATGTCAAGTTTGATGAAACTAATTTTGGAGGAAGAGATATTCAGATAGCACAAGAACAATCTTTTATTCCTGACTTGGAACCAGATTATGTAAAAAAAAAAGACTTGGAACCAGATTATGTAACTAATTCGGATGATGATAACACAACTCCAACAGTTACACAGGCTGATCATTCACAGGATGAGGAAACTCTACCACCTGAAGCTCCATAAACACGCGATATTGTGTTACAACCTCAGAATGATCAGCATGATAATCTGTCATCAGCTTTGCGTGCTCCTACTGCTAAACAAGCGCTAGGCGTTACTCTTGATAACATCATTACAAACATACGCCTTGGCATCCAGACGCGATCATCTGCACAAATTTTTTATGCTTATCCTGGTTTTTTTATCTCAAATTGAACCCAAGACAGTTAAGGAAGCACTGCCTGATCCAGATTGGATCAATGCGATGCATGAGGAACTCAATGAGTTTAACAGAAATGATATTTGGGAGTTGGTCCCACGACCAGCAAATCACAATGTCATTGGAACTAAGTGGGTTTTCAGAAACAAGCTTGATGAACATGGTAATATCTCTTGAAACAAGGCTTGGTTGGTAGCTAAAGGTTATAATCAGCAAGAAGGATTGGACTTGACGAAATGTTTGTCCTTATTGCATGACTTGAAGCTATTAGATTACTCATTGCCTTTGCTGCAGCGAATCGTTTTTGTCTATATCAGATGGATGTGAAATGTGCATTTCTAAATGGTTACCTCAAGGAAGAAGTGTGTGTTAAACAACCCCCTAGTTTTGAAAGTCCAGAGTGTCCTGATGATGTCTTCAGTCTTAAAAAGGCTATTTATGGACTTAAACAAGCCCCTCGAGCATGGTATGCAAGGCTTACGAATTTCTGCTTCAACAAGGATTCAGTCGAGGAATAGTTGATCATACATTATTTTTATGGTATCTCAGTTATGAGATGTTACTCATTCAGAATTACGTTGATGACATTATCTTTGGATCCACAAACTCGACTTTGGCCAAGCAGTTTGAAACTCCAATGTCCAAGGAGTTTCAAATGACCAATATGGGTGAACGTACTTATTTTCTTGGGCTACAAGTTCGACAAACCCATGAGGGGACTCATATTTGAAATACCCCTAAGGTTCATAAACCAAATTAAAAGACAATTAATGAGTTAAGAAGGCTAATAAGCCTTAATTAAATCATGAATCACGAAAACTCCTAGCACACTTATATAAATAAATATATACATTCTATGAAGGTCACTAAACCTTATATAAACACATGGACATAGGTGAAGCATAATAAAGGATTAAAATTAACTTACAACTGATTTATCATGTTATACAAAACTTCATGAACAAAGAACACAAACATTTAAGGAAAAATGTACCTTAAGAAGTCATAATGACTTGTAAGTAAAATATCACTTGTAACACAAGTGTATACACCTTAGGACATCAAATAACACATGTTACACATGTTAACACGTTAAATAAGTTCAAGATACACAAGATGTACCAAAAGAACATCAATATCAAAGGTGAATCAAAGTATACATTTTTACTAGTCATAATGAATAGTAAAGTATACCAATCACTCAAAAATACATATATACACACTTTAGGACAATCAAATCATGCTGGTAACAAACTAACACATGATATAAGTCCAAATGTACAAGTTATAAGTTATAACATTACAAATGAAGTAAAAAGACAACCTTACCCTTGTTGAAAAATTTCAGGCTGGCAAACTCCAACCATGAGGCTGCCACCTTGCTTATTTTGAACCAAAATATCTGATTTGAATGAGCTTAGTGACCAAATAGCTATTCAAGACCCATGCTTTGCCATTAAGTCAATGTAAGCCAAGTTTTACCTTCTCTCTTTCCTCCTCCACCCTACCAGCCGAGCTCCTTCCCTCTCTTCACCATTTTGCTGTAAATTGGTGTTCTTTAAGCAAGGTTACAAGAAATCCAACTCCCACCCCATAAGGTAATGTCTTAAGCCCTATCTTAGTTCATTCTCTTCATCTTTTCAAGGGCTGTCCAATAAACTAACTTTCAACCTTTCTCCATGGCTATAACTAAGTGAGTTGGCCTTGTAAGGTGGAGTTAATTCTCGGCTGTAACAAGGGTCAAAGAGCAAAGCAAGTGTTAAATCTACTTTAAGGTAAAAATGTGCTCTAAGCTCCTACCTTCCTTTCTATTTGTGTTCTGGCTGATTCCTATGAACTAAACCCTTTCTAATATTCATATTTTTATGCTATAACCTTGGTGAACTTCAATCCCCATGGAGGTGGCCGAAACCACTCCACAACCCCCATTTAAGGAGGTTACAAGAGTAAGAATTTTAGCTTCTGTTTTTGTGAGTTGATCTGCCATTTTGGCTTTTTTTAATAAGGGGAATAACACCCTTCATTATTCTAAAAAATAGGGTTGTGGAACACTTGGGAACAGCTTGTGATTCTAAGGTAAAAATCTATGTTTTAAGACCTTAAATCCTTCCTATGGTTAGTTTCTGTTTTGAGCTGAACCATGACCTTACCTTTCTATATAATGCATGTCAAGAGGTGTATAAATCCCCCTTCCAAATTTCCGTGGGTGTCCAAGGAGAAAAACCTAAGCAAAAAGTCATTTTCAAGGTAAATAATGAACTATATCTTAAGCCTTGTTTCAATCACCTTATAAAATAATATTTAGGGTATAAAATTTGACTTATCATTTTATGTTATGCTAATAGTCAGATGGTGTGAAGAAACAAGGAGCAAAGCTTCAAAAATCAAAGGTATAAGCCTTAATGTAACTATTAACATATTTATATGCTTAAGAGGTTATGTTATAATTATTACCATGAGTGAACTGAATTAAATGGTCACTTTTAACTTTAAAATGACTAGGAAATGTTATAGATAACTTTGGCTAGTCACTTAAAAGATTTAAGTAACATAATTAATCAAATTTAAGACATTATGTGAAAAATTGGTAAATATGAAAAATATAAGAGTGAGACCGAAAGTTTGCTGCATATTTTGAAGATATTTAAGTGTAATTTTATGTTAAAAATTTAAGATGTAATAAGGCTATGTTATTAGGCCATTTTACAAGTTATTTAATGTTTTATTTACCTTTGAATTAATTATTACACTTATTATAAACTTTGGGGGCAAAAACATAAATAAACAAAAATAAATAGGCTGTAGGAATATATGGCCGAAAGTTAGGCTTTAAAAAAAGTTTAAATAAAAGAGTAAATTACTCGGAACCCCCTTGAGGATTGGGCATAATACAGTTAACCTCCTTGTGTTTATTATAATTATTGGTAACCACCTTGAGGTTACGATATCTCTAACTATGAGCCCTCGAACTATAACTCTATTATCAAAACGTTAACTACGTGCTGACCCATCAGCTTAATCACATTATTAATCACAGTGACATGTTGGACAAAAAACACACCTAAGTCAGCATTTTTTTGTCCGAAAAACGTCAACCCTACCATAAAAATGCATCTGAATTAGGATGAAGAGAGAGAGAGTTAGATGATGTTGATTAAGCAATTTTATTGTCCAGACTGGCATTAATAATGTGATTAAGCTGATGGGTCGGCATGTAGTTAACACTTTGATAACAGAGTTATAATTCAAGGGTTCATAGTCAGAGATACCGTAACCTGAAGGTGGTTACCAATAATTATGATAAACATAAGGGGGTTAACTGTATTATGCCCAATCATCAAGGGGGTTCCGAGTAATTTACTCTAAAAATTTTAAGATTTGATAAAGTTTTAGGGTCAAATTGTAATTATAGGAAAATTTAGGGTAAGTTTTGTAATTACCGAAACCTTATGGCCAAAACTATGTTTAGAAGTCAAACATTGACTATATAGAAGACTTTGACCAAATTAGATAATTAAGTAATGAAATTACCAACTTATATTTTGTTATGTATTAATTTGTAAAAGTTACATAATATTTGGGGTGGAATGGTAATAACCAAAAATTCTGGGTTGGAATATGATTAGAACAGACCTTGGTCTGTTGTGAAATTTTAGGAATTTATGGAGTTAAATTTGGAGCTATGGAGAGAGAATTGTATAATATAGAGTTTTTATGACATTTGTGAAGTTCATGTAATAAAAGGGGTAACTTAGTAATTGAAGAAACTTAAGGAGGTTGGGGAATAACTCTGGACAGAATGGTGGTCTGTTCGGAACTTTAAAAATATGTCATAACCATAGGTTATACAAATATAAGGATATTAATATTATAATATAAGATATATGCTATAATTGTAAAATGTAATAACATTTGGGGTTATTTAGTAATTTCTAAAAGTATGGGTGAAAAAAATAGAAACTGAAAGACCTAGGGTCTGTTTGGTTATTTATAAGATATTATAACTATAGGTTATAAATTATATAGGAGTATAATGTATAATATATGGGTTTATGACCATAATATACATTATATCATTAATGTGGTAGTTTTGTAAATAAGGAAATCAATGGGCTGTTACGAAATTAAAGTATTTAGAAATGAAAATTTATATGGGTTTATAATGTTATAAAAATTATAAATTATAAGATAATAATATTCATTAAGGAAGAATGAATATATTATAAAGAAATACTATATTAATAAATAGCTTTATAATTCTTATGTATAAATAAATACATGATATGAAATGGATTATATAATATGGTTGGACAACCATATAATATCATTAGTGGGGTAATATAAGGTGAGAAGATATAATTATAAAACATTAGGTAAAGGATTCTAATGTTAAGAAATGAACTATGTAACAATGATGAGTTATATAATTCAAGGCATTTAATATGAATTATATAGGTTTTGTATACTTGGATAAAATTAACCAAGATGAATACAATTGAGTCAAGTCAACTACCTTGACTTGGTCAACTAAATTGACCAACCTTTGGGTAATATAATAATAAGGAGAAAAGTATAACATAAGAACAAGTTATATATAAAATATAGTGACAACTATATAAATGTACACTTGTATAATATTGTACATGTGATAATAATATATATAAGTTAATATATATAACAACCTACAATGAAAGAAAGTAGGTTATTAGGAAATAAATCCTAAGTTGGAAGTATACAATGTGCTATACATATAATATAAAATCAACATAATGAATCCCAAGTAAACCCGAAAACCCGAGAGATGACACTGAATAAATAACGGGAAATAAACCGGGAACGATTAGTGACGGTACGGGGTGCCGTATAGTTTTTTTTCATAGAATACTAATACGTAGTGTGATACATATTCCAGATTCGTAGAGACTTCTGGAGAAGCGCCGGATTAGCGTGATATACATTACGCTAGCGTATTTTTCGGTGAACAATATGTTGTTATGTGTCTTGATTGTCTTTGAGGATTTCATCAGTTCAGACTTCTGTGAAAATCTGTGATAAGAATGAATGTCTGATTATGTGAATTTATATGCATGAATTGTATATTAATGTTGCCTTATTATTACTGTTGTGCGATAACAGTATTGTTCGTATATATGAACATCTAATATAAGGAACGTAAGAAAAACGTTGTAGCATAGGATAATAAGATATATATTATCCAAGACTTATATACATAGTATTGGCCTATTTAACGCCGCTCTCGTATCTTACATTCGACTGGTATGAATCACCTAGAGACACTAGGTATAAGACCTTATTAAAGGCACACATTCGAAATGTTACATTGGATCCCGAGTTGATATTCTTAGGATTGGATTAATGACTTTAATCTGCAGTGTTATGGAAATGGTAATGCGATGGTATAAATAAATCCAAGAGGATGTGGCTCTTGGTGCGCGCTGTGATCATAAAAATGATACCAGGATGTCCGCGTACGTGAAATACCCCTAACCTTAAAAACTTAATTAAATGATCTGTTAATGATCTAATATGGTTAATAAACATCTAAATACCATTGGGGAACAATCTAAAAGATCTCAACAAGGCAAAACATGCCTTAAGATCGGTAAAGCCAAAAATGTGCTTTAAGACACCATAGAGATTGTATGACCTCAAATAGTATCCAAAGTGGATTCCTAAGTATTATAATGAGGTAATGAACATTATAAAACCATTCTCAAAGGAAACCAAGCTCTAAAACATGTTCTAACACAAAATGTGCTTTAAAATTCCTTAAAGCACGTTTTTGAGAAAATTGACTTTCTGAGTGGGTTTTGAGTGGTGTTAGGCATTGGATTAGACCTTGATATACTAATGTACTATAATGTACCACATTAGAGGGTCTAAATCCAAGATTTCAAAAAAAATCGAAAATATGGCATTCGTTTGTGAATAGTAACCCAAATAGTGCATTTTTAAGCAAAATTGACTAAGTATGGTCAATGGTAAATTAATTACCACCCTTACCCTTTGGAAGTCGGCAGGCATGGAGCATGGAAGACAGCTCATTCAGCTTTAACACAAAATATCTAGCTAATTTGGTGAATCACCATTTTAATATTCCATTTTATACTTTTTATTCATTTAAACACATTATCTTTCTTTCTCTTGCCTCTTGTCCCATTCCAGCTGAGCCATCAGCCTTCTCTAATTTTCTCAAGCCGTGTTCTTGATTATGCAAGGCAAATCAATCTCTTTTGCACCTAAGGTAATGGTTTAAGGCTTATTTTAGCTCTTTTTCTTCATTTCTTCTTTACCTACACATGGAGCTCATGATCTATCACTTTCCATGGCTCATTCTCAGTGTTTTAAACCTTGAACAACAATCAATCTCGGCTGAAGCAAGTCTTGGGACCAAGGTTTCCAAAATTTACATTATAAGGTAAAAACATACCTTAAGCATCTCTATTCTCCATCTGGTTTGCTTCTTCTGATTTTTATGAGTTTATTCACTCATAATCTTCATATTTACATGTTTATTCAGTTGGTTAACCATTTGGAGCAAGGGTGGCTGAAAATCAAAGGAAATACCATTCTTTAAGGCATTTTGCCAAGGTAAAACCTATTACCATAGCAGCTTGTTGTTGTCTAGCTATTTCCTATGATTATATGGTGAATTTAACACCATGTGGTGTGTTTAATTCAGGCCGAAACCCTTTGGAAACTTCCTTGCATTTTTAAGGTGATTTTTGCCTTAAATCTTACATTAATTGTTCTTTATGGTTATGCTCATGCTTGGAGTATAACCATATCTTATTTTGGTGTATTAAACATGTCTAAATGATGTGGTGATTTTTCCTCCAAGCTGCCGAGTTGTTACTAAGGATAAACCAAGGTATAAACACCTTAAACTTATGATTTTATGATTTTTAAGCGGATATATTATATGTGCCGAGAGTGGAATTGTTTATATGGGTGATTTTAACCTAAGTATAGAAAAAAATGACTAAGATAAATTAAGCTAGTCATTTAAGTGATTTAATTAACATAATGGTTAAATTATGACATTATGTGGAAAAATAAATAAGCTATAGCAAGGCCGAGAGCTTATAGTATAATTTGAGCCATTTTATGTGTAAGTTTATGTTATAAAGCAAAGTTGTAATAAGGCCATGTCATTAGGCCATTTTAATTTAAGTTTAAAGCTTATTTAGTTTAATTTATGCTTATATAATTAAGTTTGGGGTCAAATGGTAATTACTAGTAAAATATAAAGCCGTGGGCTTAATTTAGAGGAATTTAGGGTTTTTAAATGAATTTAATAAAAATTATAACATTTTATAAAGTTTTGGGTCAAAATTGTAAAAATAGAAAACTATAATTGGTAATTACCGAAAGTTTGGTTCCAATTTGGTATTAGAAGTCAAAGTTGACTATATAGGAGACTTTGACCAAGTTTGGTGAATTTAAGAAATTAAAATACTACCTTATATTAAGATAGTTATTAAATTGTAAAAGATTTATAAGAGATGGGGTTATATTGTGATTTCTGAAACTTTGGGGTACTAAATGGGATTTAGTACAGACCTTAGGTTATTAGGAATTTTTAGAAGTTTATTTGGTTAAATTTGGAGTTTATATGAATTATATAAGTATAATATATGATATTTCATGACATTGTTACAAATGGGTAACATATGGGTAAAAACCGAGATTTATAGAAAGTATAAGGTTAGGAATGATATTTATAACCTTTTGGTATAGTTAGGAAATTTTTGGAGTTATATATAAGGTTTTATAAAGATATATGTATAATATATAGTTTTAATGACATTAGAAAACTATGTATTATAAATTGGGGTTGATTTGTAATTTATGGAAGTTTGGTGGGAGATAATAAATACCGAGAGTTCAATGGGCTATTTGGTAATATATAACAATTTATAACTATAGGTTATTATTGTTTTAATGACATAAATGTCATAATATATGTTATATAACTATAATATAACATTACATTAATTATGTGGTGGATTTTGTAAATATTTAAGAAAATAGGTGCTGTTCGGTAATATGAACATTTTTAAATGAAAATTTATAATATGGTTTTAATGTTATAAGGGGTGTAACATTTATAATATAAGAAATATTCATTAAAGAGAATGAATATAATATAAAGACTAACCATATAATAAATAGTCCCATAATACATGTATATAAATAAATATATGTTATGGTGTGGAAAATATAATATGGTTCAATAACCATATATCATCATAATTAAAAATGGTATAAGATAAAGAGGAAAGGATTACAAACATTAGATGTGGAAATTCTAATGTTAGGAGTATACATGAAATAATAAGGATTTATATAATCCAAAGTATTTTTACATAAGAATTATACTCCATTAAAACTTGGAAAAACAAACCATAAGAAAATAAATACTAAGGTGAAATGTATAATGTATGATTAAGGATTATACATTCAATATAGAAACAAACTATATAATATACAAGGGTATGTTGAATTACATGCAATAACAAAGTCCAAACTTTAAGTATATTAATATACAAGACGAGACTACGCATGTAATATAACGTTTTTCTAATCCCGAGTTAAGCCAAAAACCCGACAAAGCGTTGACAGTTAATAACGGGGGATTAACCGGGAGGTATTAGTGACGGTACGGGGTACCGTAGAGTTATGTTGTTATACGGGATTCTAATCAGTAGCGTTATGTATTATTAGACTGTTAGAGACGACACGGGGAGCATCGGATCTAGCTGATTCATACTCCACGGTTATACATTCAGGGTGAACGGTATGTTGTTACGTGTCTCTGATTGTCTCTGAGGGCTTCCTCAGTTCAGACTTCTGTGTAATCTGTGATAAGATTGTTTGTCTGATGGTGTGAATAAAATGTGCATGAACTGTATATTTTTAGCTGCTTATTATTTACTGTTGCTGCGTTAACAGTATTGGTTCGTATATATGGACCTATATATATAAAACGAACTAGCGGCTATGGTGCTATCTTATATGCAATATAAGGTTCGTCAGAAAAACGTTGTAGCACTAGGATAATAAGATATACGTATTATCCAAGACTTTAATACGGAGCATTGGCCTTTCTAACGCCGCTCTCGTATCTAACACTAGATCCCGAGTTTTACAGACTCCAGATTGGACTAACGACCTTAGTCTGCTGTGTTAGAAAAATTTTGTAATGCGATGCGATGGTATAATTAATTAAACATAACAAAGCCAAGAGGATGTGGCTCTTGGTGCGCGCTGTGATCACAAAAACGATACCAGGATGTCCGCGTACGGGTCCGCAAGTATCAAGAAAATTTCCCGTGAGCTAGGATGGCTCGTTGGTCGGAGACTCTACCGCTGGAGTGGCTACTGCCGCGGGTGACCCGCCATAGTATATGGGTATTTTAGAGACACGTCGTTTTTAACGAGACGTTGTCACTAGGTATAACTGAACACTTATTACAGTTGAGACTTGTACATTGGCGAACAATATTGGTTTCTATACCAAGGACGGGAGTCGATACTTGTTTATTATTCTCGTGTTTTCGCCTTGTTGTTCATTGGTTATACTGTGGGGCTTATCTTATGTGTATTGAGGGTTGTGTTATTGTATGTTATTACTGTTAACTGTTTTACAGTTTAAATATTAAAACGGTATTGTGTGTAACGTATCTCATGCTCTCGACCAATTAATTGAGGGGTTTGAGGAGGCATGACGAGGCATGTGATAACATACTCAGCAGGGGCTGATTCCATACCACAAACCATTTTTATTTCAGGGGACTAGCTAAAGGGCCGACGCGAGGCGCGACAGTTGTGTTTTACTGTTGGTTGGACTTGGTACGGATTGAGACTACTGTTATTTTGGACTCGGGTTTGTAAACCGAGGTGTATGTTTGTTTAGACGCTCACGTGTACGGTTTGTATAAGACGGTTGTTGTTGTTTATGTTTTAGATTGTTTAAACACTACTATCTATCTCTTGTGGTCACTGCGGGAATACGTTTCGTATGTTGATTATCATGTAACTCGTTATCACCCGTATGGGCGAGTGATAACAGTGACACCATTAGAGCGACAATCTGTTATTTACCGCTGCGTTTTATTTACTAAGTACGACGTTTATATTATAATTAGGAGCCGGATTAGTAGGGGTGCTACAAAAGTGGTATCAGAGCGGAGTACCGCTCTGATTACAAGAGATAGTAGTCTAAGTACCTTGAGCTTAGGTTATTCATATACGAGTACCAATGAGGAAGTTGTAAACGATTTGAGTTAGGAGATTGTCGGGGACAATGTGTTTTACGCCTTTCAGGGCTATGTGAACTTATGGTTGAGAAAAGTACGTTATTTATATACCGAGTGTTGACCTTGATTCTGAATTCTTCAGATGTCTGCTGGAAGACGTTCGTCAGGCAGAGGCGGTGGTAGAGGCGGCGGGTCTGGAGGAGGTCCTCCTGAGACCCATGCCGTGGGCATTGCTGAGACGGTAGCTGCCGTCTTTGCTCAGCTAGCCCTGATGGGAGGTGCCCAGATAGGAGCGCCACCCATAGTCCCACCCATACCCGCACCGAGAGAGCCAAACTGGCTAAAGAGCGTCGCCGACACGCGAGTACCTACTTACGACGGAGTAGCTGACCCCACCGTCCTGGAGAGATATATTATCGAGCACGAGAAGGCCTTTGACGCCATTCATGTGCCTGCCGAGCACCGGGTCGGTATAGCAGCCTTCCATTTCAGGGACGCCGCCAGCACTTGGTGGAGGTCCATGAGGGCACACTACACTGCTATAGAGGGTTTTGGTTGGACGGGTTTTGTGGAGTTGCTGAGGGAAAAGTACTATCCTGCTCACTTGAAGCAGAGAAAGAGGGAGGAGTTCGAGGCTCTGAGGCAGGGTAGTCTGACAGTGGATCAGTACTACTCCTCATTCATCGGGCTGTTGGACTTTGTCCTGGGAGTTGTTTATTCTGACACCGTGAAGGTGAAGAAGTTCAGAGGTGTAACACCCCAACTCAATCCAATTGTGGTCTCGCAACTTAACAGTATATATATACATGTCACAGCGGAATTCTTTACAATCCAGGACCTTGCCACGGTCTGACTACAGAATATACCGAACATTAGTACAACAATCTTAACCAATACATATCCTTCTTACAACCCCCTCACATCCTATACATCTTACTAACTCAAATTGCCATACGAGTGTACATGCACAACTCGTAGGCCACACTTAACCCTTAACGACTGTATCCTCTTCTTACTCTCGCGTCGGCCGCTTCCTGATGTACCTGTGTAGTAAAAACAGCCCCCAAAGGGGGTCAGCACGAATGCTGGTACGATCCCCTCATGGCCCCCAAGCTAACGTGGCTACGACGACTAATTGTCGATAGCATGGAGGTTGATTAAATGCACAACATAATAGTAAATGCTGTAAACAACAATCCATATATGAACAATCAAAGTTCACACACAATGAACGACTTAAATGCGTTCCCTTAATTAGAGAGTTAGTTGTTTAACTCCTTAAGTAATGTTCCCTCTTAATCTTGGACCAACCTTATCTCACCTCAATCTTAGTCTTATCTTAATCTTAGAAACAGCCATCCTTTAATAAGGAGTGGATGTAGCTTACCTTAATCTTAATAATACAAACCATCCTTTAAAAAGGAATGGTTGCAACTTATCTTAACCTTACCTTAATCTTAATAATACAAACCATCCTTTAAAAAGGAATGGTTGCAACTTATCTTAACCTTACCTTAATCTTAATAATACAAACCATCCTTTAAAAAGGAATGGCTGCAACTTATCTTAACCTTACCTTAATCTTAATCTTACTTATTCTCAGTATACAAACCGTTCCTGGAGGGGAATGGTTGTATCCTAAGTCCAAACCTGGGATATAGGTGATCCCACCGCACCATCTTAATGCCACTTACCCTGGACGGGAGTCCAGCGTAGCTGAGCCGGCAACCGGCCCTAGGCTACAAGTCCGAAGACAAGTCCTTAATCGGAGGTCGAATCTGCTATAGATAACGACCCCCTTTCCTTAGCATGCATGACCGGAGATCGGTCCCGGGTTTCCTCACTCAAGTTCCAGTTAGTAGTAACCTCAAGACCCTGTTTGTTGGTTAACCTCTTTCGGTTCATATCGTCCCTTATTAGGGGGCGTTCCTTAGTCTCACTCAATTCCTTACTAAACATTGGTTAGTAAGTTCCCACGGTATGTTGTGTTAGTTTTCAAACATCACACAACAATACAATAAATATAATATATTCCGGTTGCATGCTTTATCTTGTTTAGTGAGCACACAAAACAAATAGCACACAAGCCGAGGGACACCTCGTTAGCAAGCAGGTCACAAGAGAACTGTACCGTTCACCGTTGGCCGTTCGGTTGCTTAATCTCTTCCGGAGTCCAATTTCCAAGTCCTAAAACATTCATTCAGTTTTAGGTTGTTAATCACTTAACTCAATTCAACTTACTTATCTTACTTAACTTACTTAACCCTTAATGATTCCAACCTAACACCTCTTAAGTCTTACAACTTAATGTTACAACTTAACCTTAAACTTTTAAGTTTATACTTAACTTAACTTAATCCCTTAAGTTCCTAGGGTTCTAATCATTACCACCCTACCAAAGGTATACCTTATTACCTATTACCTTTCTTAGAATTTAAAATTTCCTTTTTTTTTAGGCCCGACCGAACTTCCGACCGACCTTACCTAAGGTCGGTCCATTCCAGAACACTTCTCCGTTTGAAAATTCTACCCCGACCGACCTTGCAAGTCCGGTCCCCAAGGTCGGTCCATTCCCGAGAGTTTCCCCGAGGGAAATTTAATCTCGACCGAACTTGCCAAGTTCGGTCCTATGTTCGGTCGATTCCAGAGAGTTATTACCGTACAAAATACATGCCCGCCGACCTTGTAAGTCCGGTCCCAAGGTCGGTCCATTCCAGAAACTTTCTCCGGTAGTATAAACTGAGCTCGACCGACCTTGCAAGTCCGGTCCTAAGGTCGGTCGGCTCCAGAACCTTGTTTCTAAATTTTCTTTTCAACTCCAAACTTCTCCTCATATATCCTAATATGTTATAACCTCATTTGGGCACCTCAAATACACCTTAAGCCCTCCTCTAAACATATTAAATCTTCCACCAAGATCCACCTTAGTCATTATGCATTTTCCTTGTAATAATGCTAACACTTGTAATGTTTTCCTCTAGGTTTCTAGGTGGTGGTTCATACCTAATGTAACCACTATGCCAAATGTTTTCCTCACCACTATAACATCATCTCCCAAGCATCTTTCACCATCGAAAATTCTTTTATGCATTTACTTAAAGTTCCTTCATAAGCTTAAGCTTCCATCCACCAACACCTTATTTCCTTCCTAGTTGTTTACCAACATTTGCCTAAGTTCTAAATACTCAATTACATTCTCTTGATTCCTAAATCCTTCAAAGTAATGCCTAAGTCATTATAACTCATTATAACACTTTATCTCACCCCTTTTTCATCAAGACATCCACTAAAACTTCCTAGTATTTCCTTAGTCATTAAATTCCCTTAGAACATATTTAAATCACCTTACTCATTACACCCTCTCCTTAAACTTATGCACAAGTCTTATATTCCTCATCTCATAATTTTGGTGTGTTCAAAAACACTCACCATTCCCCTAATTCCTCCTAGACATCTCTAGGTCATTCTAAACCTCAAGAACTCCATGGTTTATCCATTTTCACCAAATCAACCCTTAGTGATCACTAGAACATCCTTAGTCATAAAATCTCCTTAGAATACCTTAAACGCTTAGTTTCCTACTCAAATTTCGCCATAGTTTCTCTAGTATATTATCATGCCCAAATGCATGGTTTTTCTCATTCAATCATCTCACACACATCAAACCTTTTTCTCATCATAATTCTCACCCAAATCAACTCATTCATAATAAACTCAATATAGTGCAATAATCTTAAATTGCATAGCACTAAGGCTCTTAAATGACATGGCTCTTAGGCCCTTAAATGACATGGCTCTTAGGCCCTTAAATGACATGAATTTAAACACTGAATTTCCCACAATAACAGCTTTCAACCTGCAAATACACCCATCAATCTCATAGTAGTTATAATGCTCTTAAAATCCATCTTAAACTTATATTACTAACTCATTCCCATTAGCTCCTTAGTCACAAGTTCACAAGCTTATTTAAGTTCTTTTCCTTAGGTTATATAACCCAATACACAATGTAAGCTCTAAGCCACATTGGTATCCACCTAAACTCATCCCTTAAAACTTAAACCACCATTAGGTAAGCATTTTACCTTGTTTTCTCAAGCTTATCTTAACTTCCTCCTTAGACCTTCTTCTTGCATGAATCTCGGCCACCACTTAAATTCCCCTTGCCAATGTTCTAATCAATATTCAATGACTCATATGAGTACTAAACAATACACTAACCTCAAGGAATAAAAACCTAGGTTAGAAATGTGTTCTAAGGCATAAAAGTGGATGATTACCTTTGAAGTCTCAAGGTAGACTTTGGCATTGAATGAAATAGGACCTCCACTAGTCCTTGGTGAATAAATCAAGCTAGAACAAGGCATAAAAACAAGGCCCCATGAGTAGAAATATTCGGCCATGTACAAGAGATGATGGAAACATGGTTTTTCTTACATTTTCTTTACCTTAAGAGAATGGAGAAGCTAATGAGCTCTTCAAACTTGATTTTCCTCCATCAATGGAGTTTTCTCATGGCACCAAACTTGAGCTTTGCAAGATTTGAAAAGATAGAAAGGTAGAGCTTGAGCTAACTAAGAATAATATGTGTTTAGTTTTTGATTTGGAGCTAAAATGAGTAAGTTGTTGCCAAAGCAAGGTGAAGCAACAATGGAGGCTGCTTGGGACGGTTTGGAACAGAGGAAAAGAAGAAAAGAACCGTAGAAGAAGAAGAGAAATGAAGAAGAGAGGAGAGAGGTAGGCTAATATAAGGTATTTGCTTTTATAAAGCAAATAGTACTATTCTCTCTTTTACTCTTCTTTTCCTTTGTTTGCTTAGTCATGTGGTGACTCCTCACATAAAAAACCGGCCCCCCTCTTGTAGTTGGAGATATTTATGGTCTTAGTTGACCATCTCATTGACTTATGTTGACTTAAGCTTAATTTGGGCACTATTTGGCACTATTCACTAATTAGTGCACATATTCGTGAAATTTTTGGTTTCCCATTGATTTAGGCTTCCTAATGTGATACTAATTAGTACACATGTTGATTAAATAGTAATGATGGACATTTAGCCACTCAAAACTCAATTCTAAGACAATTTCTCAAAAATGTGCTTTAAGACTTCTTAAAGCACATTTTGTGTTTTAACTTGTTTTCAAGCTTGGTTTTCTTTGCTAATTGATTTAAAATTACCATTAGGATATTACTAAGGTCTTATCATGATATTTGGGTACTCACCCAAGTCTCTCCAAGCTTAGAGCACGTTTTTGCCCTGGTTGCCTTTAAGGCACTTTCTTGTGTTTTCCTTGGTTTAAATTGTCTACCAATCTTTCTAAGGCATATTCTAGCCTTACTACATCATAATTTGATGTTTACTTAGCATGCTTAGGTTTGGGGTATTTCAAGAGGCGGCTACGATATGCTATCAAGGCCGCCATGGGTGCTGCCTTATACCCTACGGTCCAGGTAAAATTAATTGACAGTTTATACCTTGTAACTCAGTTTGATTTATTACAAGTTCGGGGAACTCATTGATGCATTGTAGGAGTGCTATGATGCTGCTTCTCGGACCGAGCTGTTGGTGAACAGCCGGGATGACAGCCAGGGGCAGAAGCGTAAGGCCCCCGAGAAGGAGGCGGAGGTTGTGGCTGGAGGCGGAGGCAGCAAGGGCGGGAAGTAAGAACCGCTTTTAAGTTATTTAATTCATTTAAATTACTTACTTGCTGCCTGCTTTCATACCTGCTATTCCTAACACTTTGACGACCACAGGAAGAAAAAGTTCTCCTGAAGGGAGAAGAAGAAGGAGCAGGCCAGCCAGAAGGGCAAGGAGAAGGTTCCGATGCTGACCGGGCCTACCTATGATGTCCAGCCTCTCAGATCTGCACCCCCTAAGGGTAAGCGGTCTAACCTTGTGAATGAGTTGTGTATTACACTATCCATTACCGTCCTTGTATTAATCAGATTGTGGTATGATAATAGGTTCTGCACCCCAGCGCCACTTTCACTGCAAGCGTTGTGGAAAAAGACCACCGGGTGTTGATTGCACCGGGCAAGCTGTGGACTGCCACCACTGTGGGAAGAAAGGCCATAGGTCGTTCAAGTACTTCGTGAATCCGGAGAGCCGAGCGTACCGCCCGTCGAAGGGGACTCAAAGCGCACCTACTGGAGGAGGTGGAGCTTGAGGTGGCCAGAGGGGGCCGGCGCCCCAAGCCTAGAGGGGGCAACAGCAGCCGCAGCAGCAGAACCAGAGGAACCCGCTGGGCAACCGTGTGCTGAACGCAGCGGGAGCTTCGGGCGCTGGTACTAGTACCCGCGCGGTGAAGGTTAGCATTTGAAACCTTAACCATTGTATGAGAGCATGACTAAGTGTTAAACGCTTTACCTTAGCATGAATGTGTGTTCTAATTACAGCTTTAGATAAATGACTTACCTAGGAAACCTCTTATCTCCTAGGAGACTTCGATATCTGCTATCCCACACTTATAAGACAGAGATCACCTAGACCCGTGGAAGAAAGACGGGAGTACCCTGGCGAGTTGTGTCATGAGGTCAGACCGGGCATGATACTTCTCAGAGAGTTCCTAACCCTAGATGAGAAAATCGCCATAGTGAATGAGTGTAGAGCTTTGGGTAAGGGCATGGAGGATTTTATACCCCTGTATTTAATAGTGGTTCTAAGATGAAATTGCACATGATGTGCTTAGGGAAAGATTGGGATCCGCAAGCTAGGGTTTATCGAGAGGTGAGGATGGTAGATGGCGTATCAATACCTAGGATACCAGAGAGTTTCCTAACCTTGGTGAGAAACGCAATGGATATTGCTCAAACTATGAGACTTATCCACTACCCGACATGACACCTGACGTTTGCATCATCAACTACTACGAGCAGGAGGAAAGCTTGGGATGCACCCGGACCGTGATGAGACGACCGAGTTCATCACCAGAGGAATACCGGTTGTGTCATTCTCCATCGGTGATGATGCTGAGTTCATCTATGGAGACCAGAAGAGGATGGATCTAGCAAGCAAGATCATCCTCAAGTCTGGGGTGTGTTGGTATTTGGTGGAGAGTCGAGCTTATATCATGGAATTAAGAGCATTAAGCTCAATACCACTCCACCAGCTCTAGTGAATGAGACCCACATCCGACCTGGCCGTTTAAATTTGACTTCAACAGTACTGATGTAATGGTGTAGCTAAGTGTGTAATCTTGTATAATACAGTTGGATGAATAAAATAAGAGTTTTTGTACCTTCAAGTATGTGTTCAGTTGTTGATACCGTTAATTAATAACTTTAGGCCAGGAAAATGGAAAGGAGGGTACCATATGCATCCTAGATATGGCTAAGCCAGGAGTCCGGTAATGTCATCACAGGTTGACATTACAACCGACAGTAAATTGTGATTTATTGGGACTCGATGCTAATACGAGAGTGATCTCAGGTACCTTTCCTGTTGATGGTGTTAGTGCTTCCATATTGTTCGACTCAGGGGCTTCGCATTCTTTTGTTTCCTCGGCATTTACTAAGAAGCTGGGGCTGCCCCCGACACGCTTTCTGACTTTTCAGTCACCCTTCCTTCGAAGGAGAAGTAGGTTGCAACCAGACAGTACAACGGGGTTAGAGATCAGCATTATGACTGGACCTTTCCCATCGATCTGATCGAGTAAGAACTTGGGCTTCGACGTTAGTGGTCATGGATTGGCTGCAAAAGCATAGGGGCTGCCTTCATTGTGCAAAGCATCGTCTACTACTGAAGGGGCGAGCGCAAGACAGTGTCATACCGCAGTGTGGGCGAGAGCCAACTGTCAAGATCGTGTCAGATTGTCCCCTTATGAAGGACGTTAGGAAGGGCGACAAGCCTTCCTCTGTTATGTACAGGACACGAGACAGAGTGACGTGATGGACTCAGACATTCTAGTCGTGGTAGATTTCCCCGACTTGTTTCCTGATGAGCTACCAGGCATGCCGCCTGTGCGCGAGGTTGAGTTCGCCGTCGACTTGTTGCCAGGTATGGGCCCTATTGCTAAGGCGCCCTACCGTATGGCGCCGGCTGAGATGAGGGAGCTGAAACTACAGCTGGAGGACCTCCTTGACAAGGGATTCATTCGACCTAGTGTCTCTCCTTGGGGTGCTCCAGTACTGTTCGTCAAGAAGAAGGACGGCAGTATGCGACTCTGCATCGACTACCGCGAGCTTAATGCGGTCACGGTCAAGAACAAGTACCCGTTGCCACGGATATGACTTATTTGACCAGCTGAGAGGGGCCAGTGTGTTCTCGAAGATAGATCTCTGATCTGGCTACCATCAGATTAGGATTGCAGAGGGTGATGTGGAGAAGACAGCTTTCAGGACACGGTACGGACACTACGAGTTCACCGTTATGCCATTCGGATTAACGAATGCGCCAACCATTTTCATGGATTTGATGAACCGTCTCTTCAGAGAACAGCTTGATAGTTCAGTTGTGGTCTTTATCGACGATATCCTGGTCTATTCAAAGACCGAGGAGGATCATGAAGTACATTTGAGACAGGTTTTGAGTATCATGAGAGAGAACCAGCTGTATGCCAAGCTCTCAAAGTGTGAGTTCAGGTTGGACAGCGTGTCGTTCCTTGGACACATTATATCAGTGAGCGGGATATCTGTAGACCCTGCTAAGATTGAGGCAGTGAAAAGTTGGCCGAGGCCGAAGACATTACAGACGTCCACAGCTTTCTGGGTTTGGCCGGTTATTATCGAAGGTTCATGAAGGACTTCTCCAAGGTGGCCAAACCGATGACGAATCTAATGAAGAAGGAGTCCCAGTTCTTATGGTCTGCCGAGTGTGAGCAGTCCTTTCAGACGCTGAAGGATCTCCTGACATCGGCGCCCGTTCTCACTATCTGTGAGGGCACCGATGGGTTCGAGGTATATTGTGATGCCTCTGGAACCGGACTAGGGTGTGCTTATGCAGCACGGGAAGGTAGTTGCCTACGCATCCCGACAGCTGAAGAAGCACGAGGTGAATTACCCCACACACGACCTTGAGTTAGGCGCAGTAGTCTTCGCTTTGAAGATCTGACGACATTATCTATACGGTGTGACAGTCACCATCTACTCTGATCACAAGAGTCTACAGCATCTCTTCTCTCAGAAGGAGCTGAACATACGACAGAGAAGATGGGTCGAGTTCTTGAAGGACTACGACATAGACCTGAAGTACAAGGAGGGCAAGGTGAATGTAGTAGCCGACGCCCTGAGCCGCAGAGCTCATTCATTGTTCACACTATTAGCGGGCATCAGTATGATTGATGAGATACGAGCTGCACAGGAGAGTGATCAGTATATGCAGAGTATCAGGCAGAAGATGTCAGAGGGTTGTTTTGAGAGTCAGAAGTATGACTTCAAACTGTGTGATGATGGCATGATTCGATTGAATGGTCGGTTATGTATTCCAGAGTCTTCTCCTGACTTGAAGGAGAAGAAACTCCAGGAGGCTCATTGCTCGTCCTTATCCGTCCACCCCGGTTCTTCAAAGATGTACAAGGACTTGAAGGTCCACTTCTGGTGGAGCGGGATGAAGAAGGATGTAGCTGACTACGTGGCTAGATGCTTGACCTGTCAGAAGGTTAAGTTTGAGTATAGGAGACCCGGTGGTTTAGTGTAGTCTATGTCTATTCCTTGCTGGAAGTTCGAGGACATCTCGATGGATTTCGTTGTCGGTCTTCCACCGACAAAGGGAGGACTGAACACGATTTGGGTCATTGTGGACCGTTGACGAAGGTGGCAAAGTTTGTTGCTATGAAGGATACCTAGAAGGTCCTGAAGTTAGTGGACTTGTTCCAGAAGGAGGTGATCCGGCATGTAATACCCCGAATTTTTGTAACCCTAATGGAAACCATAGATCCATAGGAATTATTAGAGAACACTAGGAAACCCTAGTGGTCGGGAATCAACCAAGAAACCTTGGAGAAACCCTAATTTAAAAAGTTCGAAAAACACTGAAATTTTAGGGAGTTACTTAGAGTCCAAGAAGCCCGGGTCAACTGTGGTCAAACCTTGGTCAACCTTGGCCTAACCTCGGTCAAATATTGGGCAATGGTCAAACCTTGGTCAATGGTCAACTTTGACCATGATGATGTAGTGATGATGTAGTGGTGATGCAGTGATGATGTAGTGATGATGCAGCGATGATGTCGGCATGACATAATGATGATGTAAGCGTCGAGGTGTCAAGAGATGATTAGTTACACATGGTCCAATCAAGAGAAGCCTTGTGTCATCTTCATTAATGACTAAACTCCCTTAGGTGTCACTTGATCATTCGACAACAGTTGGAACCAATGAGGGTGAAACACGTGTCCTAACCTTATTAATTATTCTTGTCCTTATATAATCATGCAGATGATAAGGCTTATCATCTTAACAATGAGGGGCGGCCACACATGGAGGGTGGAGATTAATCCAAGCAAAATATCTATGATCCAAGGGCTGTAAGTGAAGACATCTTTCTTAACCTCATCACTATTCACTATTCTTGTCTTATTCTCATTATTAGCCATGCAACTTGTCTCCTTCATTTAATATGGCCGGTTACACATGGATGGATGGGATTAGAGCTTGGCTAGGTGTCTCTCATCTAAGGGCTCCTTAAGGATAAGGCTTATCTCTTTAATTATTACACTTGATTAATGAAGTAAAATGAACTCTTTTTGGAGTCCACTCACGCCATCTATAAGAGGGAGCTGGGTTCTGATTTCCTTGCCTTCTTCGCACACCCTCAAGCCATTATAATACCATAGAAGCTCATAGAAGGCAACACCCACCATTAAAGAGGAGAATTCAAGCTAAAAATCAAGAAAAACAAGATTTCAAGAAGGGAGAAGCAGCTGATGACCTTGGGCGAATTGGTTGGTGAAATAAATTGATTCAATTAGCTAAGGAACTTGTAAGTTCGTGGCTAAAATGGCAAGGAGAGTCCAGGTAACACTTATGCTCACCATTTCTTTCTTTAAACCCTGATTTTGAGCTTTAACTCTTGTTGATGGTAACTTCCGAACCCTAGCTTCTCTTGAGCTTAAATTTTGACAGTGTTCTTGGATAGTTATTAATAGACTAAGCTCAAATATTCAGGCGAAATTACCTTTGGGAAGTAGGATAATTTCTAGGAAACTTTTAGGAAGGAAAAATGTGTTTTAAGACTCCATGAGTGATTTCGATGGGATTTTGTTGCGTTTGGTTTGTTATTATACCTATATTAACTCATGCTAATTGATTATAGGTGGTGGGAACTCGTGGTTAGACATAAAAATGCTAGGTTAAGGTGGGAGGGCTTAAATGGTGCTTTAAGCCTTGAGACTTAGTTAAATCGGTTTCCGAGGTTATTTTGAGCTGCAATTTTAAGGGAATTCTTATATTGTGAATTTAGACCCATGGTCAAAAATTCAGGTCGAAAATCATTTGGGAAGTCATTCGAATTATTAGGAAGTGATTTGGGTTAAAGGTGTGCTTTAAGCTTGTATAAGTGTAATTGTGTGTTGGTTATTGGATTTAATGGTTTATCTGGTCATTATAGTCCTAATATGACTTGTGGTTTAAGTTTTATGAGATTTTGAAGTGTAAAATATATAAGGAAGTCCTGTAAGGATATGTATGTGTGTTAAAACTTGGAGAGAAGGAAAATTGTGTTTAAGTGTGGTTTTGGGTGTTTTGTTGCTTGGTTTAGCCTTTAAAGGGTTGGAATGATATTGGTTTGACTATTTATCAGAAAATATGATGTGGATATCTTAACCCCTTTTCTAAGGATGATTGTGTGTAATATTCTTCTAGATGGTTTTGGAAATGATTTTTGAGTTATCCTTGTGTTGAATGTTGATTTATGACTGATAAGAGATTGAGCTGGTTTCTGGTTGAGTGAATGGTATATTCATGGAAGGAGCTTATTATTACACGAATTGTGAAGAATCTATTCGAGAGTTTTACTACTTATTTGATCATGATTATGAATGTTGGATTGGAAATTGTATTGTGTGTGATACTATGTGATGGTGGACTTGTTGGTTGGTTGGATGGTGATATTAAGAAAGGCTATGGTTAGCCTCATTTAGAAAAGCTATTTGAGCAACTCAATATTAAGTCATTTTATGGCTTGCCGTATTGGCGACTGATTATTAGACTTCTACCAATGAATTGGGGTCGTCCTATGATCTACTCTTTGAGCTATGGTTAGCCTTAGGGGGTGTGCACACTTAAGGACATAGGGCTAGAGAATTGAGATTTATGGATTTCACTTTGTGATTCCAGTGGGGTGTTGAGATTTAACCGATTGACGAGGTACGAATGTGATGGTATTCCAAGGGCAGGTAAACTCTTCTGTGTGATATACTCTTATTGTATTCCTCTGCTTGTGTGATGATGTTGGATGCTTATTTGTTATGCAAAGAGTTTTAAAGAGAAAATGAATTTTACAGGGTGAGGTAATTGTTACTCAGTTTCGCTGATTTTGTGCAACCCCTTCGTGTGTTTGTTTGGATTTATGGTTGCAGGTGAAGTTAAATCTTTGTGTGATATTGCTCTTGAGCTTGGGACAAGGGAACACGCTGACATAGCTAGGAATTTCATTTATTTGTAAGTGGCAAACTCCTTGGAGCATGTTCCGGGAGTTAGGTTGTAGGTGGATTAGCCTTAGCATCCACACTAGTTGGTGTGGGTGTGGCGGTAGCACTCTGGTTTGGCTTAGGTGTTATTTAGTCTTCCGCTGTAAAATATTGTAGAACGTTGTACAAGTAAAAATAAATAAATTAGGGTGTAAAAACCGGGGTGTTACATGGCACCATGGTGTGCCAAAGACCATTGTGTCTGACAGGGACCCTCGATTTTTGTCCAGATTCTGGGGTCAGGTTCAGGAAGCCTTGGGTACAAAGTTGAATCTTAGTACGGCATTCCATCCACAGACCAACGGTTAGAGTGAGAGGACCATCCAGACACTGGAGGACATGCTGAGAGCATGTGCTTTGGATTTTCAGGGGAGCTGGTTAGTGCGTCTACATCTGATAGAGTTCGCCTACAACAACAGCTACCACTCCTCGATATAGATGCCACCATTCCAGGCCCTTTATGGTAGACCGTGTAGGACTCCTTTATGCTGGGATGAGGCCAGTGAGACTACGCTTCTAGGACCAGAGTACCTAGAGCAAATCAAGGAGGATGTCCTACAGATTCGTAGGAACATGAGGGCAGTTCAGGACCGGCAGAAATCATATGCAGACATCAGGAGGAGGGACATTGAGTTCACTACCGACGACATGGTATTCCTTAGAGTGTCACCCATGAAGGGGATTTTCCGGTTTGGGCAGAAGGGCAAGTTGAGCCTGAAGTATGTTGGACCTTATGCGATTAAGGAGCGAGTGGGCCTGTTAGCCTACAGACTCGATTTGCCAGCAGAGCTCGGGAGGGTGCATGACGTCTTTCACGTTTGCAGTTGAAGAGGTATGTGCCCCACCCATCACACGTTTTACAGCCAGAGACTTTAGAGTTGGACCCCGCTCTATGATATGAGGAAGTACCACTCCGCATTCTCGATATGAAGATGAGGCAGACTAGGAACAAGACCGTTAGTATGGTCAAGGTTCTCTGGTCGAACCATAAGGTGGAGGAGGCTACATGGGAGTTAGAGGACTCCATGAGAGTGAAGTATCCAGCACTCTTCGATTAGTGCCTGTGATACTTATACGGGTTCGTGGTCAAACCCTTTTTAAGGGGGTAGACGCCACTTGGCTTGCGCATATGTTATGCATTAGGTCTTGTTTTTGTGGTGTGTTTGGTAGTATGCTATGTCATACATGTTTGTTTGGATGATTGTATGTTTGATACATCTTATGTGTGCCTTAGTGCACCTGTTTGAGGATATATATATATATAAGTAAAGCTGAGTACTTTTGTTGATGAGTTGGATATGCACCTTGTTTAGTGCTTTGATACGAATGAGGTTATGCCATGAGTTTCGATTATTTGATATGTGCTGTGTCAATTATGATACATATAGAATAGGTCTGAACCTAGTGGGAGTTACTCCCTAGCGATGGTCTGTTTGGTTACTTAGTGGAACTGGATTCCTTAGCTGAACTGTAGATGAGTAAGGACTTCGGGACGAAGCCTTTTTAAGGGGGTAGATTGAAATACCCCTAACCTTAAAAACTTAATTAAATGATCTATTAATGATCTAAGATGGTTAATAAACATCTAAATACCATTGGGGAACAATCTAAAAGATCTCAACAAGGCAAAACATGCCTTAAGATCGGTAAAGCAAAAAATGTGCTTTAAGACACCATAGAGATTGTATGACCTCCAATAGTATCCAAAGTGGATTCCTAAGTATTATAATGAGGTAATGAAAATTATAAAACCATTCTCAAAGGAAACCAAGCTCTAAAACATGTTCTAACACAAAATGTGCTTTAAAATTCCTTAAAGCACCTTTTTGAGAAAATTGACTTTCTGAGTGGGTTTTGAGTGGTGTTAGGCATTGGATTAGACCTAGATATACTAATGTACTATAATCTACCACTCTAGAGGGTCTAAATCCAAGATTTCAAAAAACAAATCGAAAATATGGCATTCATTGTGAATAGTAACCCAAATAGTGCATTTTTAAGCAAAATTGACTAAGTATGGTCAATGGTCAATTAATGACCACCCTTACCCTTTGGAAGTCGGCAGCATGGAGCATGGAAGACAGCTCATTCAGCTTTAACACAAATATCTAGCTAATTTTGTGAATCACCATTTTACTATTCCATTTTATACTTTTTATTCATTTAAACACATTATTATCTTTCTTTCTCTTGCCTCTTGTCCCATTCCAGCCGAGACATCAGCCTTCTCTAATCCTCTCAAGCTGTGTTTCTTGAGTATTCAAGGAAAATCAATCTCTATTGCACCTAAGTAATGGTTTAAGGCTTTTTTAGCTCTTTTTCTTCATTTCTTCTTTACCTACACATGGAGCTCATGATCTATCAGTTTCCATGGCTCATTCTCAGTGTTTTAAACCTTGAACAACAATCAATCTCGGCTGAAGCAAGTCTTGGGACCAAGGTTTCCAAAATTTACATTATAAGGTAAAAACATACCTTAAGCATCTCTATTCTCCATCCGGTTTGCTTCTTCTGATTTTTTTTGAGTTTATTCACTCATAATATTCATATTTACATGTTTATTCAGTTGGTTAACCATTTGGAGCAAGGGTGGCCGAAAATCAAAGGAAATACCATTATTTAAGGCATTTTGACAAGGTAAAACCTATTACCATAGCAGCTTGTTGTTGTCTAGCTATTTCCTATGATTATATGGTGAATTTAACACCATGTGGTGTGTTTAATTCAGGCCGAAACCCTTTGGAAACTTCCTTGCATTTTTAAGGTGATTTTTGCCTAAATCTTACATTAATGGTTCTTTATGGTTATGCTCATGCTTGGAGTATAACCATATCTTATTTTGGTGCATTAAACATGTCTAAATGATGTGGTGATTTTTCCTCCAAGCTGCCGAGTTGTTACTAAGGATAAACCAAGGTATAAACACCTTAAACTTATGATTTTATGATTTTTAAGCATATATATTATATGTGCCGAGAGTGGAGTTGTTTTATGGGTGATTTTAACCTAATTATGCAAAAAAATGACTAAGATAAATTAAGCTAGTCATTTAAGTGATTTAATTAACATAATGGTCAAATTATGACATTATGTGGAAAAATAAATAAGCTACAGCAAGGCCGAGAGCTTATAGAATAATTTGAGCCATTTTTATGTGTAATTTTATGTTATAAAGCAAAGTTGTAACAAGGCCATGTCATTAGGCCATTTTAATTTAAGTTTAAAGCTTATTTAGTTTAATTTATGCTTATATAATTAAGTTTGGGGTCAAATGGTAATTACTAGTAAAATATAAATTTGTGGCTTAATTTAGAGGAATTTAGGGTTTTTAAATGAATTTAATAAAATTATAACATTTTATAAAGTTTTGGGTCAAAATTGTAAAAATAGAAAACTGTAGGGTATAATTGGTAATTACCGAAAGTTTGGTTCCAATTTGGTATTAGGAGTCAAAGTTGACTATATAGGAGACTTTGACCAAGTTTGGAGAATTTAAGAAATTAAAATACTACCTTATATTAAGATAGTTTATTAAATTGTAAAAGATTTATAAGAGATGGGTTTATATTGTGATTTCCGAAACTTTGGGGTACTAAATGGGATTTAGTACAGACCTTAGGTTATTAGGAATTTTTAGAAGTTTATTTGGTTAAATTTGGAGTTTATATGAATTATATAAGTATAATATATGATATTTCATGACATTGTTACAAATGGGTAACATATGGGTAAAACCGAGATTTATAGAAAGTATAAGGTTAGGAATGATATTTATAACCTTTTGGTATAGTTTTGAAATTTTGGGAGTTATATATAAGGTTTTATATAGTTTTAATGACATTAGAAAACTATGTATTATAAATTGGGGTTGATTTGTAATTTATGGAAGTTTGGTTGGAGATAATAAAAAACCGAGAGTTCAATGGGCTATTTGGTAATATATAAACAATTTATAACTATAGGTTATTATTGTTTTAATGACATAAATGTCATAATATATGTTATATAACTATAATATAACATTACATTAATTATGTGGTGGATTTTGTAAATATTTAAGAAAATAGGTGCTGTTCGGTAATATGAACATTTTTAAATGAAAATTTATAATATGGTTTTAATGTTATAAGGGGTGTAACATTTATATATAAGAAATATTCATTAAAGAGAATGAATATAATATAAAGACTAACCATATAATAAATAGTCCCATAATACATGTATATAATAATATATGTTATGGTGTGGAAAATATAATATGGTTCAATAACCATATACCATCATAATTAAAAATGATATAAGATAAAGAGGAAAGGATTACAAACATTAGATGTGGAAATTCTAATGTTAGGAGTATACATGAAATAATAAGGATTTATATAATCCAAAGTATTTTTACATAAGAATTATACTCCATTAAAACTTGGAAAAACAAACCTTAGAAAATAAATACTAAGGTGAAATGTATAATGTATGATTAAGGATTATACATTCAATATAGAAACAAACTATATAATATACAAGGGTATGTTGAATTACATGCGATAACAAAGTCCAAACTTTAAGTATATTAATATACAAGACGAAACTACGCATGAAATATAACGTTTTTTCTAATCCCGAGTTAAGCCGAAAACCCAACAAGCGTTGACAATTAATAACGGGGGATTAACCGGGAGGTATTAGTGACGGTACGGGGTACCGTAGAGTTTATGTTTTTATACGCGGATTCTAATCAGTAGCATTATGTATTATTAGACTGTTAGAGACGACACGGGGAGCATCGGATCTAGCTGATTCATACTCCACGGTTATACATTCAGGGTGAACGGTATGTTGTTGTTTACGTGTCCTCTGAGGGCTTCCTCAGTTCAGACTTCTGTGTAATCTGTGATAAGATTGTTTGTCTGATGGTGTGAATAAAATGTGCATCAACTGTATATTTTACCTGCTTATTATTTACTGTTGCTGCGTTAACAGTATTGGTTCGTATATATGGACCTATATATATAACGAACTAGCGGCTATGGTGCTATCTTATATGCAATATAAGGATCGTCAGAAAAACATTGTAGCACTAGGATATAAGATACGTATTATCCAAGGCTTTAATACGGAGCATTGGCCTTTCTAACGCCGCTCTCGTATCTAACACTGGATCCCAAGTTTTTACAGACTCCGGATTGGACTAACAACCTTAGTTTTCTGTGTTAGAAAAATTTAGTAATGCGATGCGATGGTATATTAATTAATTAAACATAACAAAGCCAAGAGGATGTGGCTCTTGGTGCGCGCTGTGATCACAAAAACGATACCAGGATGTCCGCATACGGGTCCGCAAGTATCAAGAAAATTTCCCGTGAGCTAGGATGGCTCGTTGGTCGGAGACTCTACCTCTAGCTGGAGTGGCTACTGCCGTGGGTGACCCGCCATAGTATATGGGTAATTTAGAGACACGTCGTTTTTAACGAGACGTTGTCACTAAGTATTAAAACACTTATTACAGTTGAGACTTGTACATTGGCGAACAATATTGGTTTCTATACCAAGACGGGAGTCGATACTTGTTTATTATTCTCGTTGTTTCGCCTTGTTGTTCATTGGTTATACTGTGTGGCTTATATTATGTGTATTGATGGTTGTGTTATTGTATGTTATTACTGTTAACTGTTTTACAGTTTAAATATTAAAACGGTATTGCATGTAACGAATATCATGCTCTCGACCAATTAATTAAGGGGTTTTAGGAGGCATGACGGGGCATGTGATAACATACTCAGCAGGGGCTGATTCCATACCACAAACCATTTTTATTTCAGGAGACTAGCTAAAGGGCCGATGCGAGGCGCGACAGTTGTTTTACTGTTGGTTGGACTTGGTACGGATTGAGACAACTGTTATTTTGGACTCGGGTTTGTAAACCGAGGTGTATGTTTGTTTAGACGCTCACGTGTACGGTTTGTATAAGACGGTTGTTGTTGTTTATGTTTTAGATTGTTTAAACACTACTATATATCTCTTGTGGTCACTGCGGGAATACGTTTCGTATGTTGATTATCATGTAACTCGTTATCACCCGTATGGGCGAGTGATAACAGTGACACCATTAGAGCGACAGTCTGTTATTTACCATTGCGATTTATTTACTAAGTATGACGTTTATATTATATTAGGAGCCTGATTAGTAGGGGTGTTACAGTACGAGTCCGTAAGTATCAAGAAAATTCCCACGAAATAGAATGGTTCGTTGGTCGGATACTCTACTCCTGGAGTGGCTATTGCCATTGGTTACCCGCTGAAGATATGGGTAATGGTAGAGACGCGTCGTTCTAACGAGACAACGTCATTAGGCATAATTGAACAACTTACGAACAGTTACATAGCTCGTATATTAGGTGACATTATTTGGGGCTCAAATGTCAAGACAGGACTAAATAAGTGTTTATGATTCTCGTTGTTTGCCTAGTTGTTTAGTACTTATGCTATATTGTGGTGTGTTATATGAAACGCATGTGAAATGGTTGTTTTATTGTATGGCTATTACTGTTATTTATTTTACAGTTTAAATGTTAAATCAGTATTGCCTGTAAATGAATCTCATGCTCTCGACCAATTAACTAGGGGTACGAGGGGGCATGATAGGCATGTGATAACATACTCAGCAGGGGCTGATTCCATACCACGAACAATATTACTTTTCAGGATAGTAGTTGAGTGTCGACGTGGGGCGCGACTTTTTGTCTAGTGGTACATTTTGAAGACCTTTGTAAACTTTATTTCGGACTCGGGTTTTATAAACCGAGGTTTATATTTGTAGACCCTCACGTGTAAGGACTTATGTACGGGATTGACTTATGTTTGTATTATTTTGGATGTTAAACTGCTATCTATCTCTTGTAGTCAATGCAGGAAGACGTTTCGTATTGTGAATATCTTGTAACACGTTATCACTCATATAGGCTAGTGAGAACGGTAACACCGGTAGTTTGACAATCTTTTAATTAGCGTTGTGGTTTAATTGTTTAGTACGACGATTAGACGAAACGTTAGGAGCCGTATTAGTAGGGGTGTTACAATATTAGTCAAACAAAATATACATCTCAGCTTGTCACCAAATATCAGTTAATCGATCCCATGTCTTTCCTAACTCATATGTCCACCACTCTACGCTTGAGCTTCTCACCAAATATCAGTTCATTGATGCTAAGTCTCTCCCAACTCTTATGTCCACCACTTTACGCCTTGGCGCAGAGTCTACAGCGGAGCATGCTGATGAGAAAACGTACAGAGGAATCATTGGATCCTTATCGTATCTCACAGTAAGTCATCCAGATATTATGCACAATGTCTTTTTTCTGTGCGAGATTTCAGGCTGCACCTCGGATTCCCCACGTTAAGGTTGTTAAATGCATTTTTTGTTATCTTTGAGGAACTTTAACACTTTGCTTATTCTATCCTCCAGGTACTTTGCCTACCTTGATGGCTTACACTGATGCTGATTTTGGTGGGTCACTGACTGATCGGAAAAGTACATCTGGATCAGTCCAATTTCTGGGTAACAGTCTCATATCTTGGCCCTCACGAAAGCAAGATGCCGTTGCTATATCTACGACTGAGGCGAAATATGTTGCTGGTGCTGCATGTTGTGCATAAACCTTATGGCTTCGTCATCAACTTCATGATTTTCGAAATACCCCGAAATTTAAAATAATGATTAATTAGGCTAATTATGATTTTAAAGACTTAATTGCATCTAAATAAGCATGAGGGAACAAATCCCGAAGAAAACGGATCCTTAAAACGGATTAAAAGCACAAACGAACCTTAAAACACGTTTTTCGAGGAAACCGGGAAAACGTGACTTTAAGTGGGTTAAATAGACCTGTAATAATTTGGTTAACCAAATAGTCATTAATAAACATTGTTGAAGGTCTAGAACCAATAAAATCAAATAAACGAGAAAATTCCGGAAAACGGGTTCCGGTTAGTGAGTAATGTAAAAACTAGAAGTTGTGGGGTGATAAATGTAATAAAGCTAAACTAATGTGTCCCATTTGAAAATAAAAAAAATCAGATTCTTTTGTGTGTGTGTGTGGGTGCCGATTTACCCCCCTCCTCACACCCTCTTTATTCTTCCTTATATGCTAAAAGGCAAATAGGTAAAGAAAACAAGTACAAAAGTAAAAATAAAACTCTCTCTCCTCTACCAGCCCTCTCACCGTACTCCCTCCTCCTCTTCTGAATTATCTTCATCCCCAAGCCTTGTAATGGCGATTTGAAGCTCCTCACACAACAGCCCCCTTCTCTCCTCTTGTTCAAGGCTTAAACCATCTCCAAATCTTACAAAAACCGCACCATTGGATTCCCTTGTCAAGGAGATTATCTTCCTTCTTTCAAAAATCGAAAAGCGCCATTTTCATTTCCATGGATGGAGGCCATTTGAAGATTTGAGACCACCATTGGAAGCTCCTTCATCACCTTGTTGCTTTGAGGTAAAAAGAAATTCGAAAATCTTCCATTTCCAGCTCTCATCTGCATTATAAGAATTTATGGATTTTGAACTCCTGGTGCCTTGTTCTCCAGCCGGTTTTTGGATTCACTCTTGGGCTAGAAATCTTGTTCTTTTGCTAGCCAAGAACTCCACTCATCCATTGGAAGGTAATGCCTCTTATAAAAAACTTAAAAACATGTCCAAAATTTAGGGTTATTTTAAGAATGGTTTCTAAACTAGCATTGGTATGTATGGTTGCTGTAGCATTGTCGGTTAGGTGTGGGCTTGAAACAGAAACCGAGAACAAGACGAAAGAAAGAAAGAAGAAGAAGGAAAAAAGAAAGAAAAACTAGAAGACAAGTAAATGCTCTTACCTTGAGCTAGTTTTATATGTTGTATTGTAACAGATTTGTGTGCTTGAAATGAGTAATGTACATTGTTTTGATTAGTAGTTATGTTATAGTATAATGAGGAAGAGAATTAAGCTGTTTTGGAATTTTAAAAGATGATTAAAAGCTTGGGAGAACCTTGGGAAATAAATGTATATGTGCAGGAAAAATTTAATGTATTGTAGTGTGTGGAATGTTGTGGAAAAGTTGGAAATGTGTGTATTGATGTCTTGGATAAACAGGTGTGCTAAGTGGTAGTGTGTGAACAAAACAATGTGGTGAGAAAGTGAAAATTATAGGGGAGACTATGTCAAAATTTACATAGAAACTAGAGAACTTGAGAGCTTAATATGAGTAGTTAATCATTTCAAAAACAGATTTGAGAAAGAGGTAAGTAGTGGGAAGAACTTGGGTGGAAGATAATGCATTTTGAATGCTAGAAGTGGCATTGGTAGAGGGAGTATTGGATGGTAAAAGTTAGAACAAAATATGTAACATTGAAGAAAGAAAACTAGCACAAGCGCGGAAATGAAAGTGAGAAAATTGTGTAAGTTAACATAGAAATAAGTAATGACTTTAGTAGATGGTTTAGGGGAGTTTAGAGCATCAAAATGGGTGTTAAACATGTTAGGAATGCTTTGGTAATGAAAGGAGCTGAAAACAGAATTTAAAATAAGTATACTAGAGCCGGCCGACCTTGGGACCGCCCTTGGCAAGGTCGGTCGAACCTAAATTTGCAAGAACGGGAGTCTACTGACTTCGACCGACCTTGGGACCTACCTTGCAAGGTCGGTCGAGTCTTAATCTTCGGAACCAGAAATCTACTGACTTTGACCGACCTTGGGACATACCCTGCAAGGTCGGTCGAGTCCTAATTCTCCAGGATCGTAACACACTGATTCGACCGACCTTGGGGCCGACCCTGGGTAAGGTCGGTCGAGTCGTACAAAAAAAAATTTATAATAGTATATCATATATATATATATATATATATATATATATATATATATATATGATATATATACATAGTAGTACAACATTGATGTAAGAATGGTAAGAACATGCACATGAGTAAGAAACAAACTTAAGGGTTGAAATGATTTTCATAACCAAGTATGAATTGTAAGGACTAGTAAGTGTATAATGGAAGTACTAAGGAAGGAATGAGTTAGGTCAATAATAGATAATTGACCTTACAACTCCATGTATGTTATAGGAACCGTATAGTTGAACACCGAAGGAAAGTCGGAGTTCGAGTACGACGGTGAACGGTACGATTTACTCATGCCCCGTATGCTACCTTGGCTACTCTGATTTGTGTGTTTATGTGATCACCTAAACAACATAAATGCATGAATTGGGTTTTTAATGGACTTACTTGTGCTTGTATTATATTGTTCTTGTTGTAATGTCTTGAAGTCTTAGGTTGTATAATTCGTGAAATGTATGAATGAGAATGAAGTGTTGTGAGGCCTTGATGTGTAGTGTACTAACCCATTGTATGGGAAGAAGGACTTCTAACAAATTCCTAACTAGCTAACATTTCTAACAATGAGAAATTGGTAAATTGGAATGAGTAGAAGTCCGATATAGTTTCGGCCACGCGTTAGGATGAGAAGACACAAGAGGTTGGAATCGATTCCTGGCCTTAATCTTTTCCATGGACCAAATCCCTTAGTTGGGTAGCATCCTGGATTAGTGAGCCACCTTAAGCCCGGTGGTGGGATATCGTAGTCCCTGCCTGGAGGTCATACTGACTTGACTCGAGTAAGTAAGTAAGAAAAGTAATTGCATGAATAAAGATCATGGCTAGTGTAAGCCATTGAGCACGAGTAAAGAGTAAAGCACACCCGATTAACCCGGGTGAGAAAGTAACTACAACAAGTATTGTGTATGTATTGGAGAAGTGTATCTCCGGGTTACGGTAAGTACGAATGGTTGACTTGTAATGTCTTCCTTGTATGTGTTGAATGGAATGTATGTATGTTCTATGATGTGAATGTATTGTATCTTATCAAGCATGTATGTATGTATGAATAAAATGAACTGCAAGTATTCGACCAAGTAGTCGGCGTACCCCCGTTAGCACGCGGAATATGCGAATTTCATATGCAGCGTTTTGCTGAGCCCCTTGGGGCACTGTTTTTATTTCTACAGGTACTCGTGAAGAATAGAAGGTCGAGTTAGGACGCATGATGATTCTTTTTGCGTAGTTGGTAGGATATGAATGGTTAGTTACCTAGTTGTACACGTAGGCTAACGCCTTTTTTGAGTACCGGTGTACCGTGTGGTACCCCCTTTTTGGAGAATTGAACTTGTGAACTTAGCATGAATGAGAAAATGTATAAACTCATACTTTTTGAATATACTTGTAGAGTTGGAATGTAATTATATATCCTTGGATACTCGGTAATCAGAATGTAAGTAAGTATTAGGATTGTAATGTAAGTATTATGTTGCTCGGTATATCGTGATCTTCAGACCATTACAGTAAGTAGTAGAAGCCTTGTTAGTCTTGGGATGGCTAACGGCGTGTATCACCCCCGGGAGTATGTAAGTTTTCTACTGTGTGTAGGGTAATTATGGAGATGATTAGAGAATAATGGAAGGATTAACGGTTAGTGTGTTTAAAAAGTGGTATCAGAGCGTAGTAGCGCTCTGAAGATTAGATCACCGAGTGTAGTGATTACCGAGTTAGGATTATAAACCGTTACACAAAGGAGAATTAGAACCCTAACTAGGAATGCCCGTTAAGGATAACGGATACCCCTTGACGTCTGAAAGGCGATACCATTGCTTAAATTCGAGACCAGATGGTCACATTGTCATAGTATCTAAGGTAATCCATACTTGTTCAGATGTCACGAAGAGGCCGAGGTCGAGGCCAACCCCAGAGAAGCAGGCTGATGAGCCCTGGTGCGCAGACGGTCACCGAGATCGACGCAGCTACCGTGGCATAGCTGTTGCCCCAGCTAATGATTGCAGCCCAACAGCAAGTACAAAAAAACCAACAACAACAGCCCTACCCACCTCAACCCTGTGAAACAAACTGGGTAAAGAGCGTTGCCGACCTTCGACCTCCCTGCTTTAGAGGCGAGAGACGACCCCGCCAAGCTCGAGGCCTATATCTCCGAGATGGAGACGACTTTCGAGACCCTCGAGGCTCCTACTGGAGTGAGGGTGAGGATAGCAGCGTACTACCTCAAGGACGCAGCTATGGACTGGTGGAAGCTCGTTAAGGCCGAGCATGCTGCTGATCCCGCATTCAACTAGGAAGCATTCACCTCTCTTCTTCCGATCCAAGTACTACCCCGAGCATGTCATGACCAAGAAACGGCTTAAGCTCGACACCCTCAAAATGACGGAGAAGATGACGGTTGATGAATACTACCGTACCTTCACTTCCATTCTCAGACTACTACCCGACCTTGGGTATACCGGCCAGGTCTTGGTCGACCGCTTCTACGGCGGATTGAGCCATAGACTCCGGTATGGCATGGGATACACTAAGTTTAACCTCCCTTCAGGTAAACATCGTTTAAACCCTTAGATGCCATGGTCAATACTAATTAGTACCTTCTCACGTAAATGCATAACCTATGCCCGAATACTTCAGGAGTGTTACCACGCTGCATCTCGAGTGGAGATCACCTGCCAATTGAGAGATGAAGAGCAAGCACTGAAGCGCAAGGTGAGCAGCAAGGGTAAAACTCCGATGAGCAAAACCAGAATAAGCCATGGAAGAAGAAGAAAGGGAAGAACTCCCCCCAAACCAGAAGAACACCCTAGGAGACAGCTGTGCCCATGCTGAGAAGGGCAGGCAGCTGAGCCGTTGCAGCTCGCCTACACTGCACCAGTGGCAGCAAAGCCACTGAGGTCTCAACCCTATAAGGATAAGAACCCGAAACCGAACGAGTAAACTTTTGAATTAATGTGTATGTGATTAGTGTAAATATGCCAAACCTCGCTAACTTAGAAGCTACAGGTTCTAGATCTGGCTATGGCAAGAGCCAAGTGATGGCTGGAGGTATGTATGCCGAAACTGCAATAAAGATCATCCCGGAACCGATTGCCAAGGAAGGGAGATCCGATGCTACAATTGCCAGAAACCGGGGCACCGTGCGAATGTATGCCCGGAGCAACTCGAAGCCCAGGGGTAACTACCAGAGCTACAAGCAGCGTGAAGGCAAGGAGGTTGCGTCGGTGATGCTCAGGCCCAGCACCTCACAGGGACAGGGGTCCCGAGGTGCTCAGAAGGGCGCACCGCAGAGGCAGCCGGCCTTGCACATCATTGACCGTGACGGGACCGGCACTAAGTCCAGCCTAGGTACTAACTTAAACCTTGAATCCTTGAAAAGCATGTCTAAGTATCGAAGTAGTTTGTATGAGTGAATGCATGAATGCGTAAGCAATTGTAGTATGAATTCGAGCATGAAATAAACTAGTTGAAACTAGAACTCACCTTAGATGAAATTGACCACCTTAGGGAGATTTAATATCTGCTACCCAATACCTTCAAACTAAATCAAGAAGAAGCCGACATCACCACTCACCACTACAACAACGAGCAGTGTCAGGTTTATCCGACCAGGTATTTTTATTAAAGGATACCTGACACTGGAAGCACAAATTACCATCATTTGACGATGCAACGAATTAGAAGCGGGTCCAGGAGGATTTTATACACCCGAATTCCCGGTGGAGCGAAGATGAAGCTGAAGATGATGTGCTTGGGAAAGGACTAGAACCCTTATACCAAGACATACCAGAAGACGCGAGCAAAAGACGAAGCAACACCTCCATCAATACCCCTACATTTCAGACGCTTGTCACACAAGCTGTAGAAATTGCACGACAATGTGAAGATGATCCAATCCGTGCACTTGAGCAGACCTATGTATCATCAACTTCTATGAGAAAGAAGGACGACTTGGCTTACACAAACAAAAGGACGAGACAACGGAATCTCTTGAACAAGGAGTGCCCGTAGTGTCTTGGTCCATTGGTGATGACGCAGTATTTTTGTATAGCGAGCAAAGCGTGTGGACCTACGGAGAAATTGGTATTGAGATCAAGAGATGTCCTAATCATGGGTGGAAAATCAAGGTTTGCTGTATCACGGTATCAAAAGGATTAATTTGAATACGGCACCACCGGTAATAATCAATGCCACACACATGAAACCAGGACGCATGAACCTTACCTTAGAAAGTATTAAACCTTGTAATTCCATGTAATGCATTAGTAATGTGTATTAGAGATACCATACGTATGATGGGTGGTTTATTCAATAAAAGCAGTGTTGGTTATTAAATTCCACTTGCGTTATACCACCAAATTGTTTATAGCTTATGAATCAATAGGTTTGGACTCGGTACCGAAGGAAACCTGAGTATCCTCACCGAGCACAAGCCAATAAGAGCGGCACCATTCTAACGGGAACCTTTCCAGTAAATGGCATTGATGCCACAATACTATTCGACTCTGGTGCCTCTCATACCTTTGTATCGCCATCATTTGCAAAAAGGTTTGGGCTAGACGCAGATGAGTTACCAACTTCCTGGTTACTCTCCCGTTGGAGGAGCGAGTAATATGTACTAAGTATTACCGAACCGCCACAATAATTCGAATAAAAGGCGAAGATTCCCTATCTCCTTCATCGAATTCAATGGGTTGGGATTCGACTTGATAGTCGGGATGAACTGGTTGGAGCAGCATAAGGGGCGAATCCTCTGCGCCGAGCAGAGACTGCTACTCAAGAGTCATCTGAGGTTACTGTTTCATACCACTAGAGGCCGAGAGAGCCTTCGACTACAGTCATCTCCGCTATGGCTATGTACCGGGAGCTCAGAAAGGGGCATGATGTTTATTTATGCTCTGTGCAAGATTTAGAGAGAGATCCAGAATTCAGCACCGAGGTGCCAGTTGTATCAGAATTCCCGGATGTATTCCCGAAACAGTTGCCTGCTATGCCACCAGAGAGCAGTTGAGTTCGAGATTGATCTTGTACCTGGTACTGGTCCCATTGCTAGGGCACCGTACCGTATGGCACCAGCAGAAATGACAAAACTCAAAGAGCAACTACGTGATCTACTCGTCAAAGGGTTGTATATACGCCCGAGCGTATCACTTGGGGAGCACCGGTCCTCTTCGTGAAGAAGAAGGACGGTAGCCTCTGACTCTGCATCGACTACCGCGAATTGAATGCGGTCACTGTAAAGAACAAGTATGCATTGCCACGCATCGACGACCTGTTCGATCAGTTAAAAGGAGCTTCAGTCTTTTCTAAGATCGACCTCCGATCCAGGTATCATCAGATTGATATCAAAGAGCCAGACATCGAGAAAACGACATTCCGTACAAGATATAGCCACCACACGAATTCACGGTGATGCCATTCGGTTTGTCAAATGCACCAGCAAAGTTCATGGATCTGATGAACCGCCTTTTCAGTGATCAGTTGGACACTTCAGTAGTAGTATTCATCGACGACATTCTTGTGTATTCCAAGTCAATAGAGGAGCATGAAAACCATCTGAGAAAAGTACTTGAGACAGTGCGCGAGAACCAGCTGTATGCGAAGTTCTTCAAATGCGAGTTTTGGCTAGATTAGGTATCTTTTCTCGGTCATGTCATCTCGATCGCGGGTATCTCAGTAGATCCGGCGAAAATTGAAACAGTACGATCATGGCCTAGACCTAAGACTGTTACCGACATCCGGAGCTTTCTTGGTCTAGCCGGTTATTACCGGAGATTTGTGAAGGACTTTTCTAAAGTCACAAAGCCCATGACGACATAGATAAAGAAAGATGCACCATTATATGGACTAATGACTATGAGCAATCCTTTCAGAGCTTGAAGGACTCGTTGACCTCAGCGCCCATCCTCACTCTTCCAGAGGGCACAGAGGGATTCGAGGTATATTATGAAGCGTCTGGTAAAGGCATGGGATGCGTACTCATGCAGCATGGCAAGGTAGTAGCTTACGCCTCCCGCCAGCTGAAGAAACATGAGGAGAATTACTTGACTCACGATTTAGAGCTTGGAGACATCGTCTTCGCATTGAAGATATGGTGATATTATCTATATGGGGTAAGCATCACCGTCTATTCCGATCATAAGAGCCTCCAGTACGTCTTCACACAGAAAGAACTGAATTTGAGACAGAGATGGTGGATGGAATTCCTATCTGATTACGACATCAACCTTCAGTATGAAGAAGGGAAGGCAAACGTTGTAGCCGACGCCCTAAGCGTCAAGCACACTCGCTCCATTCGCTACTCGTTCTTCTAGCTTGGTTGACAAGTTGCGAGACGCTTAGTTGAGCGACCCTTACTTTACAGAGATCAGACAGAAAATCACAGAGGGTACCTTCGAGAACCGAAAGTACGACTTCAAACTGCTGAAGATGGTCTGATCTGAATGAGTGGCAGATTATGCGTCCCCCGAAGCAATGATGAGCTAAGGGATCACATTCTGCGAGAGTCACACTGTTCTACATTATCCGTCCATCCGGGAGCCTCCAAGATATACAATGACATGAAGAGGTACTTCTGGTGGTCAGGAACGAAATCTGATGTGACTGAGTATGTTCTGAGGTGTCTCACTTGCCAGAAAGTAAAGTTCGAGCACCGAAGACCGAGCGAAATGGTACAATCTATGCCAGTTCCGGAGTGGAAATTTCACGATATCTCCATGGATTTTGTTGTTGGACTCCCACCTGCCAGGGGAGGACTCAACATGATCTGGGTAGTAGTCGATCGCCTCACCAAGGTTGCCCGATTCATACCGATAAAGGACACCTGGAAGGTGGTAAAGCTTGCTGAGTTATTCGACAAGGAGATCATTCGACACCACGGAGTCCCGAAGACTATTGTATCTGACCGCGACACCAGATTTCTTTCGAGATACTGGAGAGCGACACGGGAAGCGCTGGGTACTGAGTTGAAGCTTAGCACCGCCTTCCATCCAGACCGACGGTCAGACATAAAGGACATGCTTAGAGCATGTGCCTTAGACTTCCAGGGGAGCTAGATTGATAAGCTTTATCTGATCAAGTTCTCATATAATAATAGCTATCACGCGTCGATCAACGTTGCCATTCCAAGCTTTGTATGGTAGACCTTGCCGTACCCCATTGTGTTGGGATGAGTCAAGCGAAGCGGTCATCATAGGACCGGAGTATCTAGAACAAGTACAAGCAGAAGTTCAACAAATCCTAGCAAATATGAAAGCAGCCCAAGATAGACAGAAATCCTATGTGGATGTGCGACGATGCGACCTTGATTTCACCGTGGGCGACCAAGTGTTCCTCTGCGCGTTTCACACTATGAAGGGCGTATTCCGATTTAGCCAGAAGGGCAAGCTGAGCCCAAAATTTGTAGGCCCGTACATGATTACTAAGTGGATTGGAGCTGTGGCTTATAGGCTAGCGTTGCCTGAAGAATTGGGGCATGTTCATGATGTCTTTCATGTATCACAACTCAAGAAGTACATAGCCAATCCTTCTCATGTATTAGAACCCGAACAGCTATCCCTAAAGCCGACGATGAGATATGTCGAGACTCCATTGTGAATCCTTGATACGAAGACTAGAGACACTCGCCATAAATCTGTACGAATGGTGAAGGTCTTGTGGGCTAGGCATGATGTCGAGGAAGTGACTTGGGAATTAAAGGACGCCATAAAGGCGAAGTACCAAGATTTATTTGTAGACTAGCTGTAGGATCGGGTGGCTAACTCAAACCAACCAAAGGTGTGAGTCTAAGAGTTGGTTTGACTTAATCAGTCTTTGTGGGTGAGAAACACTCTGTGATGTAGAGGTACTCAATCGAATTGTTTAAACCAAGGGTGCGGAAGACTTTGAAGTAATTGAAATGAAATGATGCTAAAAGATAGAAGGACTCTGTGGAACTCAGCAAGATACACAAATAAGCTATTTCATTTCCTGGTCAAATAAAACAACTTACAAATGTCCACTAAGTATAAGGAATCTACTTACCGGTTTTTCACTCACACCCAATACACTTTCTGATCTGATCAATGGTAAGCGTAGCGAAACTAGGATCTTCCTAGGTAGAGTCTATCTAGATGCACTAACTAACTTGGCACATATTCTCTCTCTTTCTCACTTACAAAGCAGTTCTTTCTCTCTCTCTAAACTCTAAAATATGTCTCAATGAAAGCACACATGAAACTAGCTATTACACAACCTATTTATTATAGCATTACAACCGGTAGGTCGATGGAGTTAGTTCCAAAATACAAGAACTAACTTAGTGGGCAACGTCCAACGTCTTTGAGAGGTCTTCTTACTTGGGCCGCGAACTTCGGGTGTTAAGGGAGGACTTTATGACCGTTGTGGCGTTGAGGCATTCCCAAGTTGATTCCTTATTATTCGCAACAGCATGGGAGAGTTTGTGAAGTATCCTTAGTTGCGTGGACTCCATTGAAGTGGCTCACTCTTTGTGTCTGACTAAGGATGATTGACTCTGTCGAGGTGATTGGCTATCTCTGCAACACTCTGATGTCCCAACAGTTTCCCCCTTGTTGCCGATGATAGCAAACCTCCGTGAATCCCGATGGAGTCAATCCTGAAACAGAAACACACAGAACTAGGGGAACCGACCCTGTCAAGTTCCCCTTAATAGCAGCAGTAGTAATTGAGTTCAAAGACTCCATTTAGGTTCCCCTTAATCGTAGAGGGACTCCAGGCAAGAGAATAATGAATAGGCAGTGTAACAGGCATGATAAGGCATAGTATATGAAACAGTTATAGTACTAGACCACACGGTCCAGCAGCAAAAAATCCGAAAGCAGTTTAAAGCAACAACAGAGTCACCCGTACACCAGACGGGATTCACCGCTTCCCTCTTTTGCTTTCACCAGAGGGAAGCCCATAGTCACGAAAGAGTTAGTCCAAAAATTCACACACAAACCAGCAAAAAGTGTTTAGAACTTAAAAATAGCCTAAGTCCTAACACCACACACACACACGTCATGGCTAAGGGGTTGGGGGTCAGGGAGGCTTGGATATCAAGGAGTTGTTCTTGCAAGGCCATCACAGTCATCTCGATCCCAGCGAGTTTGTCCATCATCCGTGATTGGCCTTGAATCAGCTCTGCTGCCTGTGCGAGGAGTCGCTCTACTTTCTCCAGGAGGGGTAGCAGAGTATCTTGAGGGACTGCCTCGTGAGAAGTGGAAGTGCCCGTCGTCGTTGGTGGATGGAAGGGGCAGCAGCTTGGATTTGTCGATAGACGTCAGCCGATTCAAATAGCGGAGGTTGATGGTGTCTGCCTCTTCGATGGACTCTGGCGTTGATGTCGCCAGGGGTACCTGAAAGAATTTGAGAATTCGAGGCAGCCAACACACACTACCCAGGGAGTGTTTTGGGGTGTCGACAGACTGGGCTAAGTGATGTAGAATGATGTGGGCCAGATTGATGGAATGATGGTTGATTATGCAGTACATTATGGTGAGGTCCAAGTAGTTGACCATGAGATTTCCATCTTTTCGGGGGACAATGTTTTTGATGACAAGTATGTGCAGGTTGGTGTAGAATTGAGAGATCGCCCCAGGGTATTGGGGAGCCCACTTTTTTCTTTGAGGAGAAAAAGTGGTAGATTTTATTTTATGGGACCCCGGGGATTTCTGGAAGTACTCCTTTTTCATAAAAAGACAGACCAGTATGAGGGACTCCAAGAACTTGAGACAACTTTTCAAGATTAAAGAAGATGGGAGTGGAATTGACAAAAGATTGGGCTGCACCATTGCGGATAACGAGATTTTGATAGAAATCGACAGACTCTTGGGGATACCACTCCGTTATCTCACAGAAAAGGTGTTGGACTGGGTTTTCAAATATTTTGATTGTGCTTTTGTTGTCACAAAAGATTGGGAATTGTTCTTGGGTGACATGATAGTCTTGAAGTTGTTGTTTCATCCAAGGAGTTGGGAACAACAGACTGCAGTAGAGACATACTCTGCCTCCGCTGTAGAGAGTGCTACGGAGTTTTGTTTTTGGAGGACCATGAAACAAGGCAAAGACCCAAGAACTGTGCATTACCTGAAGTACTCTTTCGATCTTGGAGGGAACCAGCCCAATCAGAGTCACTATATCCAGATAAAGTGAAAGTAGGAGATCGTGGATACCATAGATAGTGTACTTGTACCTTTAAGATATCGGAAGATACGCTTGACTGCTTTGAGGTGAGACTGCTTTGGTGCTGCTTGGAAGCGAGCACAGAGACAAACTGCGTGAAAAATGTCGGGGCGACTGGCAGTCAGGTACAAGAGGGACCCTATCATTCCTCTATATTCTGTGGCATTGACACCGACTCCGTCATCATCAAGATGAAGTTTGGCAGATGTACAACTTGGTGTGGATATACTCTTGGCATTTTTGAGATTGGACTTGTCAAGGAGTTCCTTGATGTACTTTTGTTGATGGATCTTAATCCCTTCCTTTTCCTGTTGAATTTGTAATCCTAAGAAGAATTTGAGCTCACCTAACTCATTCATGGAAAACTCTTGCTTCATGAGGTTAGCAAATGGTCACAGAGGATGTTACTTGTAGAGCCGTAAATGATATCATCAACATAAATCTGTACTAGAAGTAAGTCATGCGATGAGTGAAGAATGAATAGTTTTTTATCTACGTTACCTCGAGAGAAACCATTTTACAACAGATATGTAGACAGTCTTTCATACCAGTCGTGCGGCGCTTGTTTCAGTCCGTAAAGGGCCTTACACAGTTTGTAGACGTAGTCGGGATGGACAGAGTCTGTGGCCCCTGGGGGTTGCTCGACGTAGACTTCTCTATCAATATAGCCATGGAGGAAGGCTGTCTTGACATCCATTTGATATAATGTGAAACCTTAGAATGCATCAAACACAATTAACATGCGAATTGCTTCAAGGCGAGCTACAGGTGCGAAGGTTTCATCATAGTCAATTCCTTCTTCTTGATTGTAGCCCTGAACGACCAATCTAGCTTTATTCCTGAAAACGTGTCCTGCATCATCAAGTTTATTACGAAAGACCCAACGAGTACCAATGGTTTGTTGATGTGTGGGTCGAGGAACTAACTCCCAGACAGCATGTCTTTGGAGAGAATTTAGTTCCTCCTACATTGCAGTGACCCAATCACTATCAAGGAGTGCTTCTTTGACATTTCTTGGCTCAGTGCTGGAGAGAAAAGCACCAAAGGCACAGAGGTTTTGCATAGCTTGGAGGCGTGTTTGAACACCTGAGTTTGGGTCAGATATAATGTTGTCAGGAGGGTGGTGATTTTTGGTGGAACTGTCTACGTGAAGCAGGAGGGGGTGTGTTTTTATCAGAGGAGTCAAAGTTCAGTTTTGTGGTAAGGGTGTCTCAGGGTTATTGTCAGAGTCAGTAGAATCTGATGCATTGTTTTTGTTTTCGGAGAGTCATTTGGTGTGATGGATTGGGGATTGTGGAGTTTTCCTATAGGTACAGTGATGAAGTGTGGATCAGTGAGGAAATCGTCTGGAGAAAAGTCAAGTTGATCAGAAGATGAGCCAACATTGTGGGACTCAATGAAGTTGACGTGGGGACTCTCTTCTAAACATTGAGTTCTCAGATTAATAACACGATAAGCTTTGCTTTTAGAAGAGTAGCCATGAAAAATACCTTCATCACTTTTAGGAGAGAACTTACCCAAGTTGTCCTCACCATTATTGTGGATAAAGCACTTACATCCGAAACATCTGAGATGAATGAGACTTGGTTTACGTTGACGGAGTAGTTCATAGGGTGTCTTGTGAAGGAATGGATGGATCAACGCACGGTTTAACACATAGCATGCTGTGTTAACAGCTTCTGCCCAGTATGATGAAGTTAGTGAACTGTCAATGAGCATAGTGCGTGCCATTTCAACCAAGGTTCTGTTCTTTCGTTCAACCACTCCGTTTTGTTCCGGAGTACGTGCGGATGAGATTTGGTGATCGAATCCGTTGTTCCTGCAAAATTCATCAAACGACTTGTTGCAAAATTCAGTACCCTGGTCGGTTCTCAGGGTTTTTAGTGTAAACAAAATTTGTTGATAAGCATTTTATGGAGTTTGACGAACTCCGTAAATTTTCATCCTTAGTAGATAGAAAAATGACCCAAGTCCACCTAGAATAGTCATCGACTATGACCAGAATATACCTCTTACCACTTCTACTTTGTGCACGCATGGGGCAAACAAGATCTATTGAAATACCCCAAACCTTAATATGTTATTAATTATGTAATTATGATTTTCTAAGGCTAATCAAGTCCTTAAGATTATGGGTGAAGAAATAAAAACCAAAAAGTAAAAGAAAATGCGTAAAAGTCACAACCGTGAAAACGCGTATTTAATTATTTTAGGAGGTATATAACCTTCACTGGGGTTATAAATATATTTTTATACCCTAAATACACACTAAGAACATGTGGGAAAAATTCCAGAAGAAAACGGATCAAAGTAATGCGTCAAAACACTAACGGAGTCTAAAGCGCGTTTTTAGAGAAAACCCGAAAACGTGACTTTAAACAGTAAAATGACCCCGTAAAAATTATAGTTGATCATATAACTATAAATAAACAAATTGGAGTACAATAATCATTAAAATTAAATAAACGAGAAAAATCCGAAAAACGGGCCCGATTAGTGAATAATGCTAAACCGGGTAGATAAACGAGTGTTTTCTGTAGAAAACGAAAAACGCTCCCAGCATATATACTGTATGGGGCCGGTTGTTATAAGGGGAAAACAGCCCTCTCCCATAAGTAGCTAGTTAATAAAAAGGAAAGAGCAAAAAAAAAACAAAAAGTAACTTATACCCCCCACTCACACCTCTCTCCTCCTTTATTTTCTTTTCCTTCTCTCTTTCCTCTCTTTCCTCTCTTCTTCCTCCCATCGATTTTCTCCTCTCTCTCTCTCTGTTGCTGAACGATAATGAAGAGGCCCCCATGGCTACTCCACATTCAAACTCATGCCCAAGCTCCATTTGAGCTCCAAATCGAAAATAAATTACATATTCTTCATCCTCCTATCATCCTCTACACTTCCCTCTTTTCAAAATCCGAAAATAATGAAGTTCATCTCCCATGGGGTTTTCCCATTTGAAGAGAAAATGGCACCAATGGGAAGCTTGGAGTCTTCTCTCTCTCTAAGGTAAAAATCTCCAGAAAAACCTCATTTTCTCCATCTTGTAGTGCTGGCCGATTTTTACCATCTCTTATACCTTGTTTTCTTCTTGACCTTGAGCTTCAATTCAACCCTCCAATGGTGGATAATCCCCTTCTTTATTCAAGGGTGAGAACCCCTCTTAAAAGCTCCAAAGGTAAACCCTAACTCATGACAATTTAGTCTTTCATTTAATTAATGTATTCCAAAGGCTTAGAAGTGTAATTATTACCCTTTTTGTGTAATTTGGGCGTTGGGATGGAGCTTGACAACTCCATCCCCCATTTGACCGATTTGGGCAAGAGAGAGAGAAGGTGAAGATTGGTAAGGAAAGGAGAATTTGTGAAATTAAGGTAACAAAAACTCACCTTAATGCTTATTTGATTATTGTAGAACTTGGGATGGGAATGTTTTGGAAGAAAATCCAAGATAAATAACTCACCTTAAGCTTATGTGGTGTTTTAAGGAAATTTTGTTGTTTTGGTGCAATTATAAATGTTGAGTGTAGTGTAGCTGTTGCTATTATTATGAGGAAATTAGTGTTTAAATTTAATGTTGTTTAAGGGCCTAAGAGCCAAGCTTTAAAGTTATGTACATTGAGGTGATCGTTGTTAAAATGATGGAATTGATGTGTGGGATAGTGCCTTGAATGAGTTGATGGTTGGAGTGCTTTGGTGAGCTAAGTATGCGTGGGAACATGTTAAAATTAAGGGGAGGTTATGGCGAATTTTGGTAGGAATGAGTGTTTTGATGATGGCTTGGTGAATGGGAGGACTTAGGTGTTTGTAGTGTTGAGTAGAGTGGTTTAATAGCCTTATAATGGTACATGGAGAATGGATATGTGAGTGTATAAAATCGGTAGCAAATGAGTGTTGTAAAGCATTGATATTTCAAGAAAAAGAGTTAGTGCTTGTAATCTTGGAAATGAAGTTGGACTTGGGTTCTAGAAGTGCAAAGGTCTAGGGATGAGTTGGAATGGTCATGTGGTGGTTTGGTAAGTTTGGTAGGAGGTAGACACTAGCAAGAAGAAGCTAGAAATGCACAAGTGAGCATAATGTGGAAGAGGGAATGAAATTTTGTTGAAAATTGAGCAAGAATTGGAGCAAGAGTTTAACCAATGATTTGGAGAGGTTTAATGCATGTTTTAAGGTGTTTAAACATGTAGGAAACATGTGGAAAGATTGTGGAATAAGTGGAAAAAAAATTGGATGAATTTGGAGTTCAGAATGTGTAGAAAAACATTTTTTAAAATGGGGTCTGTTCTGGACCGCCCCTAGGGACCGCCCCTGTGGGGAGGTCCAGTGCAGGGAAGAGGAGAAAACAAAAAAAGGGTAGCTTCTGTGTGGACCGCCCCTGGGACCGCCCCAGAGGGGCGGTCCATACCAGAGAAGAACAAAAGTTTTGTTTAAGCCTTCTAATGATGGGGGATTGAATGGTACTGGTTTTAGATGATGTTTAGGCCTTGTTTGGTGGCATGTAAAGGTCTTAGAAAGTGTAAACAAGTGTTAGCTTGATGTGAGAAAGATGTGAGTTTAAGTACACAAAGTTAAACCGAAATAACGGGATAACGGGGTGAGTACGGGAGTAATAGAAGTTTACATACCGTAAGATCTTGTTGTTGACAAAACGTTTTAATAATAAATACCAGTTGCTTAGGAAACTACCCGGGGAGCGTGAGGTGATGCGTTGGAGTAAATCCTCGGGAACAAGGTAGATAACCCATGGTGTAAGGTTTGGTTTCTTGCAACCTGTGTCCTACCGGGTTACACCGGCTTGTATGCCACCTTGTTTTTCTGTGTGTTTTCCACCTTGCAAGATAAAGCATGAAATGAGTTTATAGTAATTCATTAATGTGGCGTAAATAATTCCGACACCGTTTAACCTTATTTATGTGTTAAACCGTAGCTAACCGACTCTAGGATCACATAAGAGTTCGGTATCCGGATTAAACGTCCCAACCCACGGGAACATTCTAACTGCGGCTATCCGTGCTTTAGTTGTATATTGTGGTTATGGGGTGTTGTGTGTTGCCTTGATAATGTATCGTTGTTTAACGAATGTTGTTGTCCATGTTTGTCGAATGGGAGATTACCTCCCTTGTGTGTGATTAACCAAGTTTATAACTGTAACGACCCCAAAACCGGCCTAGGAGTTAGGGCCGTTACACGCCGCGAGTCTACTACCTAACGTCGCAAGGCTCTAAGCAAACGAATCCCAAAACCGAATAACAAACTTGTATAAATACCAAAGAGTTTACAAGCTTTAAATCCTTATAGGTCAAATACAAAGAGAGAGGCCCGAAGGCTACACAAAGTACTAAAGCGTCCAAAGCGCAAGCAAACAAAGTCTAAAGACATATAAAATAACGAGACTCCAGAAGGGGACGAGAAGAGAAGATCCCACGAGCTCAATCTGCAACAAAGTAAAGGGGTGAGCTAAAACAGCCCAGCAAGCAGAAGACTTCCTCAAGGAAGCCCACTCAAAAACAGAAACAGAAGAATACTTAAAACAGAGAGGATAGCGGAGTCAATATAAATAGACGGAATGAAACCACAAAACAGAGGCAGAGCAGAATGGAATATCACCTCAAAACACAGTCGGACTTTCAGATCAGAAACAGAAGAGTGGGACACTAGAAACAAGCTAACACAACAGAAGGACTCACATATGGTCCTATGGATCCGAGGATCCCACAACAGAAGCCGTAGAGACAGCTAACAGACCCGTCGGTCAAATAACATCCTAAGGGCGACCCTAAGGAGTATAAACAGAAGGAATTCCTGCGCAGCATGCTACGGGACAGCCCGACCTGACTATCCAAGGCTCAGAAGCAAAGTGACTAGGTCCAAAACCAAAAGCTCACAAAACAGATCTCAAGTGCATAAAAGTGCATATAATAGCATAAGAAGCTTGTACACAGATAGGGGAGTCTAACCCCGCAAACGGAACTCAAAACGGAGCTAAAACAGAGAAGTTATGCTCAAAACAGTGGCATGTCCGAACTTGCGTCCGACCTTGCAAGTTCGGACAGAGGTCGAGAGTCAGAAGTCGCGGAGATACAGATGTCCGAACTTACGTCCGAACGTCGAAGTTCGGACGTAAGTCGAGAGTTAAAAGCCAGAACCATCTTCGTGTCCGAACTTGCGTCCGACCTTGCAAGTTCGGACACCAGTCGAAACTTGTACCAAGAATTCGTCCTCGCGTTCGGTCCGAACATCGAAGTTCGGACCGATGTTCGGACACTTCAAAACCTTCAAAAACAAAACGCGCCCGATGACCTGTCCGAACTTACAAGTTCGGACAGACGTTCGGACAGAGCGAAACTGTCGAAATTCAGAACGAACAAATGCGCAGAAATCCAACCAAAATCAATACTAAACTCACCCAAATCCACGGAATGGTAAATCAGTACCCTCGGGGGCTTAGCCAAACGATTAACAACGCAAAACCAAAGAGAAAACACAAGCAACACACGAAATCGGATACGAAACAGATATTAAAATCAATCCCCGAGGGTGAGCAAACTACCCCGATTCCATCCCCCACTTACATCAATTCGCAGAGAAGATTCAGTCCAGACACTGCCCACACGCAACCAGACGAACAACAGTAGAGGGGAAGCCCAGATCAACGCTGAATTCACAACCAGGCAGTTCAACAATCAGAAAACTATCCTTCTCAAAACAGAAGCGAAACCCACCGAAACCAAAGGAGAATCCAAACCTAAATTACCGCAAAGACAAGACAACGACGACAGATCAAGAACCGAACCAAACGCAGCAGCAACACACAGATTCCAGAACCAACACCAATGGATGAGCAGGAAGTAGAGGGAGAAGGAGCGCTCAAGAAACTGTCGAGAGAACGAACGAGCGGTTTGCAAATGATCGTGAACTGTAAGGAAATAAAATAATGACTTATCCCTCTTAGTAAGTCTTACCAAATAAAAGGGAGGGGAATGACCTCCTTGCCCCCGCCTTTTAACTTAAAGACTCCGGCGTCCTCTCTACTAAACAAAGCACACATAACATAACTTAAATTAATAACATTGTTATGTCATGAAATCTGAAAACGTAAAATACGGAGTATTACATCACTCCCCCCTTAAAAGGAATTTCGTCCTCGAAATTCAACATACCTCACTGCTCGAAAAGGGAAGGAAACTTGGCACGCAGCTCTTCCTCGAGCTCCCACGTCGCCTCATGCTCGGACTGATCAGACCACTGCACCTTAACCATAGGCAATGTCTTGCTACGAAGCCAACGAACATCCGAGCTAAAATATGAACCGGAACTGCCTCATAAGTGAAATCATCTCGGAGTCGAAGCTGACCATAGTCAATCACATGCGAAGGATCATGTAGATACTTCCTGAGCATCGACACGTGGAACACGTCATGCACCCCTGCTAGAGCTGGTGGCAATGCCAATATGTAAGCCACCGGCCCAACCTTTCCAAGCACCTCAAAAGGCCCTACGAACCGAGGACTCAGCTTGCCTCGCTTCCCAAAAGAACCACACCCGAACTGGAGAGATCTTCAGGTACACGTGGTCTCCCACCTGAAACTCAAGCGGACGGCGTCTCTGATCTGCATAACTCTTCTGCCGGCTCTGGGCAACCAACAAACGCTCCCTGATAGTCTTGACTTTGTCCACAGCTCCCTGCACCAACTCAGGACCTACTATCGCCCTCTCTCGCAGGTCATCCCAACAAATAGGAGATCTACAGCGCCTACCATACAACGCCTCATATGGAGCCATCCCAATGCTCGATTGAAAACTATTATTGTAGGCGAACTCAATCAAGGTCACATGCTGATCCCAGCTGCCCCCGAAGTCGAGCACACAAGCTCTCAACATGTCCTCCAAAATCTGATTCGTCCTCTCCGTCTGCCCATCGGTCTGAGGATGATAAGCCGAACTAAAAGCCAAATTCGTCCCTAACGCCTTATGCAGGCTCCGCCAGAAGCGAGATACAAATCTCGGATCTCTGTCCGAAACGACCGTCGCCAGCACACCGTGCAACCTCACAATCTCATCAATATACAGCCGAGCCAGGCGCTCAAGGCTGAAGGTCTTCCTCACAGGCAAGAAATGAGCTGACTTCGTCAACCGGTCCACAATCACCCATAACGCGTCGTACCCAGAAGATGTCCTAGGCAACCCCACAATGAAATCCATGCCAACGCTCTCCCATTTCCACTCAGGAAGGAAGAGGCTGCAGAAGACCCGCAGGTCGCTGATGCTCAGCCTTCACCTGCTGACAGGTTTGGCAACGAGCCACAAAATCAGAAATCTCCCTCTTCATATTCGCCCACCAAAAGGACTCTCTGAGGTCCCGGTACATCTTCACCCCTCCCGGGTGCACAGAATAAGGAGCTCCATGAGCCTCCTGCATAATCTCTCGCCTAAGGTCGCCTCCACTAGGCACACAAACTCTGCCCCTGAAGCGTAGACAGTCATCGCTGGACACAGAAAACTCTGACTCCTGATCATCTGACAACTTCTCCCTGATCTTACACAACTCAGCATCAGCCTTCTGACCCTCTCTGATCCGCTCAATCAAAGTAGACTGGACCTGAATCGAAGCAATCATCCCAGCACGGTCAGACCCTCACCGAACAACCCAAATCCCCATACGCTGAAGCTCAAAAGCAGACCTCTGAACCCCTGACAACGAACAAGCAAGTCCAGGAGCACCCCTACGGCTCAAGGCATCCGCCACCACATTCGCTCTACCCGGATGGTAGAGGATCTCCAGATCGTAGTCATGTAACAGCTCCAACCAGCGCCGCTGTCTCAAATTCAATTCCTTCTGCGTGAACAGATATTTGAGACTCTTGTGATCCGTGTAGACCTTAGACGTCACCCCATACAAATAGTGCCGCCAGATCTTCAAGGCGAAGACCACAGCAGCTAGCTCCAAGTCATGGGTAGGATAATTCTTCTCATACGGCTTCAACTGTCGTGACCCATATGCTACCACCTTTCCCTGCTGCATCAAAACACACCCCAACCCTCTGTGGGAAGCGTCACAGAACACCTCAAAGCCCTCTGTCCCAGAAGGCAACGTCAAAATCGGAGCCGAAGTCAACCTCTTCTTCAACTCCTGAAAGCTCTCCTGGCACGCCTCACTCCAATCAAACTTGACATCCTTCCTAAGAAGACGAGTCAAGGGAGATACGATCTTAGAAAAGCCCTCCACGAACTTCCTATAATACCCAGCCAATCCCAGGAAACTGCGCACCTCAGACACACTAGTGGGCTTCGCCCACTCCATAACTGCCTTAATCTTCTCTGGGTCCACTGAAATACCATCCTTCGAAACCACGTGGCCAAGAAACACCACTCTATCCAACCAGAACTCGCACTTCTTCAATTTAGCATATGGTGGAGAAATATGTGACTACTTCTACCACATAGGCAGTGTACCTATCGTTTTGCGGGTATAGTGATTAAATGGGGTTGTCGATCTCAGGGACCTCGTATAATTAATTGACAAATATTTAATTAACTGGAAATTAAGTTAAACTAAAGAAAAAGGAAATATCACTTTTTCGGTTTTGATTGATTGGTTAACAAGAAACTATACTGCAAGGAAAAATAGCAACAATTTAAAAGGAGTAAATAACACAGAGGGATTTAAAGAGTGGTGAATGTGATAAATAGAAAAGCGCACCCGGGTGGTTTGCTTACCTATTCCTTTTATATCTGTTACTAAATTCTTCCTTTAATTTTACTGCAAATAACTCAGAAACTTTAATTAATTCATTAACGACTAAGTATAATGAATCCTAACCAATTGTTAGACCTAGCAGCAGGCTAATGCTCTAGACCGGACACAATTAATCGCATAAAGAGCAGTTTCTATTGGAGTCTAATTAACCTATAGGCCGGATCAGGCTCTAGCTGTTAAATAGGTTCAACTTCCTTCGTCTAGTTATTTATCTCAGCTCTCGCATTTTAATAAAATAACTACAAGGGTTGTTATAATTACCGGCCAAATAATTAAAACACTTGAAGGACAGGAATTGAACTGTTGCAGTTAACTAAATTATTTAAAGAAATACATAACAGAATTTAGGAAATAGGTTCGCTTCCCAACCCGGGAAGCTAAAATACTTACTCGCTCATTGTTACAGGAACAACGATAACAGAAAAGGAATGCATTAAATAAATTAAAGAAAGGGTAAGAGGTAACTCCAGTTTTAGAAGTTCACTCCGGTTCCTCGCTTCAACTTCGTCTTGCGCTGCCCCGTCTGTTAATTTATTTCTGTAGAGCTGGTGCGTAATAGTGGAAATAAAATAAAGAGCGGGATGTATGTGTTACGTGGGAATTTAATGGAATGGATGGATGATGATTTTTGATGGAGGGAAATGAAATGAACGGAGCGTGAGCGTGAGCGAGGGAGTGTGGCTGATGATTTGGGTGGATGGAATGATACGTGAAAATGGATGATGGGTGTGTGAATGGAGTGAATCGATGGATTCGTCGATGACTGGATGGATCGTGTATTTTAGCTTCCAGTAGTGTGGGTTATATAGGCGGAGGACATGGGAAACAGACAAAGGAGAAGTGACAGGAATTGTGAGCTACTGAGTAGATGGCGGTGGAGTTGGTGCAGATCCGTGGAGATTTCAATCAGAGATTTCATCGGGCAGAGCAATTGATAATTGATTACAGTCACGCGTGCACAAATTAAGGTGGGCGATCGTCTGCAATTAATGAAGGTAGTTCGACTGCGGCGCCGTGGAAGAAGAAAACTCGGTGTGGAAATTCCAATTCTGTTCCGTGCGCTGCTCTTGTCCGCGTGTGTTGGTCCCGTCCGCCTCGCGGTCGTCTGTGTGCTGTCCGCCTGATAAGAGGCGGTAGTCTCTGCTCCTGTCCGCGAGATAAGAGGCGGACGCCTCTGTTGTGTCCGCGCCTCTCCTGTCCGCCAGTTATGCTATTATATATATAGTATATATATACACGATTGTAGTCCAATCTTGAATCGGCTCCAGATTATTCGTTATAAGTCCGTTTGACTCGCCGTTTGTTGCGTTGGAAAGCTTGTGAAGTAAACTACTTGATTCCAACACTTTTTCCTACATTTAACACATAAAATATATCAATTCATATCAAAACAAAAACTAGGAAAATCGTCAGATAAGTGAGAAATATTACTTAAAATACTGCAAATTATAAGGTAATTAAACCTTAAAAGTCTATATATTTCGCACTTATCAAACTTCCTCACACTTAACTTTTGCTTGTCCTCAAGCAAATAAAGAACAACTTTCTCTAAGTTACAGTATCAAACTCCGGGATTCAACAATCGTGGAAGGAAATCAAGCTAAATGGCAATCAAAAGAATAATCCTGCTCTTAGATGTAGGTTTTTGTAAACAGTGAAACAGAAAATTTTTAATAAGAGTATGGATAAGTCAGATTGTAAAAATTGAACATAGATTAGCTTGGAACCTTCCACCAATTTCTTTTCTCTTACCTTTGGATGACAAGGGGTGTGAAGTAACACCTTATTCCGTGATACCTTTCAACACCACATACTCATGATCGAAATATGAAAATTGTGACAATTATTCAGCATTAAGAGTTTTGCATGTTCATTTTTTTCTTTTTCTCTTCTCTTGTTTTTTTTCATTGTTTGCACAATTGTTTTCATCCCCCAGACTTTTCTCTTCACCCATGTAGCGGTTTTGGGCCTTCTATCCCAGATCACAAGACCTTAGGTAGATGGGTGATAAGGCACCCCAAGGACTTAATAACCGAATGAACGAGGCCTGTTTTGGTTCAGAAAACTTCATTATATGATCAGAGGAGTACCTTGCCTTATCCTTTCCATACCAAACTTTCACTTAGTCCCATGATTGCCAAGCTAAGGTAGCTCAATTTCCACAATCAGCTTATCCACCAGATTTCAGTGAAAATAGATTTAAATTGAAAAGAGAATTGATACATACAAACAACGTCAAGCAGAACGATTCTTGAGGTTGTCATCAGGCTCGATTTCAAAAACTTCCACAAAAAATTTTAGCCCGAAAATTCAACATGTATTGGCCTTTAGAGAAGCTTACTATCATAATTAGAGAACAAAAAAAATCAAGTGTGGCATTAGGTACTACTGGCATATTTTCAGGAAAGGTCTAAACTTCCTCACACTTAAGAGGAGCAATGTCCTCATTGTTCATAAAATAATCAAGAAAAGACCTTTCAAAATATGCCAGACTCATGAATCAACAGTTAAAGCTCGAGTGGCTGAACATAAATATTAAAAATAAAGGAACTGAGACTCCCCTGATATCGTGAGATTGAGGAAGGTGCCCTTCCTCACACTTAAAGCATTGGCGGTGGGGTCGATGTTCCTCACACTTGAGTCTAAGCAAGGGTTCAGCTTGGAGTGATTGCAACAAACGGTTTACCTACACACATTGTCAAATACCAAAATAACGCTAGGAAGCGTTGCGTTAATAGCACAGGTCTAATTATCTCCTTCCTCTTCTTTCTTCCTCGCCTTTTTTTTATATATATATATATCACAAAATATTAGAGAGAAATAGATGCGTAGCTTATAAAACATGAATTTGAAAATTACCCCTGGGTTGCCTCCCAGTCAGCTGCCCTCTTTATAGTCATTGGCTGGACTTTGTGAAGTAGCTAACCTGCAGTTGGATCTTTAAGAGATATTTCATATGTAGCAGCTTGATCCAGGGTAGTACCCAGAAATTTCTTGACTCTTGACCCATTGACCTTAAATGTTTCCCCCTTTGCATTGGCGAGTTCAATCGCACCGAATGGGGAAATGCTAATAGGGTAAGGCCCTGACCAGTATGATTTCAGCTTACCTGGGAAGAATCTGAGCCTGGAGTTGAAAAGTAGGACTTGGTCCCCCACCTTGAGTTCTCGATTGGCAATCATCTTGTCATGCCAGCGCTTGGTACGTTCCTTATATATTACAGCATTCTCGTAAGAGTCGTTCCTGAGTTCCTCCAACTCTGTCAACTGGAACTTGCGTTTATCACCGGCTTGCTGTAGGTCAAAATTAAGAGCTTTCAAAGCCCAATATGACTTGTATTCTAATTCCACAGGCAAGTGGCATGCCTTCCCAAAAACCAACTTGTAGGGAGACATGCCAATTGGTGTCTTGAAAGCAGTGCGGTAGGCCCAGAGCGCTTCATCTAATCGAAGTGACCAATCCTTTCGAGAAGAGTTCACCGTCTTTTGCAAGATCCACTTGAGCTCTCGGTTCGTTACTTCGGCCTGCCCATTTGTTTGAGGATGGTAGGGTAAGGAAACCTTATGTCGAACCCCATATTTCTTTAATAGTGCTTCAAACTGGCGGTTACAGAAATGGGAGCCACCGTCACTGATTATGGCTCGAGGAACGCCGAATCGAGTGAAAATATTTTTCTTCAGGAACTTCACAACAATTTTAGCATCATTAGTAGAACAGGCAAGGGCTTCCGCCCATTTTGAAACATAATCAACAGCTACTAAGATGTAAAGATTACCGAAAGAGTTTGGGAAGGGACCCATAAAATCAATACCCCAGACGTCAAATAGCTCAACTTCTAACATGTTATTCAGTGGTAGCTCATTTCGACGAGATAGATTACCTTGCCTTTGACACCGATCACATGTCGAAACAAACGCATGACAATCCTTGTGAAGGGTGTTCCAGAAAAAACCTGATTCTAGTATTTTTGCAGCGGTTCGAGTGGCACCATGATGTCCACCGGCTTCTCTGGAATGGCAATGGAGGAGAATGTTTCTGACCTCTGACTTCTGGACACATCTCCTAATGATACCATCTGCACAGACTTTAAACAGATAAGGGTCATCCCAAAAATAATGTTGACAATGGAAAAGAACCTCTTTCTCTGCTGATAAGTCATATCAGCTGGAACAATCTTCCTAACAAGGTAGTTAGCGATATCAGCAAACCATGGATCCTCAACATCTTCAGCTGCAAATGCTGACTCATCGGGGAAGGACTCGTTGATGGGAGTCCCATCATCAGATGCCTCCATTCTGGACAGATGATCAGCTACCACATTTTGTGTCCCCTTTTTGTCCCTGATCTCAATATCAAATTCTTGCAATAGGAGAATCCACCTAATCAACCTGGGTTTTGACTCTGCCTTAGCGAACAAATACTTAAGAGCAGAGTGGTCAGTATGCACAATAATTTTACCACCCAGTAAATAAGATCGAAACTTATCTAGAGCAAAAACTACAGCTAGTAATTCTTTTTCTGTGGTCGCATAATTTTTCTGGGCATCATTTAAAGTTCGACTTGCATAATATACTACCCGAAGAATTTTATCAATTTTCTGACATAACACGGCTCCCACAGCGTAATCACTAGCGTCACACATTATCTCAAAAGGGAGTGACCAATCAGGAGACACAACGACAGGTGCAGAGATTAGTTTTTCTTTTAATAATTAAAAGCTTTCAGACATTCTTCAGAGAAATGGAACTTAACATCCTTTGCGAGTAGATCACACAGAGGTTTAGAGATTTTGGAAAAATCTTTGATGAATCTTCTATAAAAACCTGCGTGTCCAAGAAAACTACGAATATCTCTAACAGAAGATGGTGGTGGGAGCTTTTCAATTACCGACTTTAGCCGGTCTACCTCAATACCTTTGAAGAAATTTTGTGGCCAGGACGATTCCTTCTACCATTCTCTTATTTTGTTTTTCTTCTTGTTCTCCCTGGTGTTTCCATCAATCGGCATTTTTCCCCAATTTAACACCAGATTGGTTTCTTCACACCTGGACAGCACAAGATCAGTTTTCTAGACAGGATTCAAATGTTAGACCATAACAGAAAAATCGTCCATAAAAACCTCAATGCATTTCTCAATTATTCAGCAAAGATGGCCATCATACAACGTTGAAACGTGGCAGGAGCATTACATAATCCAAATGGCATTCTTTTATAACTATAGGTTCCATACGGACAGGTAAAAGTTGTCTTAATCCTGATCCTCAGGAGCTATAGGGATTTGAAAATAACCTGAAAAGCCATCCAGAAAGCAGTAGTAGTCATGTCCAGCTAGTCTTTCCAACATTTGATCAATGAAAGGTAATGGAACATGGTCCTTACGAGTGGCGTCATTTAATTTTCTATAATCAATACAAACCCCCGCCATCCTGTAGTGGGACGCTGGGTAATCAGCTCACCCTTTTCATTAGGAACCCAGTGATTTCCTCCTTTCTTTGGTACTACCTGAACTGGACTTACCCATTTACTGCGTGAAATAGGGTAAATAATGCCTGCATCGAGTAGTTTGATTACCTCTTTCTTAACTACCCTCTTTTAGGACTGGGTTAAGACGTCGCTGAGGCTGAGCCAATTGTCGGTAGTTATCTTCCATATAGATTCGGTGAGAACACAACTGAGGGCTGATTCCTTAATATCTGCTATATCGACCAACCAATAGCTGATGTATGATTGCGTAATACCTCCAGTAGTTGCTTCTCTTGAGTTCCTGTCAAGTCAGAAGAGATTAATAACAGGTAATTCCGATGGTTCATTAGAAAAGAATTTTCAAATGAGAGGGAAGAGGTTTCATCTCCACTGTAGGAGGTTTTTCAATAGATGGTCTTGGCCGGTCAGCACTTCGCTCAACTTTCTCAAATTGCTGCTGGTACTTGTGGAAGTGTGGCCGCCTTTTGTTTAACTCCTCAGCCATGAGGGCCATATTTGGATCCTCATCATCAGCTTCACAAGATGCCATAAGACATCTTTCCAGGACTTCCTCTTCTTCTCTGCTTAAAATAGTTTCCTCTGCACTAAAGAGTCATAATATCTATAGCAAAGCAGATTGAACAGTGGCAGGACGCTTCATGTTGCGTGTCATGTCGAAAACAACCTGCTCATCATGAAATCTTAGAATAATCTTCCCTCCTTCCACATCAATGAGAGTGCGGGCAGTTCTCATAAACGGTCTGCTGCCCAAAATTAGTGGTACATCTGTATCTTCCTCCATATCAATGATGATAAAATCAGCAGGGAAGATAAATTTTATCAATAGAAACTACCAGGTCCTCAACTTTTCCTTTAGGATAAATTATGGAACGGTCCGCTAGTTGTAACTGAACAGATGTGGGAGCACATTGACCTACACCTAATTTCTTGAAAATAGATAAAGGCATCAAATTAATACTTGCTCCTAAATCACATAAACCGTCCCGCAATCAACAACCTTCTCGATAGCGCATGGAATGATGGGAGACCCGGATCTCCTAACTTGGGTGGCAGTTTCTTCAGGAGAACTGCAGATACTCTTTCTGTCAACTTGACCGTGTCAGACTCTAGCAAAGAACGCCTGTTAGACAAAATATCCTTCATAAATTTAGCATACATAGGCATTTGAGACAAAGCATCAGAAAAAGGGATGTTAATAGTTAATTTCTTAAAGATATTAAGAAATTTTCCATATTGCTCGTCCATGTTCTTTTTCTTTAGTCTGTTAGGGAATGGAATAGGAGGATTATAAGAGAGTTGAGAAGGTTTAATAGTGAGAGATTCAGGAGACTCCTTCTCCTTGGGATTTGTTTTGTTTCCTCCACTTCAGGTTGAGATTCAGCTGGCTTATTAAAATCTTTTTCATTTCTGGAACATCAGAAACTAGTTCCTTGCCGCTTCTCAGAGTTACTGCTTTTGCATGCTCCCTTGGGTTAGGGTCAGGCTGACTGGGAAGTGACCCCGTCGGTCGCTGTGCCAGCTGTTTGAAATTTGACTCATTTGCCTCTCTAGGCTCAGGTTGATAGAAGCTTGATCAGCGTTTTTAGCGTTGTTCAGAAAGTTTAGCTTCTATTTTCGGCAATCCTGGAGTTTGTAGTTTGGCCTTGTTTAAGGATTTCTGCCAGCATATTCTCAATTTTACCACTGCCTCCTTGAGAATTCGGGATTGCTCCTGCTGTCTAAAGTAAGGTGGTCTATTTTGATTGAACCCAAAATTACCTATAGACTGATCATTACCCCTCCAGGAGGTTGTTGATTGTTCCTCCATTATTCTGATTGAAATTGTTAGGATAGGGTTACCTGGTCTGTTGTTGATCGATTTTAGCTCTTCGGGGTACCTGCAAAGCTGGGACCTTCACAGTTGACGTTTCGTGGGCTCCTCCACAATTCTCACAGCAGGATTCAGGAAAGGCGAAGAAGTAGCTGCCTTCGCGGTTTGCTGTTGCGTCTGATTTACAGCTAACTTTTCCACAACTTTAGTAAGAGCTGTTAGTTGAGCGGATAAATGATCCTGTGGGGGAATATTATACATACCTGCTTTTGCTCACCTCTCCCCTTGTTCTTGCACCACTGTCTGGTACTAGCGGTCATGGTGTCCAAAAGCTCCATCGCTTCATCCCCAGTTCTTGCCATAAAGTTTCCTCCAGATGAGGAACTTAGTACCATTTGTTTGAATCATTTAATCCCTTAAAGAATGACAGTACTAGTTCTTCGCTACTCATACCATGGTGTGGGCATTGAATCTGCAGCTCCTTGAATCTATCCCAAGAATCATACAGGGACTCACCTGGTTCTTGACAAAAGTTTGTGATTTCAGCGATCTTTTTCCCTTGTCTTTGACGGTGGATAGTACTTCGCCAGGAACTTGTTTGCCAAGTCAGCCCAAGTGTGGATGCTACCCGGTTGCAGACTCCTTAGCCACCTGGACGCTCCGTCTTTCAGAGAATAGGGGAACAGCTGTAGACGAATGCGCTCGTTCAGGTTCCCCGTCTTGTTGAATGTATTGCAGAAGTCCAGGAATGCAGAGATGTGGTGTGGGGCATCATCTGAGTCAAGTCCGCTGAATTGTCCCTGGTGGTACAACGTGGTGATGAAGCTCGTCTTGAATTGCCAGGCGTCGAGCTCAGTTTGCGTCACTTGAGGGAGGACACTAGCAGAGAGGATCGTCCTTCTACTGATGGTTGTTGGTACTCCCCCAGAGTTTGTCTGGTCGTCATGGCAAACTGTAGTTGTCGCCTGCTGTGGAGAACTCTTTCGATCTCTGGCTGAAATTCAGCTATAGGTTCTCCTGCAGATCGAGTCCGACGCATAAGAGACGAGTTGGTATGAATATGGAAAAACTAGATTAACTATATACGTGGCAAAAATAAAGAGAAAATATCAAACAGAAAATAAAATTAAAGAATGAAAAATTTAACTTATCCCAATTAAATAATAATTGTCAATTAACCGTGCCGGAGGTCCCCGGCAACGGCGCCAAAAACTTGGTGGAGAAATATGTGACACTTCTTCTCTACCACATAGGCAGTGTACCTATCGTTTTGCGGGTATAGTGATTAAATGGGGTTGTCGATCTCAGGGACCTCGTATAATTAATTGACAAATATTTAATTAACTGGAAATTAAGTTAAACTAAAGAAACAGGAAATATCACTTTTTCGGTTTTGATTGATTGGTTAACAAGAAACTATACTGCAAGGAAAAATAGAACAATTTAAAAGAGTAAATAAACACAGAGGGATTTAAAGAGTGGTGAATGTGATAAATAGAAAAGCGCACCCCGGTTGTTTGCTTACTATTCCTTTTATATCTGTTACTAAATTCTTCCTTTAATTTTACTGCAAATAACTCAGAAACTTTAATTAATTCATTTACGACTAAGTATAATGAATCCTAACCAATTGTTAGACCTAGCAGCAGGCTAATGCTCTAGACCGGAACACAATTAATCGCATAAAGAGCAGTTTTCTATTGGAGTCTAATTAACCTATAGGCCGGATCAGGCTTCTAGCTGTTAAATAGGTTCAACTTCCTTCGTCTAGTTATTTATCTCAGCTCTCGCATTTTAATAAAATAACTACAAGGGTTGTTATAATTACCGGCCAAATAATTAAAACACTTGAAGGACAGGAATTGAACTGTTGCAGTTAACTAAATTTATTTAAAGAAATACATAACAGAATTAGGAAATAGGTTCGCTTCCCACCCGGGAAGCTAAAATACTTACTCGCTCATTGTTACAGGAACAACGATAACAGAAAAGGAATGCATTAAATAAATTAAAGAAAGGGTAAGAGGTAACTCCAGTTTTAGAAGTTCACTCCGGTTCCTCGCTTCAACTTCGTCTTGCGCTGCCCCGTCTGTTAATTTATTTCTGTAGAGCTGGTGCGTAATAGTGGAAATAAAATAAAGAGCGGGATGTATGTGTTACGTGGGAATTTAATGGAATGGATGGATGATGATTTTTGATGGAGGGAAATGAAATGAACGGAGCGTGAGCGTGACGAGGGAGTGTGGCTGATGATTTGGGTGGATGGAATGATACGTGAAAATGGATGATTGGTGTGTGAATGGAGTGAATGGATCGATGGATTCGTCGATGACTGGATGGATCGTGTATTTTAGCTTCCAGTAGTGTGGGTTTATATAGGCGGAGGACATGGGAAACAGACAAAGGAGAAGTGACAGGAATTGTGAGCTACTGAGTAGATGGCGGTGGAGTTGGTGCAGATCCGTGGAGATTTCAATCAGAGATTTCATCGGGCAGAGCAATTGATAATTGATTACAGTCACGCGTGCACAAATTAAGGTGGGCGATCGTCTGCAATTAATGAAGGTAGTTCGACTGCGGCGCCGTGGAAGAAGAAAACTCGGTGTGGAAATTCCAATTCTGTTCCGTGCGCTGCTCTTGTCCGCGTGTGTTGGTCCCGTCCGCCTCGCGTCGTCTTTGCTGTCCGCCTGATAAGGCGTAGTCTCTGCTCCTGTCCGCGAGATAAGAGGCGGACGCCTCTGTTGTGTCCGCGCCTCTCCTGTCCGCCAGTTATGCTATATATATATATATATATATATATATACACAGATTGTAGTCCAATCTTGAATCGGCTCCAGATTATTCGTTATAAGTCCGTTTGACTCGCCGTTTGTTGCGTTGGAAAGCTTGTGAAGTAAACTACTTGATTCCAACACTTTTTCCTACATTTAACACATAAATATATCAATTCATATCAAAACATAAACCTAGGAAAATCGTCAGATAAGTGAGAAATATTACTTAAAATACTGCAAATTATAAGGTATTAAACCCTTAAAAAGTCTATATATTTCGCACTTATCAGCATACAACTCCTTCTCCTTCAACGTCTGAAGAACCATCCTCAGATGCTCCTCATGCTCCTCAGCACTCTTGAGTACACCAAGATGTCGTCATAAACACAACTACAAAAAATCCAAGAAGGTTTGAAGACTCTGTTCATCATATCCATGAAGAACGACGGGGCATTGGTCAAACCAAAAGGCATGACCAAGAACTCATAATGCCCATATCGGGTCCTAATGCAGACTTAGACACATCCTCGGCCTTAATCTTCAGCTGATGATATCCAGAACGCAAGTCGATCTTCGAGAAGACTGTCGCCCCTGCTAACTGGTCGAAGAGATCATCAATGCGGGGAAGGGGATACCGGTTCTTGTGGTAACCTTATTCAATTCCCTATAGTCAATACACAATCTGAAGGAGCCATCCTTCTTCTTCACAAACAACACAGGTGCTCCCCATGGAGACACACTAGGGCGAATGAAGCCCTTATCCAGAAGATCCTGCAGCTGCACCTTCAGCTCCTTAAGCTCTGCCGGACTCATGCGATAGGGAGCCTTAGAGATAGGCTGAGTCCCTGGCGCTAACTCAATAGAAAACTCCACCTCACGATCAGGTGGTAGTCCTGGCACATCGTCCTGGAACACCTCAGGAAACTCACACACAATGGGTATATCCTCCAACCGGGATCCCTCCTTAACCTCAGGTACAAAGCAGAGAAAACCCTGGCAGCCCTTCCTCAAGGAACGGACTGCCTGCATAGCAGACACCAACATAGGAGCACAAGGAATGGAATTCCCCACAAACGCAAAACGGGTCTCACCCGGTCTATCAAACACAACTCTCCTAGCTGCACAATCTATATGGGCATGGTGCTCTGCTAGCCAGTCCATGCCCAAAATCACATCGAAGCAAGACATACGCATAGGGATCAAATCAGCAGACAAGTTCCTATCCATAATCACTACCGGAACCGACTTACACACAGAATCAAGTACACACGCAGTACGCCACTCAGCGGGCTAGAAATACACAAATCCACATCACAGGGCACAGCAGACAACCCGAGACTACCCACTAAATCGGCAGACACAAAGGAGTGGGTAGCTCCTGAATCAAACAAGCAGAAAAACTGGCTGAGAAGAGATCTGAAGAATACCTGACACTACTCGGTCTGAGTCACGGTCTCGCTCACCAGCTAGAGCGTACACACGAGCCTGGGTCTGGGGCTTCTTCTGATCAGTCTTCTGCCCGGACCCTGAACCAGCTCCTCGGCCCTCAGAACCGCCACTGCTACCTCCACCTCTAGCCTGTGGACCTGGGCAATGCGATGGTCTAGCGAACCACACTTGAAGCACGCCCCGGACTTCCTGTAGCACTCCCGCCCAGGATGGAAACGGTCACACTCCGCACACTTCTCCACAGCAGGGGATGCTGATGAAGAAGAACCCCGGTCTCCTCTATACTTCTCTTCTGAGAAGAAGTCTGCTCACGCCTCTCGGGCTCCTCCACACGACCCTTCCTCTTCTGGTCCTTGCCCTTATCGGGCCTCTGGTCCCTCTTCTCAAACCGCTGCCTAGCCTGCAGCTCAGACTCTACTACTAGCGCCACATCAGCTACGTCCCGGAAGGTCTTGTGGCGAAAAGGTGCCACAGCAGCTCGAATGTCACCCCTCAACCCAGCCTCAAACTTCCTAGCCTTCCGGTTATCATCCGGCTCAGGCACAAACTTCGAAAGGGAAATAAACTTCCTCACATAGTCGTCCACTGACATCTCCTTCGTCTGACGAAGCCTGCCATACTCTACAATCTTCTGATCCCTAAAGACATCGGGATAGAACTGCTGATTGAAGCAGCCCCTGAACTGCTCCCATGTCCATGGGTGGGGGTACTTCCCTTCGACCGACTTCCACCACTCCTTCGCCTCACTCTGAAACATGAAGGTAGCGAATCCGACTTTCTGATCCTCCTCACATCCCATGACCCGCAGAAGGTCCTCAATGGCAGTGATCCAGTGGCTCGCCTCCTGCGGGTCGCCACTAGCATCAAAAGAAGGTGGCTTCAGCTTCAGAAACTCCTGAAGTGCCTTCACGTTGTTGCCCCCCCCCGCGTTACCGGCTCCTGCCGCCTGACCAGCAGTGGCCCCTACAGTCTGCAGCACCTGGGTCACCACCTGCTGCACAATCTCTGCAATGTCCCCCTGGGGAGCATCGTCTGCAGCTACACCACGTCCTGAACGTCGGGAGGCATACTGAAGATACAACATCAAAATTTATCAGAAACCATCAAGCATCAAAACGCAGACCTTTCAGACACCCACACATGCAGACAAACCCCACAACACCAAAGACGAGCAACCTGGCTCTGATACCACTAAATGTAACGACCCCAAACCGGCCTAGGAGTTAGGCCGTTACACGCCGCGAGTCTACTACCTAACGTCGCAAGGCTCTAAGCAAACGAATCCCAAAACCGAATAACAAACTTGTATAAATACCAAAGAGTTTACAAGCTTTAAATCCTTATAGGTCAAATACAAAGAGAGAGGCCCGAAGGCTACACAAAGTACTAAAGCGTCCAAGCGCAAGCAAACAAAGTCTAAAGACATATAAAATAACGAGACTCCAGAAGGGGACGAGAAGAGAAGATCCCACGAGCTCAATCTGCAACAAAGTAAAGGGGTGAGCTAAACAGCCCAGCAAGCAGAAGACTTCCTCAAGGAAGCCCACTCAAAACAGAAACAGAAGAATACTTATAAACAGAGAGATAGCGGAGTCAATATAAATAGACGGAATGAAACCACAAAACAGAGGCAGAGCAGAATGGAATATCACCTCAAAACACAGTCGGACTTTCAGATCAGAAACAGAAGAGTGGCACTAGAAACAAGCTAACACAACAGAAGGACTCACATATGGTCCTATGGATCCGAGGATCCCACAACAGAAGCCGTAGAGACAGCTAACAGACCCGTCGGTCAAATAACATCCTAAGGGCGACCCTAAGGAGTATAAACAGAAGGAATTCCTGCGCAGCATGCTACGGGAAGACAGCCTGACCCGACTATCCAAGGCTCAGAAGCAAAGTGACTAGGTCCCAAACCAAAAGCTCACAAAACAGATCTCAAGTGCATAAAAGTGCATATAATAGCATAAGAAGCTTGTACACAGATAGGGGAGTCTAACCCCGCAAACGGAACTCAAACGGAGCTAAAACAGAGAAGTTTATGCTCAAAACAGTGGCATGTCCGAACTTGCGTCCGACCTTGCAAGTTCGACAGAGGTCGAGAGTCAGAAGTCGCGGAGATACAGATGTCCGAACTTACGTCCGAACGTCGAAGTTCGGACGTAAGTCGAGAGTTAAAAGCCAGAACCATCTTCGTGTCCGAACTTGCGTCCGACCTTGCAAGTTCGGACACCAGTCGAAACTTGTACCAAGAATTCGTCCTCGCGTTCGGTCCGAACATCGAAGTTCGGACCGATGTTCGGACACTTCAAAACCTTCAAAAACAAAACGCGCCCGATGACCTGTCCGAACTTACAAGTTCGGACAGACGTTCGACAGAGCGAAACTGTCGAAATTCAGAACGAACAAATGCGCAGAAATCCAACCAAAATCAATACTAAACTCACCCAAATCCACGGAATGGTAAATCAGTACCCTCGGGGGCTTAGCCAAACGATTAACAACGCAAAACCAAAGAGAAAACACACAAGCAACACACGAAATCGGATACGAAACAGATATTAAAATCAATCCCGAGGGTGAGCAAACTACCCCGATTCCATCCCCCACTTACATCAATTCGCAGAGAAGATTCAGTCCAGACACTGCCCACACGCAACCAGACGAACAGCAGTAGAGGGGAAGCCCAGATCAACGCTGAATTCACAACCAGCAGTTCAACAATCAGAAAACTATCCTTCTCAAAACAGAAGCGAAACCCACCGAAACCAAAGGAGAATCCAAACCTGAATTACCGCAAAGACAAGACAACGACGACAGATCAAGAACCGAACCAAACGCAGCAGCAACACACAGATTCCAGAACCAACACCAATGGATGAGCAGGAAGTAGAGGGAGAAGGAGCGCTCAAGAAACTGTCGAGAGAACGAACGAGCGGTTTGCAAATGATCGTGAACTGTAAGGAAATAAAATAATGACTTATCCCTCTTAGTAAGTCTTACCAAATAAAAGGGAGGGGAATGACCTCCTTGCCCCCGCCTTTTAACTTAAAGACTCCGGCGTCCTCTCTACTAAACAAAGCACACATAACATAACTTAAATAAATAACATTGTTATGTCATGAAATCTGAAAACGTAAAATACGGAGTATTACAATAACACCCTATGGTGTCATGTTGTGATAAGTTCCGTCAAGGAACTACTAACTAATATGTATATATTATGGGGGGTGAGGAATCCGGTCGTTCTGGTTACGCGTGTTGTTTGGGATGTTGACGTCTATAATTGAATTAACTCCCACTCTGTTATGTTATGGTTGTTTTTCCTTCTTGGATTACAACCACCCACAAGCTTAACCAAGGCTTACCTACCTCACTATTATTCGGGGCTAGGGGGACTACTGTTATGTTAAGGTTGTTTTCCTTCCTTGGATTGCAACCGCCCACAAGCTTAACCAAGGCTTACCTATCTCATCACTATTGGAGCTAGGGGAAATTGTGTATGGTGTGATCGGGTCTATATTAATACCGACAAATCTATGTAATGTTATGTGTATTGGTGTGATCGGGTCTATATTAATACCGACACATCTATGTAATGTTATGTGTGTTGGTGTGCGGACCCATATTTAATCTGACACACCTTAAGTAAAGTGTACATAATCTAACAAGTGATGATGTGTTGACTTTGCTAGTTGTAACCCATTGGTTGGTTTGTATGCTTATAAGCATGTTATGTGTTTATTGTTTACTTGCATGCCTTAATAAATAATCTGCATGCTCACTCGACAATTAGTTGTGCGTGGCCCGGTAGCATGCGGGCTGCTCGATTACCATACCAGCAAAGGCGCTGACCCCCTTTGGGGGCCCCCATACTTTTCAGGTACAATGGAGCTGGCAGCCGTTCGAGAGTAGGACGGGGTAACTGTTTATGTATGGGTGGTACTTAGTTTAGCGTGATGCCGATGATGGAATGTATTAAACTCGGTACTGTTTGGATTGTGGTTGCATTTGTATTAGGTGTATGACGAATTTGTAAATGTAAAGTTTAGCACTCGGTAATCTAGTCCATCAGACCGATAGACTATGTATGTATTAGCCTTGTTAGCCACGTGGGTGGTTAACGGCGTGTAACACCCGTGGATTTGGTTAAGTGTTGAGTTGTAATTCCGCTGCTAAATGTTGTTAAGTATGGTGTTTGTAGTTGGGGTGTTACAAAAAGTGGTATCAGGAAATACCGAGCTTAGGAAGTACCGAGTTAGGATTTTAGTGCTTTGGGTTAAGGGTTGAGTGATAGCATGAGAGATACGCTAGTTAGGAATTACCAGAGGATACTGGAAACCTACAATATCCATCCCGCCCTCCACAAACCCTATTTTATAACTCGAGAAGAAACGCCAGGAGATGAAGGTCCTCTCTTACTTGGGAAACCTGACCGGGCTGTTATGAATTACTCCTGTAAGAACCAAAACCTGTCATGCGGTAGGTTCCAAGAACTGAGAACCCCAAAGACGGAACCTGTTTGAACACCTTTACCCGCACTTAACAGCGGAAGATTAAGAATCCTATCTACAAGAGACTGAAATTCCCGGCGACCTGGGTCGACATGCCTAGCAGTCGAGGATACCCAGCCAATAAGGAAGAAAGCACTAACTGCGCACAGAAGCGGAAAATGGAGGAGCAACAAACCCGAGACACATGTCAACGGAACCATAATTGTTAAGTAATACCGACAATGGTATAGTAACCGACTAAGGAACTAGTCAGGGTTGAATAATTCCAAACCTACGACACCAAAGAGGTTGTAATACCCGATTATCATAGCTTAGACCACTATGGGAGTATTAGTGAAGCATACTTCAATAGGACTACGAAGTAGTACCTAAACAAGAATCAAGTCTCGGTGACCACGACAAATGTGTAGGGACGAACATTAAGGAAGAACACAGAGTTAAGTGAACGGAGAGTCACCCTAGTTAACAACTACCATGTCAAGACCATTGAGAGTCGCTCGAATGTTCTATTACCAAAACTGTAAGGTCAAAGGAAGGGCCAACAAGGCTACCGAATACGGTAGTGATACAAGTAGTATCGCAACCAGAACATGTTGAGCCGGTAGCCAGCCAGCATGGCGCACTTGCTATTGCAAGTGCTGCTATAACGGGGCTATTCGGGAAAGTTTTAATGACTATGAAGTACCTAGTAAGGTACCGTATTGTTGAAAGAAGTGATTATACAATCAAGAATCCAAGAATTTGCAGAGTGAAACCTGGAAGGGCTCAGTGGCCTAACCATTGTATGTGAAGATATACCAGTCAGCGGGAAGCTAGACTTGGTCAAAGCGTGAAGACATTTAAATACCGGGAAGAATTTTCTATTAAACCCAGTTTTTCTTCTAAACCCAGATTTATTTCAAAACGTTTTCACACCCAAATTTTCTTCCAACTCATGTTCATCTCAAAGCTTCTTTTAAGCCCAAAATTTTCCTCAAACTTCGTATTTTCTTTAAAAATCAAAACCATAGGACATACACCGGTCATAGAGCCACACAGTAGGTAAGTTGTACCCATTTGCCTTCAAGCAACTTTAGAACAATCCTACAACCCGAGGGTATTAACCCAAGGGAAGGGATCCAGTTCATACTAGATAAAGACAATGGACCAATTTCCCTTAAGATATAGTTCGGGAAGCACAGAATGCATATTATCATAGGACGACACGAGGGGGTTGACAACAGAATACTTCACCTAGGCGTGTGACGGACACTACGAGTGTACTAACTGAAATGTGGGACGACCGCACTCCGATGGGAGCTTGTGGGCCTGACAGACCTTCTTATGGGTTAGTCGGGTAAGTAGCAATGTATCAGTACGGTACCCCACATATGTATACGAGTGGAGTCATGAACACGGGAAGTAGTCGACTCGATACTACGGTCAGCAGTAAAAGTTAAACAAGAGCAACGAATTGCCAAGAATGGTTGAAGTAAAGGAACCCAGTTAAGTTAACGAAACTAAAAGAATTAGTGAATCCATTTCAAGGAATGTTTAAGAGTCAGGAAGTGCGAAGTGCATTGGCTAGTAAGTAAAGGCATAGCATATGTCTCAAGTGTCACGAGAGATAAACATGATAGCTGGGACAAATACCCAGTCTATACATAGTAAGGCCAATGCCTAATATGGACACGTTAATGTACAACGAACGGGATGAAACTCCCGGAATGATCACCTGGACTACCAGGGAATATCGATCTACATCGAAGAGGATAATAAACCCAGCCAAGGACGCAAACCAGCGTAGTTAATTAAACATACCCATAAGTACAAGCCAGATGTAATGGCATAACTTAGCAACACTCAGGAGCAATCCTGAAGGGTGTTTGGGTCAACAATTGTTGAACGAAATGTCGTGATGGAAACACAAGAGTTGAAACTAATACCCGGTTTATACAAAAGTCATCAGGAGGCAAACAGACATTCTTAAAGGGCATCCCATATAATGAAGCAGGATGCAACAACCTTGTCAGGGAGCCCAATACAACCTCCAAACCATGTGATGGTGTACGGAGAAGTAAAACTTGTGTGAACAGCCTACAATGAGCTGAGCTCAAGGCAATGAGGCTTATAAGCCACAAGCAAATGTGTTATGTAAATTTGATCGATTACAGGAATTAATGTTATACAAGTAAATGGAGCGGAGAACGAACCACTGCTTTAAGAGTGGGAATACCTCTTGATATTGTGAAACCGCGAGAGCGGTAGTTATGTGAACCAAGTTCAATAAATATGTTAAGGATTGACCATATTATTGTTACCCCAGAATGATTTGAATAAGAATAATATGAGAAGAAATGTTTGTACCGGTTGTGGAGACCGGAAGAGTAATAAGTCAAATAGCAACCACTATAGGTGTGTGATGCTAAATGTAGGGTGAACAATGCTCCAGGAGCATAAAGACTTGAGGAATATTGTATTCAGTAGTCATTCAAATGAAGGATGAACCAGGATACTAAGGATGAAAGTATATGAGCGGAAGCTAATAAGACAGTGGATGCCATGTAAGTCAGTGTTATAAAGAGCACGGTGCGTAGTAAGCGACCGTTGTATAAGTATTGTTAAATGAAAGTATGGCAAATAAGCAGAATTATGAGTTAAACTCAGTGGAAATACAATGCAAGTGATAACAAATAAACTAGGCAGTAAGCCAGTAGCCAGTATTATGAGATAAACATCTCAGTGAAACACAGTGTTCATTCCTATTGCAATCACATAAGAGATTTACTGCCAAGAGTTTACGCCTCTGCACTCTGTATGACTGAGTGTTTTGGTATTGCACTTGCGCAGTAATGATCGAGTGGGATAGCTAGGAATTTGGGAGAATGCTAATTGTGGTAGTAGTGGAAAGAGACTTATAACGCTACAAGGACTAAGGCATAGGAAATGCAAGGTCGTACCAATGAAAGAGTACTTGTACGAAACCAAACATGGAAGCCTGGTTAGCAATAAGTGACTACAGTAACACTAAATACCAAATACCGGTATGGAATATACCTTAAGTGTTGGAAATAACCGAGGGAGCACTACATACCAGGTAGTAGCTCAACCTCAACCGACAACGAGTCGGATGAAACTAAGTGAATGATCACGAACTTACACAGCTACATATGCACTAAGTTATCTGAACAGTGGATGGAAAGTTTACAACCCACCAAATTAGCGCACGGTAAGAGATACCATGCGTCGGTTGAGAAACCGTAATCCACAGGATAAAGGCGATGAATCAGAGATGTACAATACATTAAGAATAACGAATGGGGCAAACTAAGCTATAAGTTGTCACAGTTGCATAGCAGAGGCCAGTGAATCCATGCTTCAGATACATTGTGAATATGAATAATGGCTGGTTATTAACGACAAGAAGCCTCGCAGGCCAGAATCGAAACCGGTGATGAGTTAAATAAACTCCAATGAGAATTCTTGGCTTAGGGACTAAACCGCCAATATGGTTAAGATCCTCTAACCAGAACGCATTGTATAACAGACCGCGTGGAAATTAAAACACTTCACGGCGGCAGAACATTTTATATCAATGTTCAGTGATTGATTACGTGGGCGTAATCCCTTTTAAAGGGGGTAGAGCGCAAGAACACTTAGTGAATGTTTACGTACAATTGTACGTGAACAATGTTGTGCGTAGCACAAAACAATTTGTTATGATGTGATGTATAACATAAAACACTTTGTTCTGATGATTGGTGCGTATGGTACATGAACATACGTATTCATTCATGGTTTAATTATGGTAATTGCGCACAAAAGATGCGAATACCATTGTAATAAATGTATATACCTTGTTAACTGTTATGTGTGGGAGTACAAGTGTAAGGGAGTAAGAAACTCCCGGGGAACTAAAACCCCGACTATGTATGTTCATATAATACTAAATTTAAAACCGTGTATTGTATTTTAATAAAAGTATATAATATACAGTATTGTGATTTATGAAGAGGTATGAAACCGACATAGAACCTAGTGAGAATTAAATTCCCTAGGTAACTTGATTTAAAATGAATCCGGAAGATGATCGATGGACAGAGTTCCACCCTTGGAGATGTAATGATAATGACAAGATGGATTAAAAGATAGAAAGTGGTACATGCTTGAATTAGTTGCTGTTTGAAAATGAAGTGGGAGGTGAAACTTGATTATCATGGGATCAAGGGAAGCCGAACACAAATTGGGGTGGAAAGATAGTTCAACACTGATGCTGATCACATCAGGGTTGGATGATCCTTGAAACTCTTTATAAGTGGTCACAAATAATCGCCTTAATAATAAGATGCAGTTAGCATAAATTGGACTTGGAGTTGTATGGCGTTTTCAAAAAGGATTTTAGATTGGTGTTTTCAAATTTTCGATTGGTATTTTCAAGACTTCAATTAATATTTCCAAGATTCTTAAATGGTATTTCAAAGGAAGAATTTCTTTACTTGACCTTGTAAAAAGGATTTTCAATTAGTACTTTCCAACTAAGGATTTTATCCCACTTGACCCCATAAAGAATATTTTTGTATTACTTGCTCACGAGCTGAGGACGTATGAGCCTTTGTCTTCGGACCGGTGACATGAGAAGTATATTTTAAAATGTATGTGATTGTTTTGATCTCCCAAAGGAACGGGGACCAGAAGGTGTCCATCGCGACCGGGTTCTGCGGGATCACAGTGTATATGTACTCGACATGGGACTCGAGGACTGTAACGTCCTGTAGTCTTAGGACCGAGCCCATGAAGAGATGGAAAAGGTATTTCTGATTGTGATGCATGCTAAGACATGTTGTGTGATATGTGTAATAAATATTATCCAGACCTATGAGTCTGAATGTTGTTATGTGACCCAGACCTGGGAGTCTGAGGGTTGTTATATGAGTACAAATGTTGTTATGTTACCCGACCGCTGAGTCCGAGGTTATTATGTAAGCGTGTCATGTATGGATGTGGATATGTTACCTGGACCGTTAAGTCCGAGGTTGTTATGTGAAGTGTGCTTTAGTATGGAAGTTGTATCTTGCAAATAATCCTAGTGTTCTGATTAAAAGGATATGAGGGAAATGTGAACTTCGAGGATGAAGTTCTTTTAAGGGGGGTAGATTGAAATACCCCAAACCTTAATATGTTAATTAATTATGTAATTATGATTTTCTAAGGCTAATCAAGTCCTTAAGATTATGGGTGAAGAAATAAAAACCAAAAAGTAAAAAAATGCGTAAAAGTCACAAACCGTGAAAACGCGTATTTAATTATTTTAGGAGGTATATAACCTTCACTGGGTGTATAAATATATTTTTATACCCTAAATACACACTAACACAAGAACATGTGGGAAAATTCCAGAAGAAAACGGATCAAATAATGCGTCAAAACACTAACGGAGTCTAAAGCGCGTTTTTCGAGAAAAACCGAAAACGTGACTTAAAACAGTAAAATGACCCCGTAAAAATTATAGTTGATCATATAACTATAAATAAACATTAATGGGAGTACAATAATCATTAAAATTAAATAAACGAGAAAAATCCGAAAACGGGTCCGATAGTGAATAATGCTAAAAGGGTAGATAAACGAGTGTTTTCTGTAGAAAACGAAAAACGCTCCCAGCATATAACTGTATGGGGCCAGTTTTTATAAGGGGAAAACAGCCCTCTCCCATAACTAGCTAGTTAATAAAAAGGAAAGACCAAAAAAAAACAAAAAGTAACTTATACCCCCCACTCACACTCTCTCTCCTCCTTTATTTTCTTTCCTTCTCTTTCCTCTCTTTCCTCTCTTCTTCTCCCATCATTTTCTCCTCTCTCTCTCTCTCTGTGCTGAACGAATGAGAAGCCCCCATGGCTACTCCACATTCAAACTCATGCCAAGCTCCATTTGAGCTCCATATCGAAAATAAATTACATATTCTTCATCCTCTCATCATCCTCTACACTTCCCTCTTTTCAAAATCCGAAATAATGAAGTTATCTCCATGGGTTTTCCCATTTGAAGAGAAAATTGCACCAATGGGAAGCTTGGAGTCTTCTCTCTCTCCTAAGTAAAAATCTCCAAGAAAAAACCTCATTTCTCCATCTTGTAGTGCTGGCCGATTTTACCATCTCTTATACCTGTTTTCTTCTTGACCTTGAGCTTCAATTCAACCCTCCAATGGTGGAATAATCCCCTTCTTAATTCAAGGGTGAGAACCCCTCTTAAAAAGCTCCAAAGGTAAACCCTAACTCATGACAATTAAGTCTTTCATTTAATTATGTATTCCAAAGGCTTAGAAGTGTAATTATACCCTTTTTGTGTAATTTGGGTGTTGGGATGGAGCTTGACAACTCCATCCCCCATTTGGCCGATTTGGGCAAGAGAGAGAGAAGGTGAAGATTGGTAAAGGAAAGGAGAATTTGTGAAATTAGGTAACAAAACTCACCTTAATGCTTATTTGATTATTGAGAACTTGGGATGGGAATGTTTTGGAAGAAAATCCAAGATAAATAACTCACCTTAAGCTTATGTGGTGTTTTAAGGAAATTTTGTTGTTTTGGTGCAATTATAAATGTTGAGTGTTAGTGTAGTGCAGGTGTTGCTATTATTATGAGGAAATTCAGTGTTTAAATTTAATGTTGTTTGAGGGCCTAGAGCCAAGCTTTTAAAGTTATGTACATTGAGGTGATCGGTGTTAAAATGATGGAATTGATGTGTGGGATAGTGCCTTGAATGAGTTGATGGTTGGAGTGCTTTGGTGAGCTAAGTAATGCGTGGGAACATGTTAAAATTAAGGGGAGGTTATGGCGAAATTTGGTAGGAAATGAGTGTTTTGATGATGGCTTGGTGAATGGGAGGACTTAGGTGTTTTTTAGTGTTGAGTAGAGTGGTTTAATAGCCTTATAATGGTACATGGAGAATGGATATGTGAGTGTATAAAATCGGTAGCAAATGAGTGTTGTAAAGCATTGATATTTCAAGAAAAAAGAGTTAATGCTTGTAATCTTGGAAATGAAGTTGGACTTGGGTTCTAGAAGTGCAAAGGTCTAGGGATGAGTTGGAATGGTCATGTGGGGTTTGGTAAGTTGGTAGAAGGTAGACACTAGCAAGAAGAAGCTAGAAATGAAATACCCCGGAATTAAAATTAAAAACAGTGATTAATTAGGCTAATTAAATATTTTAAAGCTCATTAGTCCTAAATAAATATGTAGGAACGATTCCCGAAGAAAACGGATTCGTAAAACGAATTAAAAACGTAAACGAGTTTTAAAACGCGCTTTTCGAGAAACCGGGGAAAATATGATTTTAAAAGGGTTAAATTAACTCGTAATAATTATAGTTAGCTAAATATCTATAATTAGACCATAGGGTCTAGAGCTATTAAAATTAATTAAACGGCAAAATTCCGGAAAACGGACCCGGTAAATGAATAGTGTCAAAACGGGAGACGAAACGCGTTTAATTAGAAAAGACGAAAAACGACCGAGCTATTAATTAAGTGGGCCGGTTTTAATTAATGAGTGTACACCCATTAATAGCTTGTTAGCTATTAAGTAATAACAAGACAAATAAATAAATAAGTAAAGTAAATAGTATAAAGTGAAAAGTAAAATAAAAGTACATACCTCTTACTTCTCCTTCATTCACGATTTGCCCAGCACGTTGAAACATTTCTTCTTCCTCTGTGCGCGGACACCATCAGCACAAACCCCTCCTTGCCTCACCTCCATCTTACTCATTTCTCCACCGAATCACATGAAATTGGTACCGTTGAACTCGTCTCGGTGAGAGCTTCGATCTCCACCCATCAAAGTTTCGATTCCCCCGTTTTCATCTCCATCGACGTGGGAGCTTTTGAAGCTTGAAGGGTAGATTTAAACCCCTTCTCTTCCTTAGTGCCTTAAGGTATATATAAGTAAGTATCTATACCATTTCAAGCTTATTCTCCATTTGTGAGACTTTCTCCCTCACGTTGGAATTTCTCTCATTTCAGTCGAGACCGTGTGTGTTTTGTGGGTGTTGGAAAACTTCTCCAATTGATTGCCAAGCCATCCATTTGGGCTCTCTGAGGTAAAACCTAGATTAACTTTGAAAAACTAGCTCTTAAAATATATATTAGGTTTTGTGGAGGAAAAGTGAATTGATTGTTGAATGTGTGTGTGATGGGCTGCGTTGTAGTTGGCAATCCAAAGCTTGTGTGGTGTGGAAAACAAGAGGAGAAAGAGGGAACAAGATAAAGAGGAAGAAGAGGTGTGAAAACTGAAAGTGAAACAAGGTAAAAAGCTTACCTCGTATTGGTTTTCTTCCTTGTGAAATTGATGTTTGTGTTGAATAAATAACTTTGAGCTTGTGTGTCCTTGGCACTGCTATGTTGTTATTTGAAACAGATTGTATTAATGAGTTTGAGTGTGAAAAATAAACCTTGAAGTTAAGTTGTTTTACATATGTGAGCAAGTGGGATTTTGATGTGTTATATGTGTTTAAACCAAACAGGTGGGGAATGAGTGTTGTGAACCTTTGTAGTGTGGTGATAATGTTTAGGAAAGTAAATAGGTGCTGTCAAAATTCACCTAGGTATGGCGTTAGTAAGTGAGATTTGAATGGTTTAAAAACAGAGACCAAAACTGTTACAAATCTGATAAGAAGCAAGAGAGAAACTAGTTAGTAAGTGTAAAAGAATCTAAGTGGAATTAACTAGTATAGTGAGTGTACTTGGTGCTTGGTTAGGGTGGTTTAGGTGGGTAACTAGATGCTAAAACATGTGGATTTTAGTTGGTGAAGATTGGTTAATCAATGGGCAATGAGAGAATCTTTAAAGAAGAAGAAAGAATAGAAGAGTTGCTGTAACAGAAGAAAGAAAAAAAATAACAGTGAATGTGTTAGTGACAGGTGAGAATATAGGATGGTTAGATAGTTTTGAATGCCTAAACAAGGTCTAAACATGATATAAAATATGTAGGAAGAGTGTGGAGGAAGTTGGCATAAGCTTGGAGATGAAACAAAGGCAAAAACATGTCTTTTATTTTTCAACCCTGCAAGTGTCGGGTTTGGTTTTTGTAACTAGGACATTAAACCCGGAACAGTGTCAAAATATGGTAGAAACCCGAAAAAACTGATGTGGTCGGTTTGTAAACCAGGACCTAAACCCGGACCACACCTAAAATCCACCCGAGAGTTATCAGAAACCTTGGTCCGGGTTTGTAAACCCGGATACAAACCCGGACCACCTCCTTTTCTTCACAGAAAGAAACCTTTTAATGCCATTCCAAGGTAGGGGCTTGAAGGGTAATGATAATGTAAGATGATTAGAACTTGCTTAATGATGTTTTATGGTCGTTAGGGAGTATTAACAAGCTTAGAAAATAATTATAAGTTTGTAACTTATGTAAAAGGATTTGGATGACTATGAGAGGTATGAGTTTGTGTGGGTTAAGCTTGAAACGTAATGACTAAGTAAGTAAAAGTAAGGAAACGCTAGTGGGTAACGAGTTAGGTTAATTATGGTTGATTGACCTCCCGAATTAATGTATGTTATAGGACCTGGTTAGTTGGACTCTGAGAGAGTAGTCGGCGGGCAAGATACGACGGTGAACGGTATGGTTTTCTCATGCCATGTATCCTAACTTGGTTACTCTGATTTGTGTGTTTGTGTGTTTATGTGCAATCACCTAATCAAGATTAAATGCATGAATATGATTAATGGTATTACCTTGTATATTGTGTGCTTGACTTTGCACCCAATGAACTATGTCTTGTAAGACTAGTTTGTATAATTCATGAAATGTTTGAATGGGAAGAATTCATGTGTTTGAGATGCTCTCACTAACACACTAACCTTCTGACTTACCTAACCTGGAAATGGTAACTGATGATGAGAGGAGACCGATAGAGTGTCGGCCACGCGTGAGAATGAGGAAGAAGCAAGAGAGATTGCTTACCGAGTTCTGGCCTAACCTTCCCACCATGGTTCCGAACCGTAAGGTCGCAGCCCGGGGAAGTAAGCCAAACATAAAGCCCGGTGGTGAGATGTGGTGTGTATGCCACTTCTCTGCCCGGAGGTCACCCGACTTAACTGAGTAATTATTTCATGAGATAAATAGTGGTTAAGTGTGGATCATGCCTTGTGTGAGGCTTATGATCAAGAGATAAGAGATATGAGCATCCGTCTAACCCGGATGAGAACTTGACTAACACGAAAAGAGGTGTGAATCTTGAGGGAGAACTCAAGGCCTCAGTGACCAATGTGTGGATGACTTGTAATGTTTCCATTGTGTGATATGCCCCGTGTGTGGGTATTGTTTTACTTGAATGTATGTTGTTTGTAATAGCATGCTTGTTTGAATAATAATGAACCGCATGTTGGCGACCAAGTAGTTGGCGTACCCTCGCTAGTACGCGGGGTATGCTATTACCATATGCAGCTTTAGCTGAGCCCCTTTGGGCACCATTTTTCCTATTCTTACAGGTACATGTGACGGCTGCTAGTCATGGAGACCGAGATGTTTTGCTTTTGGTTGTTAGTAGTAGATAGGGGGGTGGTGTACCGAGTTGTACACGGGCTTGTAGCCCTAGTATAGTCGGTGTACTATGTGGTACACCTGTTGCTTTTGTTAGTAGCGAACATGGAGTAGTAGTGTGACTATAAACTTGTATTCTTTTGGCGGGCTGTGAGCCCTGATGTAAATACTTCTAGTACTCGGTAGTCAGGTGTTGTAAGTTATGTAAATTAAGTTGGTATTTCTTTTATCAGACCGGGACTGTTGTGGTAGTAGTTTGGATCCGGTAACCATATGGGTGGTTATCGGTATTGTATCACCCTCGGTAGATAATGTTTTTCCGCGCTGTTAGTTTAGTGTCCGTGAAGTTTAGACCGTGGTTAGAGGAATTATCGTGTGGGGTGTTACAAAAATGGTATCAGAGCGAAGCCTCGCTCTGATAGAAAGAAATACGAGTGTAGTGATTACCGAGTTAGGAAACCTAACCCTGAATGACCGTTTAAGTTAACGGATACCCTTTAACGTCTATAATGGCGATATAAATGCTTAAACTCTAGACTATTTGGTCGCATCACCTGATGTAAATTGTTAATGGTTCAGATGTCCGGAAGAGGACGAGGTCGAACTCGTGGGGGGGCTGCTGAGGAGCCAGAACCGCAGATGATAGCCGAGATCGTCGCGGCTACGGTAGCGCAGATGCTACCACAGGTTATCACTGCTATGCAGCAGACACAGCAGACTCAGCAGACACAGACTGAGCCACCCCCACCCCACCACCCAGAGAGACGAATTGGGTGTGAAAGCTGTAGCTGACCTACGACCCGCATGCTTCAAGGGTGAAAGCGATCCAGCTAAGCTCGAGGCTTACATCTCCGAGATGGAGACGGCCTTCGAGACCCTCGAGGCTCCTGCTGGAGTGAGGGTGAGAATAGCTGCCTATTATCTGAAGGGTGCCGCTATGGACTGGTGGAAGCTAGTCAAGGGCGAGCACGTCGCTGACCCTGCATTCGACTGGAATGCCTTCACCGCTCTTCTGCGTCCAAATACTACCCGAGCATGTGAAGACAAAGAAGCGGCTCGAATTAGATGCTCTGAAGATGACGGATAAGATGACCGTCGACGAGTATTATACCACCTTTACTTCTATCCTTCGACTTCTACCCGACCTCGGGTATACCGGTCAGGTTTTGGTCGACCGCTTCTATGGCGGCCTGAGCCATCGCCTCCGGTATGGCATGGGATACACCCGGTTCACTCTCTACAGGTAAACGACGGTTTGAGTTTAATGCCATAGTCAATACAGTTAGTGCCCTCTTGTGTAAGAATACCAACTAATGTCCTAATATCAGGAGTGTTACCATGCCGCATCGAGAGTTGAGATTACCGTCCAGTTAAGGGAGAGGAGAAGAGAATGCGCAGAAGCGCAAGTTCAGCAACAAGGGTTCTGGCTCTGGTGAGCAGACCCAAGGAAAAGGAAAAGGAAAGGGAAGAGAAAGGGAAAGTACACCCACCCGACCCAAACCCAGAAGACTACCACTGAAGAAAGCGGTGCCCATGCTGAGAAGGGCAAGGCAGCTGAGCCACTACGGCTCGCCTACACCGCGCCGGTAGCAGCGAAGCCCCTGAGATCTCACCCGCCTAAGGGTAAGATTCTCGATAATTAACACTTGTGTGTTCCTAAGCTTAGTATACCGTACTCTGCTAACCCTCAATGCTTTAGGTTCTGGATCTGGCTCTGGCAAGGGCAACTCTGATGGGCGGGCTACAGTTGCAAGTATTGCAAGAAAGAACGACACCCCGGCACAGATTGCCAGGGAAGAGAGGTCAGGTGTTATAGCTGCCACAAGATGGGGCACCGTGCCTATGAGTGCCCTGCCAAGAAGGGCAACAACCAGGAGTTTAAGCAGAGAGAGGGCAAAGAGGTAGCAGCTGGTGATACTCAGACCCAGTATGGCCAGCAGGGGCAGGGACCTAGAGGTGCCGAAAGGTGCACCGCAGAGACAGTCCGCCCTTCATATCATAGATCGCTCGGAGGGAGCTGGTCAGAAGACCGGTTCAGGTACTTTCACACACACCTTTAATCCTTGAGAGCATGACTACAGCCTAATTACCTGCATCAGTGAACGACATAGAACTAACATATAGTTAGAACATAAATCGACAAACAAGACTAGAACTTATAAGCTGAACTCACCGCTTAGGGACCTTCCACATCTGCTATCCTATACCGACTGAACCAACCCCTGAAGAGTCCGACATCACCACACACCACTACACCATCGACCAGTGTCAGGTTATCCGCCCAGGTATGTTATTGTTAAGGGGATACCTGACACCCGAAGCACAAATTGCCATTATCCGATGCTGCAACAAACTCGGAGCAAGCCCAGGAGGGTTACACACCAGAATACCCCGTGGAGCAACAATGAAACTAAAAATGATGTGCATGGGGAAGGAGTGGAATCCTTACACCCGCACCTACCACAAGCAACGAGCAGATGATGAAAGCAACACCACCTAAAATACCTGAAGAATTCCAAACGGTTGTTACACAAGCCGTAGGAATTGCACAACAGCTTGAAGCTGATCCCGTACCTGCACTTGAAGCAGATATTTGTATTGTCAACTTCTACCAAGAAGGAGGACGACTTGGTTTACACCAAGATAAGGACGAGACAGCGGGATCCCTCGAAAAGGGGGTGCCCGTAGTGTCTTGGTCCATTGGTGACGACGCGAATTCCTGTTTGGCGAGCAGAAGCGTGCAGACCGCGCGGAGAAGATTATCCTTAGGTCAGGAGATGTCTTGGTCATGGGTGGTGAGTCGAGGATGTTGTATCACGGTATCAAGAGGATCAAGTTGAATACGGCACCTCGACTGTGATTAATGCCACGCACATGAAACCAGGGCGCCTGAACCTCACCTTTAGGAAATATTAGCCATGTAATCCCATGTAATATACTAGTAATGTTGTAACGAAACACCATGTATACCTTGAATGGTTTTATAATAAAGCAGTGTTCTTTATTCATCTTTCCACTTGCATTTTACCATCGAACTCATAAAGCTTATGAATAATAGGACGTGGACTCGGTACGGAAGGTAGCCTGAGTATACTTACTGAGGCACAGGCCGGTGAAAGCGGCACAATCCTCACGGGTACCTTCCGGTGAATGGCATTGATGCCTCCGTGCTATTCGACTCCGGCGCCTCTCATACCTTTGTCTCGCCGTCATTTGCGAGAAGGTTGGGGCTAGATGCGAGTGAGTTACCCGACTTTATGGTGACACTCTCATCGAAGGAGCGAGTGCGTTGCACGAAGTACTACCGAGATGCCACCATTCGGATCAGGGGCGAGCAGTTCCCCATATCCTTCATCGAATTCAGTGGTCTTGGCTTCGACTTGATAGTTGGGATGAATTGGTTGGAGCGGCATAAGGGGAGAATCCTTTGTGCCGAGCATAGATTGCTGCTCAGGAGTCCGTCTGGGGTTGCAGTTTCATACCGCCAGAGGCCTAGAGAGCCTTCGACTAGAGTCATCACCGCCATGGCCATGTACCGAGAGCTCAGAAAGGGGCACGAGGTATTCCTTTGTTACGTGCAAGATCTTGAGAGAGACCCTGACTTCAGCACTGATATTCCGGTAGTGTCGGAGTTCCCGGATGTGTTTCCGAAGGAACTTCCCGGCATGCCACCTCAGAGAGAGGTTGAGTTTGAGATCGAGCTTCTGCCTGGTACCGGACCTATCGCTAGAGCACCGTACCGGTTGGCACCGGCAGAGATGGCCGAGTTGAGAGTGCAGCTTCGAGATCTGCTCGACAAGGACAAGGGTTATAACGCCCGAGCGTATCACCCTGGGGAGCACCGGTCCTCTTCGTGAAGAAGAAGGACGGTAGCCTCCGCCTTTGCATCGATTACCGCGAGCTTAATGCGGTCACCATCAAGAATAAGTACCCTTTACCGCGTATGATGATCTGTTTGATCAATTGAAGGGAGCCTCTATATTCTCTAAGATTGATCTCAGATCCGGATACCATCAGATAGCCATCCGAGAGCAAGACATTGAGAAGACAGCGTTCCGTACGAGATATGGCCACTATGAGTTTACAGTGATGCCATTCGGACTGTCGAATGCGCCTGCGAAGTTCATGGATCTGATGAACCGACTGTTCAGCGATCAGCTAGACACATCGGTTGTGGTGTTCATTGATGATATTCTGGTATATTCTAAATCCAGAGAGGAGCATGAGAGCCACCTGAGGCAAGTACTCGAGACACTCCGTTTGAATCAACTATATGCGAAATTCTCTAAGTGTGAATTCTGGCTTGATCAAGTTTCATTCCTTGGTCATGTGATATCAAGCGCGGGTATCTCAGTCGACCCGGCTAAGATTGAAGCAGTTCGCTCGTGGCCTAGACCCAGGAATGTTTCCGACATCCGGAGCTTCCTTGGGCTAGCCGGTATTATAGAAGGTTCGTGAAAGATTTCTCAAAGGTCGCCAAGCCTATGACAGCTTTGATGAAGAAGGACGCACAGTTTGTGTGGACCGATGACTGCGAGATTTCCTTTCAGAGCCTGAAGGACTCGTTGACCTCTGCGCCCGTCCTTACCATTCCTGAGGGTTCAGAGGGATTCGAAGTCTATTGTGATGCATCAGGCAGAGGCCTTGGATGCGTACTCATGCAGCACGGCAAGGTAGTTGCTTACGCCTCCCGTCAGCTGAAGAAGCATGAGGAGAACTACCCCACCCACGACCTCGAGTTGGGAGCCATCGTCTTCGCATTGAAGATATGGCGGCATTATCTTTATGGGGTTAGTGTTACCATCTACTCCGACCACAAAAAGCCTGCAGTATGTCTTCACCAGAAAGAGTTGACCTCAGGCAGAGGAGATGGATGGAATTCCTTTCAGACTAGATGAACATCGACCTTCAGTACAAGAAGGGAAGGCGAATGTCGTGGCAGATGCACTGAGTCGTCGAGCACACTCGCTCCATTCGCTGCTCGCCTCTTCCCAGCTTGGTTGACGAGGTGCGAGACGCTCAGATTAAAGCACGTATATGAGAAGATCAGACAGGTATCATCGACGGCACATTCGAGCACCGGAAGTATGACTTCAGGCTCCACGACGATGGTCTGATCCGACTGAACGGCAGATTATGCGTTCCCCGAAGCAATGCTGAGCTGAGGGATCACATTCTGCGAGAAGCCCACTGTTCCTCATTATCTGTCCATCCAGAGCCTCTAAGATGTACAAAGGTATGAAGAGGTATTTCTGGTGGTCGGAATGAAATCGGATGTGAATGAGTTTGTCTTGAGGTGCCTCACTTGCCAGAGAGTGAAGTTTGAGCACCGTCGACCTGGAGGAATGGTACAACCTATGCCGATTCCTGAATGGAAGTTCCATGATATATCGATGGATTTTGTTGTTGGACTCCCATCTGCTAGGGGAGGACTCAACATGATCTGGGTGATTGTCGATCGCCTTACCAAGGTGGCCCGCTTCATACCGATGAGGGACACTTGGAAGGTAGCAAAGCTTGCTGAGATATTTGATCGAGAGATATTCGAACATCATGGAGTTCCAAAGACGATTGTGTCTGACCGCGACCCAGGTTTCTTTCGAGATACTGTGAGAGCTACACGTGAGGCGCTAGGTACCGAGCTGAAGCTCAGTACAGCCTTCCATCCACAGACTGACGGTCAGACAGAGCGGACCATCCAGACACTGGAGGACATGCTGAGAGCATGCGCCTTAGATTTCCAGGGGAGTTGGGTGGACAAGTTACATCTGATCGAGTTCTCTTATAACAACAGCTACCACACTTCGATCAAGATGTCACCCTTCCAAGCCTTGTATGGCAGACCGTGTCGTACTCCATTGTGTTGGGATGATCCAGTGAGGCGGTCATTGTTGGACCGGAAGACTTGAGCAGATGCCAATCTGAAGTGCAACAATTCGAGCGAATCTGAAAGCGGCCCAGGATCGACAAAAGTCTTATGCCGACGTGCGACGACGCGACCTCGATTCGCTGTGGGCGATCAGGTGTTTTTGCGCGTCTCACCACCGATGAAGGGCGTGTTCCGATTCGGCCAGAAAGGCAATTGAGCCGAAATACGTTTGGCCTTATACGATCACGGAAAGGATCGTAGCTGTAGCTTACAGGTTAGCGTTAACCTGCAGACTTGGGTCGTGTACATGATGTCTTTCATGTTTCACAGCTCAAGAAGTATATGGCCGATCCATCTCATGTCTTAGAGCCTGATCAAATATCCCTTGAGCCGACGATGAGGTACGTCGATACTCCCTTGCGTATCCTTGACACCAAGACGAGAGACACCCGCAACAAGTCTGTGCGGATGGTCAAGGTCTTTGGTGGTCGAACCACGACGCCGAGGAGGCTACTTGGGAACTAGAGGACGCCATGAGGGCGAAGTACCCGACACTGTTTGTAGACTAGGTTGTCTGGTGTCGTGAGGGTACGGGGCGTACCCCTTTTTAAGGGGGTAGGACCGTTTTGTTTTTAGCATTGCTTCGGGATAGCTTTGCTTGTATGTATATGTTTACATATGTATGACACAGTGTAACAACCATGTATTGGTTGTAGTGTTGTTAGTGCTTGCAGTGTGTTGCTTGCATGGATGGTGCTTGTTTGCACAGTGTGTGTATGACTCTTGTTTGCACAGTGTGTGTATGTGCATGTTGCTATGAATATATGTGTGAGATTTGTTTTGCGAACTTGTTTGACAAATATGATATCTGTATGTGTACAGTTGTGTGTTGTGTTATTTGTAATTTTTGACAAGGGACTTGTCAAATGATTGAAGCTATCGATCCACTGACTTGGACAACTTTGAGGGCAAAGTTCTTAAGGGGGGTAGGTTGAAATACCCCGGAATTAAAACAGTGATTAATTATGCTAATTAAATATTTTAAAGCTCAATTAGTCCTAAATAAATATGTAGGAACGATTCCCGAAGAAAAACGGATTCGTAAAACGAATTAAAAACGTAAACGGTTTTTAAAACGCGCTTTCGAGAAACCGGGGAAAATATGATTTTAAACGGGTTAAATTAACTCGTAATAATTATATTTAGCTAAATATCTATAATTAGACCATAGTGTGGGTCTAGAGCTATTAAAATTAATTAAACGGCAAAATTCCGGAAAACGGACCCTTAAATGAATGGTGTCAAAACGGGAGACGAAACGCGTTTAATTAGAAAAGACGAAAAACGACCCGAGCTATTAATTATGTGGCCGGTTTTAATTAATGAGTGTACACCCATTAATAGCTTGTTAGCTATTAAGTAATAAAAAGACAAATAAATAAATAAGTAAAGTAAATAGTATAAAGTGAAAAGTAAAATAAAAGTACATACCTCTCTCACTTCTCCTTCTTCATTCACGATTTGCCCAGCACGTTGAAACATTTCTTCTTCCTCTGTGCGCGCGACACCATCAGCACAAACCCCTCCTTGCCTCACCTCCATCTTACTCATTTCTCCACCGAATCACATGAAATTGGTACCGTTGAACTCGTCTCGGTGAGAGCTTCGATCTCCACCCATCAAAGTTTCGATTCCCCCGTTTTCATCTCCATCGACGTGGGAGCTTTTGAAGCTTGAAGGGTAGATTTCAACCCTTCTTCTCTTCCTTAGTGCCTTAAGGTATATATAAGTAAGTATCTATACCATTTCAAGCTTATTCTACCATTTGTGAGACTTTCTCCCTCACGTTGGAATTTCTCTCATTTCAGTCGAGACCGTGTGTGTTTTGTGGGTGTTGGAAAACTTCTCCAATTGATTGCCAAGCCATCCATTGGGCTCTCTGAGGTAAAACTAGATTAAACTTTGAAAACTAGCTCTTAAATATATATTAGGTTTTGTGGAGGAAAAGTGAATTGATTGTTGAATGTGTGTGTGATGGGCTGCGGTTGTAGTTGGCAATCCAAAGCCTTGTGTGGTGTGGAAAACAAGAGGAGAAAGAGGGAACAAGATAAAGAGGAAGAAGAGGTGTGAAAACTGAAAGTGAAACAAGGTAAAAAGCTTACCTCGTATTGGTTTTCTTCCTTGTGAAATTGATGTTTGTGTTGAATAAATAACTTTGAGCTTGTGTGTCCTTGGCACTGCTATGTTGTTATTTGAAACAGATTGTATTAATGAGTTTGAGTGTGAAAAATAAACCTTGAAGTTAAGTTGTTTTACATATGTGAGCAAGTGGGATTTTGATGTGTTATATGTGTTTAAACCAAACAGGTGGGGAATGAGTGTTGTGAACCTTTGTAGTGTGGTGATAATGTTTAGGAAAGTAAATAGGTGCTGTCAAAATTCACCTAGTATGGCGTTAGTAAGTGAGATTTGAATGGTTTAAAAACAAGACCAAAACCTGTTACAAATCTGATAAGAAGCAAGAGAGAAACTAGTTAGTAAGTGTAAAAGAATCTAAGTGGAATTAACTAGTATAGTGAGTGTACTTGGTGCTTGGTTAGGGTGGTTTAGGTGGGTAACTAGATGCTAAAACATGTGGATTTTAGTTGGTGAAGATTGGTTAATCAATGGGCAATGAGAGAATCTGTAACAGAAGAAGAAAATAGAAGAGTTGCTGTAACAGAAGAAAAGAAAAAAAATAACAGTGAATGTGTTAGTTGACAGGTGAGAATATAGGATGGTTAGATTAGTTTTGAATGCCTAAACAAGGTCTAAACATGATATAAAATATGTAGGAAGAGTGTGGAGGAAGTTGGCATAAGCTTGGAGATGAAACAAAGGCAAAAACATGTTTATTTTTCAACCCTGCAAGTGTTCCGGGTTTGTAACTAGGACATAAACCCGGAACAGTGTCAAAATATGGCAGAAACCCAACCCCGAAAAACTGATGTGGTCCGGGTGTTTAAACCAGGACCTAAACCCGGACCACACCTAAAATCCACCCGAGAGTTATCAGAAACCTTGGTCCGGGTTTGTAAACCCGGATACAAACCCGGACCACCTCATTTTCTTCACAGAAACCTTTTTAATAATGCCATTCCAAGGTAGGGGCTTGAAGGGTAATGATAATGTAAGATGATTAGAACTTTGCTTAATGATGTTTTATGGTCGTTAGGAGTATTAACAAGCTTAGAAAAATAATTATAAGTTTGTAACTTATGTAAAAGGATTTGGATGACTATGAGAGGTATGAGTTTGTGTGGGTTAAGCTTGAAACGTAATGACTAAGTAAGTAAAGTACGGGAAACACTAGTGGGGTAACGAGTTAGGTTAATTATGGTTGATTGACCTCCCGAATTAATGTATGTTATAGGACCCGGTTAGTTGGACTCTGAGAGAGTAGTCGGCGGGCAAGATACGACGGTGAACGGTATGGTTTTCTCATGCCCTGTATCCTAACTTGGTTACTCTGATTTGTGTGTTTGTGTGTTTATGTGCAATCACCTAATCAAGATTAAATGCATGAATATGATTAATGGTATTACCTTGTATATTGTGTGCTTGACTTTGCACCCAATGAACTATGTCTTGTAAGACTAGTTTGTATAATTCATGAAATGTTTGAATGGGAAGAATTCATGTGTTTGAGATGCTCTCACTAACACACTAACCTTCTGACTTACCTAACCTTGGAAATGGTAACTGATGATGAGAGGAGACCGATAGAGTGTCGCCACGCGTGAGAATGAGGAAGCAAGAGAGATTGCTTACCGAGTTCTGGCCTAACCTTCCCACCATGGTTCCGAACCGTAAGGTCGCAGCCCGGGGAAGTAAGCCAAACATAAAGCCCGGTGGTGAGATGTGGTGGTATGCCACTTCTCTGCCCGGAGGTCACCCGACTAACTGAGTAATTATTTCATGAGATAAATAGTGGTTAAGTGTGGATCATGCCTTGTGTGAGGCTTATGATCAAGAGATAAGAGATATGAGCATCCGTCTAACCCGGATGAGAACTTGACTAACACGAAAAGAGGTGTGAATCTTGAGGGAGAACCTCAAGGCCTCAGTGACCAATGTGTGGATGACTTGTAATGTTTCCATTGTGTGATATGCCCCGTGTGTGGGTATTGTTTTTACTTGAATGTATTGTTGTTTGTAATAGCATGCTTGTTTGAATAATAATGAACCGCATGTTGGCGACCAAGTAGTTGGCGTACCCTCGCTAGTACGCGGGGTATGCTATTACCATATGCAGCTTTAGCTGAGCCCCTTTGGGCACCATTTTTCCTATTCTTACAGGTACATGTGACGGCTGCTAGTCATGGAGACCGAGATGTTTTGCTTTTGGTTGTTAGTAGTAGATGGGGCGGTGTACCGAGTTGTACACGGGCTTGTAGCCCTAGTATAGTCGGTGTACTATGTGGTACACCTGTTGCTTTTGTTAGTAGCGAACATGGAGTAGTAGTGTGACTATAAACTTGTATTCTTTTGGCGGGCTGTGAGCCCTGATGTAAATACTCCTAGTACTCGGTAGTCAGGTGTTATAAGTTATGTAAATTAAGTTGGTATTTCTTTTATCAGACCGGGACTGTTGTGGTAGTAGTTTGGATCCGGTAACCATATGGGTGGTTATCGGTATTGTATCACCCTCGGTAGATAATGTTTTTCCGCTGCGATTAGTTTAGTGTCCGTGAAGTTTAGACCGTGGTTAGAGGAATTATCGTGTGGGGTGTTACAGAAATGCACAAGTGAGCATAATGTGGAAGAGGGAATGAAATTTTGTTGAAAATTGAGCAAGAATTGGAGTAAGAGTTTAACCAATGATTTGGAGAGGTTTAATGCATGTTTTAAGGTGTTTAAACATGTAGGAAACATGTGGAAAGATTGTGGAATAAGTGGAAAAAAAATTTGGATGAATTTGGAGTTCAGAATGTGTAGAAAACGTTTTTTAAAATGGGGTCTGTTCTGGACCGCCCCTGTGGGGAGGTCCAGTGCAGGGAGGAGGAGAAAAAAAAAAAAACGGGTAGCTTCTGTTGTGGACCGCCCCAGAGGGGCGGTCCATACCAGAGAAGAACAAAATTTTGTTTTAAAGCCTTCTAATGATGGGGGATTGAATGGTAATGGTTTTAGATGATGTTTAGGCCTTGTTTGGTGACATGTGAAGGTCTTATAAAGTGTAAACAAGTGTTAGCTTGATGTGAGAAAGATGTGAGTTTAAGTACACAAAGTTAAACCGAAATAACGGGATAACGGGTGAGTACGGGAGTATAGAAGTTTACATACCGTAAGATCTTGTTGTTGATAAAACATTTTAATAATAAATACCAGTTGTTTCGGAAACTACCCGGGGAGCGTGAGGTGATGCGTTGGAGTAAATCCTCGGGAACAAGGTAGATAACCCATGGTGTAAGGTTTGGTTTTCTTGCAACCTGTGTCCTACCGGGTTACACCAGCTTGTATGCCAACTTGTTTTTCTGTGTGTTTGCCACCTTGCAAGATAAAGCATGAAATGAGTTTATAGTAATTCATTAATGTGGCGTAAATAATTCTGATACCGTTTAACCTTATTTATGTGTTAAACCGTAGCTAACCGACTCTAGGATCACATAAGAGTTCGGTATCCGGATTAAACGTCCCAACCCACGGGAACGTTCTAACTGCGGCTATCCGTGCTTTAGTTGTATATTGTGGTTATGGGTGTTGTGTGTTGCCTTGATAATGTATCGTTGTTTAACGAATGTTGTTGTCCATGCTTGTCGAATGGGAGATTACCTCCCTTGTTGTGTGATTAACCAAGTTTATAACACCCTATGGTGTCATGTTGTGATAAGTTCCATAAAGGAACTACTAACTAATATGTATATATTATGGGGGGTGAGGAATCTGGTCGTTCTGGTCGCGCGTGTTGTTTTTGGGATGTTGACGTCTATAATTGAATTAACTCCCACTCTGTTATGTTATGGTTGTTTTTCCTTCTTGGATTACAACCACCCACAAGCTTAACCAAGGCTTACCTACCTCACTATTATTCGGGGCTAGGGGGACTACTGTTATGTTAAGGTTGTTTTCCTTCCTTGGATTGCAACCGCCCACAAGCTTAACCAAGGCTTACCTATCTCATCACTATTGGAGCTAGGGGGAAATTGTGTATGGTGTGATCGGGTCTATATTAATACCGACACATCTATGTAATGTTATGTGTATTGGTGTGATCGGGTCTATATTAATACCGACACATCTATGTAATGTTATGTGTGTTGGTGCGGGACCCATTTATTTAATCCGACCACCTTAAGTAAAGTGTACATAATCTAACAAGTGATGATGTGTTGACTTTGCTAGTTGTAACCCATTGGTTGGTTGTGTATGCTTATAAGCATGTTATGTGTTTATTGTTTACTTGCATGCCTTAATAAATAATCTGCATGCTCACTCGACAATTAGTTGTGCGTGGCCCGGTAGCATGCGGGCTGCTCGATTACCATACCAGCAAAGGTGCTGACCCCCTTTGGGGGCCCCCATACTTTTCAGGTACAATGGAGTTGGCAGCCGTTCGAGAGTAGGACGGGGTAACCGTTTATGTATGGGTGGTACTTAGTTTAGCGTGATGCCGATGATGGAATGTATTAAACTCGGTACTGTTTGGATTGTGGTTGCATTTGTATTAGGTGTATGACGAATTTGTAAATGTAAAGTTTAGCACTTCGTAATCTAGTCATCAGACCGTTACACTATGTATGTATTAGCCTTGTTAGCCACGTGGGTGGCTAACGGCGTGTAACAACCCGTGGATTAGGTTAGGTCTTGAGTTGTAATTCCGCTGCTAAATGTTGTTAAGTATGGTGTTTGTAGTTGGGGGTTTACATCTATGTGGAGTAATTCTAACGGAGAGCTAGTAGAGAGAGTCGACTTACTATTGAAGGAAGACCGGGTGTGTTTACCTTTTATACACAATTCACAGACGGAGTCTGTGTCAAAGTTTGTGTCTGGTAACCAATCACCAAGTCTTTGCTTTTCAGTTTATTCAACAGCCTGTGATTTGCGTGACCAAGTCTGGAGTGCCACAACAATGAGTTTGTGGATTGCACGTTGAGACAGACTTGATCATCTGGATTAATGGAGTTTAAGCACATTTTGTAGAGATTTCCTTCTCTGCGTCCCACAGCTTTTAAGGAACCTGTACGCTCATCATAAACCTTACAATCCGAAGAGGAGAAAAGTACCAAATTGAATCTATCACAAATTTGAGAAATGCTTAATAAACTATGTGAAGTCCAGTGACCAGATGGACTTCATCAATCTTAAATTTTGAGGGGTACCTACAGAGCCAACTCCCACGATTTCACCCTGGTTGTTGTTTCCAAAAGTAACCTTACCTCCTTGGTAGGATGAAAGCGAATTGAATTGATTTGGATCTCCAGTCATTTGACGTGAGCATCCACTATCCAAGTACCAACTGTCTCCATTCGCCTTCACCTACAAAATAGAAGATCATTTGTTAGATTTGGGAACCCAGATGTACTTGGGTTCCCTTTTCGAACCAGATCTTTTCAATTCTTCTCGTGCTGCAAGTATTAATTTAACACGTTTGACATTAAATGAAAGATCTTTATTTAATTTATCACATGCACTGTCCTTATGTCCAAGACTCCCGCAGTAGCCATAAATTTTAGTTGGAGGAAGATTGACGTATTTCTGTTGTCCTTTCCACCAGGAGTCAAACTTCTCCTTTTCTTGATACCGTTTGGCTCTGTTGTCGGACTTGGACATATTTTTTGGGATATCGAACTTACCCTTGTGCCACTTGGGCTTAGATTGAGTGGATCGAACTCCGGATTGTAAATTCACAATCTCTTGAGAGAGTTGTTCTACTTTAGAGCGAAGATCATCTCGATCTTGGCTGACTTCCTTGATCTGATGAGTTTGCCCACTCAGTAGTTCAGTAGTCGGCGGTGACTTGTTTGATAAAAGTGACTGGCTTGAGACAGAGAGCGTGCTCCTTTTCTTTTAGTTTTTGAGTGAGGTTTTTGATAGTGGTGTTCAGGGATATGTTTTTGGATTCAGAAGCAATTAGATCATTTTGAAGAGAGCAGCACTTATCAGTAAAGATGGTGAGGTCTTGTTTGAGAGAGTCGATCAGAGTGAGAGACTCTTTCTGGTCGCCTTGGCTAGGTTGATTTCGTTCTAAGGTATCATGGAGTTCCTTTTGAAGGGAATCAACATGACGCCTTGATTCTTGAAGATCTAGTCTAAGAGAGCAAGAGATGGTCTTGTGTTCCTCCTCAACTTCATCTCTTAGGGCATACATAAGACCTCATGAGATTTCGAGTTCCTCAGATAACTCGGTTATTTTGCTGGTGAGACTTGCTTTGAGGGAGTTGTGTCGGAGACGATCGGAGACTGATTTTAGCAATTAAGGTCATAATCCCATAGGAGTAATACGGTAAAGGTCTGTTTCAAGGTGAGAACGGGTTACCTCATTGTTCGGAATCATGGATTCCGTCATATCATGTGCCATGAGACACACCAGACTGCTACACTCTGTGTCCTGATCGTCGGAGTCTGAATCACCCCAACCAACAGCTGCCATCAGCGACCTCCTTTGGGATTTTCCATACTGGTTCTTGCGGAGTAAGGGGCAGTCTTCTTGAAGTGACCAGGTTTATTGCAGTTGAAACATGTGACAGAGTTGAAGACTTGTTTGGAGGTGTTTGAGAACGACCGACTTTGTCGATTTGGTTGGTTGATCATGATATTTTCGGAAGTTCTTTACTATGAAGACAAAGTCTTCCATAGTCTCAGCCTCACTTTCTTCAACAATAATATCCACCAGCTCAGCCTTAGCTTGTCTGATTTGAGTATCAGCGACATAGGCTCCTTCTTGAGTGTACTGAGTCGAATTAACCTGCAAGGCTTAGTCATTCAAAGTAGTAATCTTACTAGAGAAAGGAGAAGATGTATTACCACACTTCTTTCGAAAATTCTTCTTATATTTATCTACGGATTGTAGATAGGAACCTAGGTCTTGACATCTCCATTTGGATAAATCCTTACATGCTTTGGTAGAGATTACCGTTTTGCCCATTCTTCTCTGAGACTGTCCAGCAGCTTGTGCAAGACACTCTCTCTATCCGGTAAGATGTTGACTTCCTTCATAGTAGTGGTTAGTAAATAAAAATGATCAATCAATTCTTCCAGACACTCACCGGGTTTCTGCAGAAAATTCTCATAGTCCATTCGAAGTTCTTGAGCTTTGCATTTCTTGAGTTCAGTGACTCCTACGTGGGTAGCTTGAAGGAGTGTCCAAATCTCATTGGCGGACTTACAGTGATTGGCTTTCCTTGTTCTGGGATGGACAAACAAGTGTATATTGCGCGTGATGCTTGTCGATTCAGCTCGTACCTTTTGCGATCTGTAGCAGTCCATGTGGATCGATCTGGATTGACTACAAGATCTCCTCCAGTGACTATCTCCCAAAGCTCAGAGTTGACTGACTCAATGTGTTGCTCGATCTCATTTTTCCAATGGTCATAGTTAGTGGAGGTGAGTCTGGGATGCTGCGAAGTGCATTTTGTTGTTTTGATTGGTGAAGAGATCTGCCATTGCTTTGTTGATTGACCGTTAGCCTAAGCAAGCTCTGATACCACGTGTAGGATCGGGTGGCTAACTCAAACCAACCAAAGGTGTGAGTCTAAGAGTTGGTTTGACTTAATCAGTCTTTGTGGGTGAGAAACACTCTGTGATGTAGAGGTACTCAATCGAATTGTTTTAACCAAGGGTGCGGAAGACTTTGAAGTAATTGAAATGAAATGATGCTAGAAAGATAGAAGGACTCTGTGGAACTCAACAAGATACACAAATAAACTATTTCATTTCCTGGTCAAATAAAACAAGTTACAAATGTCCACTAAGTAGAAGGAATCTACTTAGCGGTTTTTCACTCACTCACCCAATACACTTTCTGATCTGATCAATGGTAAGCGTAGCGAAACTAGGATCTTCCTAGACAGAGTCTATCTAGATGCACTAACTAACTTGGTACGTATTCTCTTCTTTCTCGCTTACAAAGTAGTTCTTTCTCTCTCTAAACTCTAAAATGTCTCAATGAAAGCACACATGAAACTAGCTATTACACAACCTATTTATACTTGCATTACAACGGTAGGTAGAGGGAGTTAGTTCCGAAAATACTGGAACTAACTTAGTGGGCAACGTCCAACGTCTTTGAGTGGTCTTCTTACTTGGGACGCGAACTTCGGGTGTTAAGGGAGGACTTTATGACCGTTGTGGCTTGAGGCATTCCCAAGTTGACTCCTTGTTATTCGCAACAGCACGGGAGAGTTTGTGAAGTCTCCTTAGTTGCGTGGACTCCATTGAAGTGGCTCACTCTTTGTGTCTAACTAAGGATGATTCTGCAACACTCAGATGTCCTAACACTAGCTGTCTAGTATCTGTAGAATACGGAGGGTACGGGGCGTACCCCTTTTAAGGGGGGTAGAGCCATTTTGTTTTTGCATTGCTTCGGGATAACATTGCATAGTATGTATTTTCGTACACTTTGTTGGCACAGTGTAGTGCTAGTGGTATTCAGTATGTTTGTACAATGAGTAATGTACTTGTGTTGTACGGTATATGACACGAATGGTAATGTGGAATGTATTGTGAAATGGTATTGTGGAATGGTATTGTGGAATGTGTGAATTAGATGTTGTATTGTATTTGGATTGTGTGTGCTTGCAGTGTGGGAATTGTGAACACCTTCTAAGGTGGTAGTAAAGTGCATTGTGGCAATTGGTTTGCCAAATGAGTAGAAATAGTAAACCGTAAACCTTGAGCAACTTTGAGGGCAAAGTTCCTTAAGGGGGGTAGATTGAAATACCCTGAAATTTAAAATAATGATTAATTAGGCTAATTATGATTTTAAAGGCTTAATTGCATCTAAATAAACATGAGGGAACAAATCCCGAAGAAAACGGATCCTTAAAACGGATTAAATGCACAAACGAACCTTAAAGCGCGTTTTTCAAGGAAACCGGGAAAACACGACTTTAAGTGGGTTAAATAGACCCGTAATAATTTTGGTTAACCAAATAGTCATTAATAAACATTAATGAAGGTCTAGAACCAATAAAATCAAATAAACGAGAACATTCCGGAAAACGGGTTCCGGTTAGTGAGTAATGTAAAAACTAAAAGTTGTGGGGTGATAAATGTAATAAAGCTAAACTATTGTGTCCCATTTGAAAATAATAAAAAATCAGATTCTCTTGTGTGTGTGTGTGGGTGCCGATTTACCCCCCTCTCACACCCTCTTTATTCTTCCTTATATGCTAAAAGACAAATAAGTAAAGAAAACAAGTACAAAAGTAAAACTAAAACTCTCTCTCCTCTACCAGCTCTCTCTCCGTACTCCCTCCTCCTCTTCTGAATCCTCTTCTTCCCCAAGCCTTGTAATGGCGATTTGAAGCTCCTCACACAGCAGCCCCCTCCTCCCTCTTGTTCAAGGCTTAAACCATCTTCAAATCTTACAAAAAACTGCACCATTGGATTCCCTTGTCAAGGAGATTATCTTCCTCCTTTCAAAAATTGAAAAGCTCCATTTTCATTTCCATGGCTTGAGGCCATTTGAGGATTTGAGACCACCATTAGAAGCTCCTTCATCACCTTGTTGCTTTGAGGTAAAAAGAAATTCGAAAATCTTCCATTTCCAGCTCTCATTTGCATTATAAGAATTTCTAGATTTTTAACTCCTGGTGCCTTGTTCTCCAGCCGTTTTTTGGCTTCACTCTTGGGCTTGAAATCTTGTTCTTTTGCTAGCCAAGAACTCCACTCATCCATTGGAAGGTAATGCCTCTTATAAACTTAAAAACATGTCCAACATTTTATGGTTAGTTAAGAATGAGTTTCTAAACTAGCATTGGTATGTATGGGTTGCTGTAGCATTATCGGTTTGGTGGGGCTTGAACAAGAAATCGAGAACAAGAAAGAAAGAAAGAAGAAGAAGGAAAAGAATGAAAAACTAGAAAGACAAGGTAAATGCTCTTACCTTGAGCTAGTTTTATATGTTGTATTGTAACAGATTTTGTGTGCTTGAAATGAGTAATGTACATTGTTTTGAGTAGTAGTTATGTTGTAGTATAATGAGGAAGAGAATTAAGCTGTTTTGGAATTTTTAAAAGATGATTAAAAGCTTGGGAGAACCTTGGGAAATAAATGTATATGTGCAGGAAAATTTAATGTATTGTAGTGTGTGGAATGTTGTGGAGAAGTTGGAAATGTGTATATTGATGTCTTGGATAAACAGGTGTGCTAAGTGGTAGTGTGTGAACAAAACAATGTGGTGAGAAAGTGAAAATTATAGGGGAGACAATGTCAAAATTTACATAGAAACTAGAGAACTTGAGAGCTTGATATGAGTAGTTAATCATTTCAAAAATAGATTTGAGAAAGAGGTAAGTAGTGGGGAGAACTTGGGTGGAAGATAATGCATTTTGAATGCTAGAAGTGGCAATGGTAGAGGGAGTATTGGATGGTAAAAGTTAGAACAAAAATATGTAACATTGAAGAAAGAAAACTAGCACAAGTGCTGAAATGAAAGTGAGAAAAATTGTGTAAGTTAACATAGAAATAAGTAATAAGTTTAGTAGATGGTTTAGGGGAGTTTAGAGCATCAAAATGGGTGTTAAACATGTTAGGAATGCTTTGGTAATGAAAGGAGCTGAAAACAAAATTTAAAATAAGTATACTGGAGCTGACCGACCTTGGGACCGCCCTTGGCAAGGTCGGTCGAGCCTAAATTTGCAAGAACAGGAGTCTACTGACTTCGACTGACCTTGGACCGAACTTGGCAAGGTCGGTCAAGTCGTAAAATTTAAACCCAGAAGTCACTGACTTCGACCGACCTTGGGACCTACCTTGCAAGGTCGGTCGAGTCTTAAATCTTCAGAACCAGAAACCTACTGACTTGGACCGACCTTGGGACCTACCCTGCAAGGTCGGTCGTCGAGTCCGAATTCTCCAGGATCGTAACACACTGACTTCGATCGACCTTGGGGTCATCCCTGGGTAAGGTCGGTCGAGTCATACAAAAAAAATTATAATAGTAATCATATGTATATAGATATACAGTAGTACACCATTGATGGAGTAAGAATGGTAAGAAAACATGCACATGTGTAAGAAAACAAACTTAAGGGATGAAATGACTTTCATAACCAAGCATGAATTGTAAGGACTAGTAAGTGTATATTGGAAGTACTAAGGAAGGAATGAGTTAGGTCAATAATAGATAATTTACCGTACAACTCCCTGTATGTTATAGGAACCGAATAGTTGAACATCGAAGGAAAGTCGGAGTTCGAGTACGACGGTGAACGGTATGATTTTCTCATGCCCCGTATGCTACCTTGGCTACTCTGATTTGTGTGTTTATGTGATCACCTAAACAAGATAAATGCACGAATTGGTTTTTAATGCACTTGTGCTTGTATATATTATTCTTGTTGTAATGTCTTGAACTCTTAGTTTGTATAATTCATGAGATATATGAATGAGAATGAAGTGTTGTGTGGCCTTGATGTGTAGTGTACTAACCAATTGTATGGGAAGAAGGACTTCTAACAAATTCTTAACTAGCTAACATTTCTAACAATGAGAAATTGGTAAATTGGAATGAGTAGAAGTCTGATATAGTTTCGGCCACGTGTGAGGATGAGAAGACACAAGAGGTTGGATCCGATTCCTGGCCTTAATCTTTTCCATGGACCAAATCCCTTAGTTGGGTAGCATCCTGGATTAGTGAGCCACCTTAAGCCCGGTGGTGGGATATCGTAGTCCCTGCCCCGAGGTCATACCGACTTGACTTGAGTAAGTAAGTAAGAAAAGTAATTGCATGAATAAAGATCATGGCTAGTGTAAGCCATTGATCACGAGTAAAGAGTAAAGCACACCCGCTTAACCCGGGTGAGAAAGTAACTAAAAAGTATTGTGTATGTATTGGAGAAGTGTATCTCCGGGTTACGGTAAGTACGAATGGTTGACTTGGAATGTCTTCCCTGTATGTGTTGAATGGAATGTATGTATGTTCTATGATGTAAATCTATTGTATCTTATTAAGCATGTATGTATGTATGAATAAAATGAACCTCAAGTATTCGACCAAGTAGTCGGCGTACCCCCGTTAGCACGCGGGGTATGTGAATTTCTTATGCAGTGTTTTGCTGAGCCCCTTGGGGCATTGTTTTATTTCTACAGGTACCCATGAGAATTGAAGGTCGAGTTCGGACCATGATGATTCTTTTTGCGTAGTTGGTAGGATATGAAAGGTGTAACGAGTTGTACATGGCTTAACGCTTTTTGAGTTGCCGGTGTACCATGTGGTACACCCTTTTAAAGAATTGAACTTGTGAACTTAGCTTGAATGAGAGAATGAATAAACTCATAATTTTTTAATAGACTTGTAGAGTTGGAATGTAATTCATATATCATTGGATACTCGGTAATCAAGAATGTAAGTAAGTATTGGGATTGTAATGTAAGTATTATGTTGCTCGGTACATCTTGATCTTCAGACCGTTACAGTAAGTAGTAGAAGCCTTGTTAGTCTTGGGATGGCTAACGGTGTTGTATCACCGTCGGGAGTATGTAAGTATCCGCTGCGTGTAGGGTAATTATGGAGACGATTAGAGGATAATGGAAGGATTAACGGTTGGGGTGTTACAATTTTGGTGTTACCTATGGGCCCATTCCGATCTATTGTGATAACACTTGCACTATTGAACTAGCAAAGAATCCGGTTCATCATTCTCGGTCCAACGCATAGAGATTCGTCATCATTTCCTGCGTGATCAAGTTGAGAAAGGCACAGAACAACTCCATCATTGTCCCACAAATAAACAATTAGCTGACATCTTCACCAAAGCTTTAAGTCGTGATCAATTTTTCTACCTCCGTTCGAGTTTGGAATGATCAAGGTTCCATAAGGTATAGTTCTTGCATCTTATTACTTTCCTTGATTCTGTTTTGAAAGAGTGATTTCATTAGTCAATACGTATTAGTTTTCAGTTCAGAATTGTGTGTTTGTTACAGTTAATTCCATAATGGTCGAGCAGTTACTCTTTTCGTCATTCGTTTCAGAATCCTTTTTCATATCTGTATGATCTCTACTACTCGTTATTCTTTTAAAAATTAAAAAAAAAAAAGAATACGAGCGGTCTCTCATCTTCAATCTGTTCTTCTATTTACTCTTTTGAATATTCTCTACACTTCGGCCCTTTCTCTTGTTTGTCTCTACGTACCTAGCTTATTCTTCTCTCAACTATGGCTTTCGTCTCACCCACCGATTCACCTCGACCTGCCACCATTGCTCCACCTTCCTCTGCACCACCACCCACCGCTTCACCTTCCTTTGCATCACCTCCCAACGCTCCATTACCCGACCCTAATTCTGCTGCACCGAGGGAAAACACTACTGACCCTCAACCCAATCTATCTCCTCAACATTCGGTCACTAATTCTCTTCAAATCGCTGCTAATACCCTATCTGCCCAAGTTGTCGACATAACTTCTGATGCATCCCAAAATGCGGCAACAACTACACCTGCTCCTGGTTGCTCTTTCTGTCGAGCATGTCGAATCTCCACTCCATCCCAAATCTTCGCCTTGACCTCGCACTCGATATCAGCATAAGAGGCAAGCTCTACCTTCTCCAGTTCCATCCCTCCCCTACTATTTGAAGACAATGCCTGTTGTCGCTTTGGGTGCTGGTTCAAAGGCTTCCTAGAAACTGAAAACCACCACCACTCGTTCTCGCTCCCGTGCTCTGGCACAACCACGGAAAAGCAGTCGTAAGTTTCCGCACCTCCCACTTTTTAGGGGAAATACTTTCTGATCTCATAATGGGCAAGATTATTCACTGTCAATGCTTACGGGCTCGTGCTTTGATTATCTTGAGTTTCAAAAGTGGGATACTCTTATTAGTTCAAAAATGGTGTATTATCTTGAAGCCCAATTGCAATTTGTAACCAATATGTCCATGGTAACTGAGACGGAGTTGCCAACCAAGGTTGTAGGGGTTTCCATTACTTTATCTCTAGGTCTGCTTGCTAGCATTCTTGAAGTTCCGCTTGATGGTTTTTCTGCGTTTAATACTCAGAAAACTGATATTGTTTCACTTCGAGATGTTCAAGGGCATTATGAGCTAGGGACTACTAGTACGCGTGTGAGATATTACTTGCAGCGTGATTTTGCAGCTATTCCGAGATTATTTCACTTGTTTGCGTATCAGGTGGTGACACTGCAGATTGATATGCGGGAACAGGTTACACCTGATGATTTGGCTATAATATGGTGTCTAGAGCACAAGTTGGAGATCTCCTTACCTCGGGTCATGATTGATAACTGGAAACGAATCATCAACGGACAGAAGCCCGTTATTTCCTATTCGCTTTGGCTGACTTCAGTTTTTTAGTTCTATCATGTTCCTTTGGATACGATGGAAGGAGTTCAAATGAAGGGTTCTCATTATCTGGGTACTCATACGCTGGCCAAGATGGCCATAGAGCATACTTCAATTGGATGACAGCTTAAAAATCCTCTTACTCATCAAGAAACCTCGGCTTCACCCACCACCCACCTCTCATGAGTCCACTTATTTGGCCATGATCAATACCTTGATAGCAAATCAGCATGCCCTAAGGAAGCGTATTTTGGTGCTTGAATCTCATATCTCTTCACACTCTACTTAGTCCTCTTCTTCTGAACACGAGGAGTCCTTCTAGCTTTTGTTGTTTTTTCTCTAACTGCTCTTTACGAACTTTCCACTTCTTAACTACCTAGAACATTTTGGTTTATGTTATGTAATAGATTTCTCTTTTGTACTATTACTATGCATTTTGGCTTGTGACTCTCCTATTTTGATTCAGCAAAAAAGGGAAATAATATGTGTGTCTGGAACTATGCTTTTGGATTGACGATTGATCTTTGCCTATGGTACTTTTATGCTCATGATTATTTTCTATCTTGCTGCGGGATGTTTCTTTTACTTACATGAGAGTGTAAGTTGAGGGGCAATTATTCGAGCTTATTAAGAGTGTCAAGACAGGTGCAGATATAAAGGGGAACAACATAGACACAATGAAATACCCCAAACCTAAGTATGCTAAGTAAACATCAAATCATGATGTAGAAAGGCTAAAATATGCCTTAGAAAGATTGGTAGACATTTAAACCAAGGAAAACACAAGAAAATGCCTTAAGGGCAATTAGGGCAAAAATGTGCTCTAAGATTGGAGAGACTTGGGTGAGTACCCAAATATCATGATAAGACCTTAGTAACATTCTAATGGTCATTTTAAATCAATTAGCAAAGAAAACCAAGCTTGAAAACAAGTTAAAACACAAAATGTGCTTTAAGAAGTCTTAAAGCACATTTTTGAGAAATTGTCTTAGAATTGAGTTTTGAGTGGCTAGATGTCCATCATTACTCTTTAATCAACATGTGTACTAATTAGTATCACATTAGGAAGTCTAAATCAATGGGAAATAAAAAATTTAGAAATATGTTCACTAATTAGTGAATAGTGCCAAATAGTGACTAGTTTAAGTTTTAATCAATATAAGCTAATTAGTTGGTCAACAAATACCATGACTTGCCTTATTTAAGATGGGGGCCGGTTTTCTAAGGGATGGTCACCCAAGACTTCATCAAATAAGAAGGATAAAGAAGAGTAATGTAAAAGGAGTTACATTGCTTTTATAAAGCAAAATATCTCTTATTAGCCTACCTTCTCTCCTCTTCTCCATCATTCTCTTCTTCACGGTTTTCTTCATGCTCTTCATCCTCTCAAACCGAGAGAACAAGCTCCATTGTGCCTCACCTTGCCTTGTCTACAACTCACTCATTTTAGCTCCAAATCAAAAACTAAAACATATTATTCTTAGTTAGCTCAAGCTCTAGCTTTCTATCTTTTCAAACTTTCAAAGCTCAAGTTTGGTGCCATGAGAAAACTCCATTGACGGAGGAAAATCAAGTTTGAAGAGCTCATTAGCTTCTCCATTCTCTTTAGGTAAAGAAATGTAAGAAAAACCATGTTCCATCATTTCTTCTACATGGCCGAAAATTCTACTCATGGGGCCTTGTTTATGCCTTGTTCTAGCTTGATTTATTCACCAAGGACTAGTGGAGGTCCTATTTCATTCAATGCCCAAGTCTACTTTGAGAGTTCAAAGGTAATCATCCATTTTATGCCTTAGAACACATTTCAACCTAGGTTTCATTCCTTGAGGTTAGTGTATTGTTTAGTGCTCATATGAGTCATTGAATATTGGGTAGAGACATTGGCAAAAGAAATTAAGTGGTGGCCGAGATTTATGCAAGAAGAAGGTCTACGGAGGAAGTTAAGATAAGCTTGAGAAAACAAGGTAAATTACTTACCTAATGGTGGTTTAAGGTTTAAGGAATGAGTTTTAGATGGGTACCAATGTAGCCTAGGGCTTACATTAGGTAAGGGTTAGTAACCTAAGAAAAGAACTTAAATAAGCTTATGAACTTGTGACTAAGGAGCCAATGGGAAGAGTTAGAAATATAAGTTTAAGAGGGATTTTAAGAGTATTATAACTACTATGAGATTGATGAGTGTATTTGCAGGTTGAAGGCTTTTGTATGTGGGAAATTCAGTGTTTAAGTTTAAGTTATTTAAGGGCCTAAGAGCCATGTCATTTAAGAGCCTGGTGCTATGCAATTTAAGATTATTGCAATGTAATGAGTTGTTGTGTTGTGAATGAGTTGGTTTGGTGATGAGATGTGATGAGAAAGAACTTGATGAGTGTGAGATGGATGAATGAGGAAAACAATGCATTTGGGCATTAAGATGCTAGAGAAGCTCTGGCGAAATTTGAGTAGAAAACAAAGTGTTTAAGTGGTAGTGGTGAGTTAATATGCCTAGGGTTTACTAGGGAGCATGAAAAGAAAATTAGGTGGAAATGAGTTAATTAAGGAGTTTCTGAGGATTAGAATGACCTAGGATGGTTTATGAGGAATTAGAGTTTAGATGGGTGTATTGAGCACACCAAAAATCATGGTAAGGGAATGTGAGACTTGTGCATGAATTTGAAGAATAAGGTGTATAATGCTTAAGATGATTTAGTATGAACTTGGGGATATATCAATGAAAGTCTTGGGAAGCTTGCCTAAGTAGTGATGATGTTAGTAGAGGACTAATGAGGTTTAGTTTAGATTGTAATAAGTGGACTTAGGTGATGGAAGAGAAAGGTGAGGGAGAATGTTGTCAAACGTCAAGGAAAATGACTAGGAATGTAAAAGAGCGTGTGATCATGAGGAAGGTGAGTAAGTGGATAAAAGAATGTATAAGTAAGCTCAAGAGTTTAGGAGTGATGAGTAACAAATGAAAATAAGAGGACTTGTGCATGGACATGCAAGATGACCTTGGAAGGTTTAACTAGCAAGATGGAGTGCAATGATGTTAAGGAGGAGTTATATGGGTTGAAAAGAAACACTTGGGATAGTTAAAGTTCTAGACAAAATGTACATGTTGGAAATGTAAGGAATTATATGACAAATGTTAGGAATGTTTGTAAGAATTTAGTAAATGTTGAGAAGATCTTGGAAGTTGTTTTTGAGAGTTTGGTGGAAGTTCTAAGGTGAGTTTAAGTGCCTAAATGGTATTAGGACACATGGGGGAACTTGTGGAGAAGTTTGGAGTCAAATGGGAATTTAGAAATAAGGTTCTGGAGCCGACCGACCTTGGGACCGGACCTGCAAGGTCGGTCGAGCTCAGTTACACTGCCGGAGAAAGTTTCTGGAACCAACCGAACTTGGGGACCGGACTTGCAAGTTCGGTCTGGCTTGTAATTTGTGAAGGAATTGAGTCTCTGGAATCGACCAAACATGGGACCGAACTTGGCAAGTTCGGTCGGGCTTAGATATCCCACGGGGAAACTCTCGGGAATGGCCGACCTTGGGACCGGACTTGCAAGGTCGGTCGGGGTAGAATTTTCAAGCGGTAATATGTTCTGGAATGGACCGACCTTAGGTAAGGTCGGTCGGAAGTTCGGTCGAGCCTAAAAATAAAAAAAAAAATGAATTCTAAGGATAGTAATAGGTAATAAGGTGTACCTTTGGTAGGGTGGTAATGATTAGGACCCTAAGAACTTAAGGATTATTTTAAGTTAAGTATAAACTTAGAAGTTAAGGTTAGTTGTAAGATTAAGTTGTAAGACTTAAGAGGTGTTAGGTGGGAATCATCTAAGTGTTAAGTAAGTTAAGTTAGTTGGATTGAGTATTGTTGATTAACAACCTAAAACTGAATGAATGTTTTAGGACTTGGGAATTTGGACTCGGAAGAGAGTAAGCAACCGAACGACCAACGGTGAACGGTACAGTTCTTCTTGTGACTGCTTGCTAACGAGGTGTCCCTCGGCTTGTGTGCTGTTTGTTTTTGTGTGCTCACTAAACAAGATAAAGCATGCAACCCGGAATATTATGTTTATTGTATTGTTTGTGTGTTTGAAAACTAACACACATACCGTGAGAACTTAGTAACCAACGCTTAGTAAGGATTTGAGTGAGACTAGGAACGCTCCCTAATATTAGTTTGTTATAAACCGAAAGAGGTTAACCAACAAACATTGTCTTGAGACTACTACTAACTGGAACTTGAGGGAGGAAACCCGGGACCGATCTCGGTCATGCATGCTAAGGAAAAAGGGGGACGTATCTGAATCAGATCCGCCCTCCGCTTAAGGACTTGTCTTCGGACTTGTAGCCTACGGCCGGTTGCCGGCTCAGCTACGCTGGACTCCCGTCCAGAGTAGGTGGCATTAAGATGGTGTGGTGGGATCACCTAAATCCCAGGTTCGAATTAAGCTACAACCATTCCCTTCCAGGAATGGTTTGTATACTGAGATTAAGTTGAGATTAAGATTAAGGTAAGGTTAAGATGAGTTGCAACCATTCCTCTTTAAAGGATGGTTTGTATTATTAAGACTAAGATGAGCTACATCCACTCCTTATTAAAGGGTGGTTGTTTCTAAGATTAAGATTGAGTGAGATAAGGATGGACTAAGATTAAGAGGAAACATAACTTGAGGAGTTAATGATTAACTCTCTAATTAAGGGAACGCATTCAAGTCGTTCATTGTGTGAACTTTGATTGTTCATTGTTGGTTTGTTGTTTACTGCACTTACTATTATGTTGTGCATCTAATCAACCTCCATGCTATCGACAATTAGTCGTCGTAGCCACGTTAGCTTGGGGGCCATGAGAGGATCGTACCAGCATTCGTGCTGACCCCCTTTGGGGCTGTTTTACTACACAGGTGAACATCAGGAGGCGGCCGTCGCGAGAGTAAGAAGAGGATACAAGTGTTAAGGATTAAGTGTGGCCTACGAGTTGTGCATGTACACTCGTATGGCAATTGAGTTAGTAAGATGTATAGGGTGTGAGGGGATTGTAAGAAGAATATGTATTTGGTTAAGGTTGTTATGTACTAATGTTCGGTATATTTCTGTAGTCAGACCGTGGCAAGGTCCGGAGTGTTAAAGAATTCCGCTGTGACATGTATATATATATGCTGTTAAGTTGCGAGACCACGTTTGGATTGAGTTGGGGTGTTACACACAATATACAGAGTTTGCCCAAATAAAAAATAGGGTAAAATGTTGATATTTTTGATTGGTTACTCTGTGTTACATACTGTGTCTGGGTTACAAACACAACAATCTGAGAGCTGAGTGAAGTGAAGGATGAAGATTTCAGCTTTGAGCTTTTTACTATAGTCATTTTACAGAGGTTTTTATCTTTAACAATAACTGATATAAAATCTAAACATATTTTATATCGTTATGATTTTATTTCCTAGGTTTTTTATCAATAAGAAATAAAATCTTAGATAGTGCTTAAAAGTATGTTGCCTATATAAGTGAGTTCGCTTGCTGAAATATTTTTAGGTTTTAGAAAAGAAAAAAAGAGAGCTTTTATTGAACATCTGTAATTCACTTGAGAGTTAGGAGCGATCTAGTGTTTTACGTGTCTATACTTGGAGAGCCTATTCTCCTTGTATGTGTTACCCAGAGTTGATACGAGTTAATATAGTGAAGATTTACGTGTGTCTATCTAACTTCTCCCAGTTTACTATTTTCTGTTTATCGAGTTCATCGTAAGTCTGTTAATCGTCACTTAGTTCATCGTGAGTATCGAACTCACTACGAACAACCATGTAAGAACTTACACTGAGCTATCCTCCGCCTGTGACTATAGGTCACATGTTCGACACCCCCCCGTCCCCCATTGGTTGTATTAGGATTGTACTTAAAAAAATAATGTGTGTACAATGTTCATTTGTGGGTGAGGTGAAACCAGCAAGCGCTCCTGATGCATCCCCGACGTGTCGTGGACGTATCGTGGACTCTAAAGACTTGATTGTTAAGGATTGGACGCAGATAAACTTAAACTGGAAAACCGATTTTGATTGAGAATTTACACACATGAATTCACTCAATCTCCCTTGCCCCACATACGGACTCCTAGGACAGTTTCGACTTTACCCCTAAAGTCCTTAACCCTCTCCTGACTATCGGCCTACGGTTCACTGACCGTTCCCCGACCTGTCGGTCTATCAAATACCCAATATATTGATACTCTAACCCAGTCCTATCTATCTCACCAACTCTCTACCCTTACACACACTCCTAAGTCTGATCCATACTTGCCCACATTATCTCTTTCTTTTCTCTCATACAGGCATACTTACATAAGGAATAAATGCAAGTATATTACACGGTTGGATTATAATTAACTACTGCCCTATTAGGCCCTAGACTTCTCGGAGTCGACTACAGCTTTGATTATTCACATAACAGCCACACTAGACTTGTAGAGAGTCTTCAACTTGATCTGGAGGCGTTTGGACTACATGTCGCCTCATGGTTGGTCACGTTGGTGGCAGCCCACTTGATAGGTCGATCACCACTTGTGTACCCCACTTTGCCTGATTCTGTTTGGCTCATTAAATGCTCTCTTCTGAATTTATTACGGCTATGTAATAATGTTCATTTATAGCCTTGTTATCTTGTGCATTAATGATCTTCTCCTTTTGTCGTGAACTTGTCGAGAACAAGTGCTTATGTGGATGTATGTGTCTTATCTGAATGTGTAGATCCTTTGTAGTCTTTTGTCTTTGTTTTTCATCTTTAATCATGAGAGATATCTTTGTGTGGTGTCTGACTGGTTATCTGTGTTAGAAGTTCTACGAAGCTCTCATAGACAGGTCCCCGACTGGTTGGGCACAAGTCGTGGATTGAGTGCGCTTGCAACCTTGCGTGCTAAGCCACTCATTTACCTGTCTATCTGAATCATGAATCTTGACAAACACATTAGATAGACAGTACAAGGTTTGCTATCATCAAAATTGAAGGATCTTGTCTTAAAATTTCCCCCCCTTTTTGATGATGGCAACCTATTCACTTATATGTACTTGGCAATTCAAAAATTGAGAGATTCCCCCTAAGAAGGATTCCCCCTGAGTTTGTTAAGGGTTTTAAGTATGAAAGACTTTAACAAATGATAGCAATAAGTGACTGCTTTTGTGCACAATAAGTTAGTTTTTATGTTATACTATAACCAAAGTAGATGAAGTTTTCATTTAGATGATGCATAATACAAGGATATATACATATTCTCACAAGTACATATACTTGTTCTTTCCCCCTCTGCCATACAACAAAATAGGGAGCAACTACACGACGTAAGATGTTATAAAGGCCATGACCCACAAACATGATCAAGATAATCTAGATGGAGTGACGTTGTTGGTTATCCCATTCATAATCTTCTGAGCCAAAGGTTTTTCCTCCGAAAAAGAAGCTTTGATCCAAGATGGTCTTGTGGTAGGTTTGATCAAAGGTGATTTAGCTGTGGTTGAAAGGTCGGACTCATCAAAATTAATTCTGAACTCCATGCAATGTGGAGAACGTGTATGTGATAGAGTGACACTTAAGGTGATAGACCAAGCTGTAAGTGAGTCAGAGTCTGGCTGAACATAACTTTGGGCGACATATTTCTTTGGGTGTTTTGTGGCCATGAACTTGCGAATTGTGGAGTGCATTGTTTGTTCATTCAAACTGGATGAACTTTGTGGAGTTTTGTGCCATTTCGTGAGATGTGAAGGACTGAGTGTGAGTGGCAGATGGAGTAAGCAAGTTTATAGACACTTTGGATATGCATAACGAATGATCGGTGAGTGGTAATAAATGAGGTGCTACGTCTTGTGGGCTATGTTTGCAGGCTTTTTAGGTGTCAAGGTCCGAGATTGGATTAGTGGAATGGATGGGACTAAATATCTCAGATCATTTTACAATTTTTAATCAAGGAAGAAGCAGCCAATACAATAAATTATTTCGGAACCATCATAAGCATTCAAGTTGACAAGAACTAGTTGCATTTTCATTGATATCAAAAGTTTACTTTGAAACAGATAGTCAAAGGCAAAATAAAATATTAATGGAAAAGAATAAATTTAATCCTAAATCTTGCTCTCACGGTTTCACTCAAGTCTCTAGGAGACCATGAACACTAAGGCTATGTGAGAGTCTATAAAATATATTGCTCCTTGAACCATGTGATGAACACTTGGTTCAAAGGAGACAACCTACACAGCGGTAAGAGTTACTCTTACACGCTGAAGAACGTCCCGAGCTGAAGTATCAAGACTGGTCCCCGACCTGTCGTGGACCCGTGAGAGACTCCTCTTCCTCTTGAGTGCTGATGCTTTTGCAGTTGGTTGCAGCTCCGACCTTGAGTCCTCTCTCTTTGTAGGCTTCTGAGTGACCACAAGCTTATCCCCCTTTGTTTTTATCCCCATTTTGGACAACATTTCTGAACAGATGCTGTCCTGAGTGGTGCGCGTGCACTCGTGGAACCTGTCGGTGTCCACTCTGTTTTCTTATAGCCCTTTTGTCACCACTCCACCATTCACAAGACCTTGATTGAAATATCTACTCTCCTCTATGGTGAGCAGAATCATGGCTGGAAGGTCTATTTTCTCCTTGGTCTTCATAGCATAGAGCAATCTCACATCTCTTGCATTGATGATGTGAGTGTGTTGGTTACGTGGGGTGATGTTGTGGGTGAGGAGACTGAAGAGCACCCTGTCGGGGATAAACATTTCTATGGCGTTTAAGTTTTTCATTGTAGCCTCGGGGTTGATTAGCTGGACCATTTTTCCTCCTTGGTGTCCCAAATCATTCCAGGTGGTTTCTTTTGGAACCACGATTCCTTCTGATTCCAACCAAAAGTCTTGCAGATCCAAGACTTGGTGATATTGATGGTGACGCTGTAAATTGTGGAGATGAGATATTCATCGCTGTTGTCGTCCTGGAGTGGTCCAAGATACGTCATGTGCTCTTTGAGCAGCTCAGTGTAGCGGGGATAGGCTCCTGGAAGAAGTCTACCCATCCTTGGAATTCCAAGAGCTCCTTAATCTTTCCAAGACCCATTTGCTCCATCCAGTCCAAATCCAACGTCTTTGGTAAGATGAGACAGGACTTGTCGCTGACATTCTTTACTCTAAACATTGCTGGCTTTAGCTCTTTGAGCTTCTTTAGACGCTTGAGTGCTTGAGGTGGCTGTGGCTTTGCAGCCTTCTTCTTAGCTTGGAAGAGCTCTTCCAGCGCTTGACCATGTGGTGAGAGAACCAACTTTTGCTTCCCTTTCTCTTTCTCAGCCTTCTGTCGTTGTTCGACTGTTGGTATGATTAGAGAGGACTCCGTATCGCTATCAGCATCGTGACTGGTATCACGAGATGTCGTGGACCTGTCGACGACTGGTTCTCCAAATACCTCGATGAGTTTTACTTCAACTTCTGAGTCAGGTTCTGTCATGTCCTTTTCTTGACCCTTTTCTTCTGTTTTAGCGTGCTGTTGTGATTTGTCATCACTTTGCACTCCCTCCTCTTCTATCTGTCGAGCGACAGCTTTGACGAATGCTGGGGAGTTGCTTCCTCATCGTCGGTGATGTGCAACTTGCGAGTTGCTCCATCAGGCGTTGAATGGGCTCTTTGAGGAGTTTCCTCCTGTGTTCTGGCTCGTTTGGAGGCACGAGTTTTGTGTGCTATGTGACTTATCATAGTAGTGGAGAGATCTTGGTTTTTGGGAACTTTGGTATTTTTGGCTTTGAGGAAACATGGTTTGTTTTTCTGTGGAGGTAGGAGTTGGAAGAATCTTGGGTTTTAGAATTTCAGCCTAGATGCAGTGATGAATCTTAGGTAGATGGTGGCTTATATAGAGAATTTCATCCTGGTACACTTCTCCTTCATCTGTTACCCTGCGCACAAGTTTGATTTTTCAATTCTTGGATAGCCGAGGGGGCAGTGATTCTGTTACAACTCCTATTGGCCTATGTCGGCCACTTGCTTTAGAAGCTTCTTTGAGGACATCCTCTTCTTTGGGCGAAGTAGATAATGGTGCATTTCTGTTTAGAGGATTTGTACTGGAGTATGCGATCTGTTTTACTTTGTACTAGAGGTTTTTTCTGGAGGACTACTGTTTCGATCGGTGTTCTTTTAGCGGCTGTGAGGCAAGGGTTCTTTGCACTGATCTCACAAAAGTGTTTGTACGAGAGAAGAGAAAATGCTTCTGAGTGCTTAGAGAGATTAGAGAGAGTGAGGGAAATAGTGTGACAAGAGAAGAACTTTCGCCGCCCTTTTACAGATATCGAGTAACGGCCGGCAACCGCTCCTCGTCCCCTCGCTGACATGTCCCAACGGTACTATTCATAACGGGCAGTGGTCCTGACAGTCTGTCATCGATCGTTGGCGATTTTCCCATTTCTACCCGTTGAACTATCTCTAAACTAACCTCTCTTTGTGGAAAATGACAAGCTGTTTCAAGTAGTCGTTTGACATAATTTCTATGCATTAAACTGATCGTTGACTACTGAACGAAAATATAATAGGTGTTGCTCACATGTTGGTGACCGAACATGGGAAATAAAAGACAGTTTAATTGTGATTAATGAATATCATTCCAAGATCATGAATAATCTTAGTAAACCTTTCTCTACTTAATGGCTTAGTAAAGATGTCAGCTAGTTGGTCTTCAGTAGAAATAAGTTCAAGATACACAAGATGTACAAAAAGAACATCAATATCAAAGGTGAATCAAAGTATACATTTTTTACTACTCATAATGAATAGTAAAGTATACCAATCACTCAAAAATACATATATACACACTTTAGGACAATCAAATCATGCAGGTAACAAACTAACACATGATATAAGTCCAAATGTACAAGTTATAAGTTATAACATTACAAATGAAGTAAAAGACAACCTTACCCTTGTTGAAAAATTTCAGGCTAGCAAACTCCAACCATGAGGCTGCCACCTTGCTTATTTTGAACCAAAATATCTGATTTGAATGAGCTTAGTCACCAAATAGCTATTCAAGACCCATGCTTTGCCATTAAGTCATTATAAGCCAAGTTTTACCTTTTCTCTTTCCTCCTCCACCATACCAGCCGAGCTCCTTCCCTCTCTTCACCATTCTATGCTGTAAATTGGTGTTCTTGAAGCAAGGTTACAAGAAATCCAACTCCCACCCCGTAAGGTAATGTCTTAAGCCCTATCTTAGTTCATTCTCTTCATCTTTTCAAGGGCTGTCCAATAAACTAACTTTCAACTTTCAACCTTTCTCCATGGCTATAACTAAGTGAGTTGGCCATGTAAGGTGGAGTTAATTCTCGACTGTAACAAGGGTCAAAGAGCAAAGAAAGTGTTAAATCTACTTAAGGTAAAAATATGCTCTAAGCTCCTACCTTCTTTTCTATTTGTGTTCTGGCTGATTCCTATGAACTAAACCCTTTATAATCTTCATATTTTTCATGCTATAACCTTGGTGAACTTCAATCCCCTTGTAGGTGGCCGAAACCACTCCACAACCCCCATTTAAGGAGGTTACAAGAGTGAGCATTTTAGCTTCTGTTTTTGTGAGTTGATCCGCCATTTTGGCTTTTTTAATAAGGGGAATACAGCCTTCATTATTCTGAAAATATGGTTGTGGAACACTTGGGAACAACTTGTGATTCTAAGGTAAAAATCTATGTTTTAAGACCTTAAATCCTTCATATGGTTAGTTTGTGTTTGAGCTGAACCATGACCTTACCTTTCTATATAATGCATGTCAAGAGGTGTATAAATACCCCTCCAAATTTCCGTGGGTTCCAAGGAGAAAAACCTAAGCAAAAAGTCATTTTCAAGGTAAATAATGAACTATATCTTAAGACTTGTTTTAATCAGCTTATAAAATAATATTTAGGGTATAAATTTGACTTATCATTTTATGTTATGCTAATAATCAGCTGGTGTGAGAAACAAGGAGCAAAGCTTCAAAAATCAAAGGTATAAGCCTTAATGTAATTATTAACATATTTATATGCTTAAGAGGTTAGGTTATAATTATTACAGTGAGTGAACTGAATTAAATGGTCACTTTTGACTTTAAAATGACTAGTAAATTTATAGATAACTTTGGCTAGTCACTTAAAAGATTTAAGTAACATAATTATTCAAATTTAAGACATAATGTGAAAAATTGGTAAATATGAAAATATAAGAGTGAGGCCGAAAGTTTGCTGCATTTTTGAAGATATTTAAGTGTAATTTTGTGTTAAAAATTTAAGATGTAATAAGGCTATGTTATTAGGCCATTTTACAAGTTATTTAATGTTTTTTTACCTTTGAATTAATTACTACACTTTTTATAAACTTTGGGGGCAAAACATAAATAAACAAAAATAAATAGGTGTAGGAATATATGGCTGAAAGTTAGGCTTTAAAAAAAGTTTAAATCAAAGAGTGAATTACTCGGAACCCCCTTGAGGATTGGGCATATACAGTTAACCTCCTCCTTGTGTTTATTATAATTATTGGTAACCACTTGAGGTTACGATATCTCTGACTATGAGCCCTCGAACTATAACTCTATTATCAAAACGTTAACTACGTGCTGACCCATCAGCTTAATCACATTATTAATGACAATGACATGTTGGACAAAAAACACACCTAAGTCAGCATTTTTTTGTCCGAAAACGTCAACCCTGCCATAAAAATGCATCTGAATTGGGATGAGAGAGAGTTAGATGATGTTGATTAAGCAATTTATTGTCCAGACTTACATTAATAATGTGATTAAGCTGATGGGTCGGCATGTAGTTAACGCTTTGATAACAGAGTTATAATTCAAGGGCTCATAGTCAGAGATACCGTAACCTGAAGGGGGTTACCAATATAATAATAAGGGAGGGTTATCTGTATTATGCCCAATCGTCAAGGGGGCTCCGAGTAATTTACTCTAAAATTTTTAAGATTTGATAAAGTTAGGGTGAAATTTTAATTATAGGAAAATTTAGGGTAAGTTTTGTAATTACCAAATGACTTGCTGAGAAGTCAAAACATGTTTAGAAGTCAAACATGACTATAGAAACTTTGACCAATGAGATAATTAAGTAATTAAATTACCAACTTATATTTAGTTATGTATTAATTTGTAAAAGCTACATAATATTTGGGGTGGAATGGTAATAACCGAAAATTCTGGGCTGGAATATGATTAGAACAGACCTTGGTCTGTTGTGAAATTTTAGGAATTTATGGAGTTAAATTTGGAGCTATGGAGAGAGAATTGTATAATAATATAGTTTTTATGACATTTGTGAAGTTCATGTAATAAAAGGGGTTAGTCTTAGTAATTAAAGAGGAGGTTTGGATATGGATACTCTGGACAAAATGGTGGTCTGTTCTGGAACTTTAAAAATAAATGATCATAACCATAGTACAAATATAAGGATATGAATATATATATAGAAATAGTATAATTGCTTAATATGTAATAAATTTGGAGTTATTTAGTGATTCTAAAATGGGTGAAAAAAAAAGAAACTGAAAGACCTGGGGTCTGTTCGGTTTTTATAAGATATTATAACTATAGGTTATAATTATATAAGAGTATAATGTATAATATATGGTTTATGACTATAATATAACATTATATCATTAATTGGGTAGTTTTGTAAATAAAGGAAATCAATGGGCTGTTACGAAATTAAAAGTATTTAGAAATGAAATTTATAATATGGTGTATAATGTTATAAGAGTTATAACAATTCTAAGATAATAATATTCATTAAGGAAGAATGAAGATATTATAAAGAAATACTATATTAATAAATAGCTTTATAATTCATATGTATAAATAAATACATGATATGAAATGGATTATATAATATGGTTGGACAACCATATAATATTCATAGGGGGTAATATAAGGTGAGAAGATATAATTATAAAACATTAGGTAAAGATTCTAACGTTAAGAAATGAACTATGTAACCATGATGAGTTATATAATTCAAGGCTTTAATATGAATTATATAGGTTTTGTACACTTGGATAAAATTAACAACCAAGTAAATACAATTGAGTTAAGTCAATACCTTGACTTGGTCAACTAAATTGACCAACCTTTGGGTAATATAATAATAAAGAGAAAAGTATAACATAAGAACAAGTTATACATAAAATATAGTGACAACTATATAAATGTACACTTGTATAATATTGTACATGTGATGATAATATGTATAAGTTAATAATATAACAACCTACAATGAAAGGAAGTAGGTTATTAGGAAATAAATCCTAAGTTGGAAGTATACAATGTGCTATACATATAATATAACATCAACATAATGAATCCCAAGTAAACCCGAAAACCCGAGAGATGATAGTGAATAAATAACGGAAATAAAACACGGGAACGATTAGTGACGGTACGGGGTGCCGCATAGTTTTTTTGCATAGAATACTAATACGTAGTGTGATACGTATTCCAGATTCGTAGAGACTTTGGAGAAGCGCTGGATTAGCGTGATATACATTACGCTAGCGTATTTTTCGGTGAACATATGTTGTTATGTGTCTTGATTGTCTTTGAGGATTTCATCAGTTCAGACTTCTGTGAAAATCTGTGATAAGAATGAATGTCTGATTATGTAAATTATATGCATGAATTGTATATTAATGTTGCCTTATTATTACTGTTGTGCGATAACAGTATTGTTCGTATATATGAACATCTAATATAAGGAACGTAAGAAAAACGTGTAGCATAGGATAATACGATATATATTATCCAAGACTTATATACAGAGTATTGGCCTATTTAATGCCGCTCTCGTATCTTACATTCGACTGGTATGAATCACCTAGAGACACTAGGTATAAGACCTTATTTAAGGCACACATTCGAAATGTTACATTGGATCCCGAGTTGATATTCTTAGGATTGGATTAATGACTTTAATCTGCAGTGTTATGGAAATGGTAATGTGATGGTGTAAATAAATCCAAGAGGATGTGGCTCTTGGTGCGCGCTGTGATCATAAAAATGATACCAGGATGTCCGCGGACGAGTCCATAAGTATCAAGAAAATTCCCACGAAATAGAATGGTTTGTTGGTCGGATACTCTACTGCTGGAGTGGCTATTGCCATTGGTGACCCGCCGAAGATATGGGTAATGGTAGAGACGCGTCGTTCTAACGAGACAACGTCATTAGGCATAACTGAACAACTTACGAACAGTTACATAGCTCGTATATTAGGTGACATTATTTGGGGCTCAAATGCCAAGACGGGACTAAATAATTGTTTATGATTCTCGTTGTTTGCCTAGTTGTTAGTACTTATGCTATATTGTGGTGTGTTATATGGATCGCATGTGAAATGGTTGTTTTTATTGTATGGCTATTACTGTTATTTATTTTACAGTTTAAATGTTAAATCGGTATTGCCTGTAAATGAATCTCATGCTCTCGACCAATTAACTAGGGGTACGAGGGGGCATGATAGGCATGTGATAACATACTCAGCAGGGGCTGATTCCATACCACAAACAATATTACTTTTCAGGATAGTAGCTGAGTGTCAACGCGGGGCGTGACTTTTGTCTAGTGGTACATTTTGAAGACCTTTGTAAACTTTTTTCAGACTCGGGTTTATAAACCAAGGTTTATATTTGTAGACCCTCACGTGTAAGGACTTATGTACAGGATTGACTTATGTTTGTATTATTTTGGATGTTAAACTGCTATCTATCTCTTGTAGTCAATGCAGGAAGACGTTTCGTATTGTGATTATTTTGTAACGCGTTATCACTCATATAGGCGAGTGAGAACGGTAACTGAAATACCCCAAACTTAGATATGGTGTTTAAGTGATAAACTAAGATATAAAGAGGGTAAATAATGACTTAGAAACATTAGAAAACAATTTAAATCAAAGGAAACACCATAAGAGCAGTTTAAGCAAAAACATGCTCTAAGCTTGGAGAGACTTGGGTGAGCACCCAAATATTATTCTAAGACCTTAGTAATATCCTAATGGTCATTTTAAGTCAATTACCAAAGAAAACCAAGCTCAAAAACAAGTTAAAACACAAATTGTGCTTTAAGGACTCTTAAAGCACATTTTTGAAAAATTGTCTTAGAAGGGGTTTTAAGTGGCTAAATTCCCATGATTACTCCTTAATTAACTTGTGTACTAATTAGTATCACATTAGGAAGTCTAAATCAATGGGAAATCAAAATGTTCACAATTATGTGCACTAATTTGTGAATAGTAACCAAATAGTGACTAGTTTAGTCTTTAGTCAATTAAGCTAATTAATTTGTCAACAAAGACCATAAATATCTTGTTTATTAAGGGGGTGGCCGGTTTTGATGTGGGGAGTCACCACTTGACTCATCAATTAAAGAAAAAGAGAAGAGATAAGGCAAATAGTACTATTTACCTTTTTAAATAAAATCTTGCTTTAGCTTCCCTCTCTCCTCCTTTCTTCATTCTTCATCTTCTCCACTGATTTCTCTTGCTCTCTTCCTTCTCTTTCACGTAAGAAGCAACCTCCATGCAAGCTCCATCTTCCTTTGCCCACATCTTGCTCATTTAAGCTCCAAAATCAAAACAAAACACATATTCTTCTTAGTTAGCTAAAGCTCTTTCTTTCTATCCTTTCAAATCTTCAAGAGCTTTGATTTGGTGCCAAGACAAACCGCCATTAGAGAGGAGGAAACTCAAGCTTGGAGACTCCATTAGCTTCTCCATTCTCTTAAGGTAAAGAATATGTAAGAAATCTAGGTTTCCACCATTTTTCTTCATTACCGAAAATGTATACTCATGGGGATTCATTGTTATGCCTTGTTCTAGCTTGTTTTCTATTCTCCAAGGGCTAGAGGAGGTCATTCTTGCTTCATATCCAAGCCTATTCTAAGACTCCGAAGGTAAAACAATCAACTTAATACCTTAAAGCACATTTTAACCTAGGGTTTATTCCTTAAGGTTAGTGCATGGTTTAGTACTCATTGGAATCATTGAATTTTGATTAGAACATTGGCAAGGAGAGTTTAAGTGGTGACCAAGATTGTTCAAGGGAAAAGGCTAAGGTGGAAAGTTTGTGAGTTTGTAAAAGAACAAGGTAAATTACTTACCTTAAGGCGTTTTATTGTTTAAGGGAATCGATTTAGATATGTGATGAGTTTAGTGTAGAGTTTTCATTGGGAAAGAGTTATAAAAACCTAGGAGAAACAATGACTATACTTGTGAACTTATGACTAAGGAGCAAATGAGAAAGGAGATAGTTTAAGAAATGACAAGGTGAATAATAAGAACATTTATATTGCAATGGGAGCCTTGTTGTGTGTATTTGCAGGTCAAAGGCTATATATATTGAGGAAATTCAGTGTTTAAGATTTATGCATTTAAGGGCCTAAGAGCCAAGTCATTTAAGGGCCTAAGGGCCAAGCAATTTAAGTTTATGCACTATGTTGAGATGTAGTGTAGTTTTGGTGTATGATGTTTGTTAAGGTGGTGTAATGAGAATTTGAATGTTGATAGCTATTTGATGGTGAAGAACTAAACGTTTTGGTGTAACAATATACTAGAGAATCCATGTCAAATTTGGTGAAGAACCTAAGTGTTTAAGATGTGTTAAGGAGAATTCGTGAATAAGGAAGCGCTAGGAAACTTTAGGAGTTGTTTTGATGAAAAAGAGTGAGTTTAAGGTGTTCTTGAGAACTAGAGTGACTTAGGCATTATCATGGAAGCATTAGGAATCAAATGAAAATTTGGGATGGTGGTTAGCACCCATGCAAACCTAGGTTGAAAGAGAGAAGATAATGTGTTGTTGGGACATTAGAGTGTTGCAGAGATAGCCAATCAACTCGACGGAGTCAATCGTCCTCAGTCAGACACAAAAGAGTGAGACGCTTCAATGGAGTCCGCGAAACGAAGGAGGCTTCACAGACTCACTCGTGCAGTTGCGAATAAAAAGGAGTCAACTCGGGAAAGCCTTAATGCCACAACGGTCATAAAGTCTCCCTTAACTCCCGAAGTTCGCGGCTCAAGTAAAGACTCCACTCAAAGACGTTGGACGTTTGCCCACTTAGTTAGTTCCGGTATTTTCGGAACTAACTCCTTTGATCTACCGTTTGTAATACTAGTATAAATAGGTTATGTAATAGCTAGTTTAAGGTGTGCTTTTTCGAGGATTATCTTAGAGCTTAGAGAGAGAAAGAGAATCGCTTTGTAAGAAAGAGAGAGAGAATACGTGCCAAGTTAGTTAGCGCTTTTAGATAGACTCTGTCTAGGAAGATCCTAGTTTCACTACACTTACCATTGATCTGATTAGAAAGTGTTGGGTGAGTGAGTGAAAAACCGCTAAGTAGATTCCTTCTACTTAGTGGACATTTGTAAGTTGTTTTATTTGACCAGGAAATGAAATAGCTTATTTGTGTATCTTGCTGAGTTCCACAGAGTCCTACTTTCTTTCCATCGTTTCATTTCAATTACTACAAAAGTCTTCCGCACCCTTAGTTGATCAATTCGATTGAGTGCCTCTGCATCATAGAGTGTTTCTCACTTACGAAGGCTGATTGAGTCAAACCAACTCTTAGACTCACACCTTTGGTTGGTTTGAGTTAGCCACCCGATCCTACACGTGGTATCAGAGCCTTGCTTAGGCTAACGATCAATCAACGAAACAATGGAAGATCTCTTCGCCAATCAAAACAACAAAATGCACTTTGAGCACCCCAGACTCACCTCCACCAACTATGACCATTGGAAAAATGAAATCGAGCAACACATTGAGTCTGTCAACTCTGAGCTTTGGGAGATAGTCACCGGAGGAGATCTTGCACTCAATCCAGATCGATCCACATGGACTGCTGCAGATCGCAAAAGGTACGAGCTGAATCGACAAGCATCACGTGCAATATACACTTGCCTATCTATCCCAGAACAAAGGAGAGTCAACCACTGTAAGTCCGCAAATGAAATATGGATACTTCTTCAAGCTACCCACGAAGGGGTCACTGAACTCAAGAAATGCAAAGCTCAAGAACTTCGAATGGACTACGAAAATTTTCTGCAAAAACCCGGTGAGTCACTAGAAGAAGTGCTTGATCGTTTCTACTTACTAACTACTACTATGCAGGAAGTTAGCATCTTACCAGAGAGAGAGTGTCTTACACAAGTTGCTGGACAGTCTGAGAGAAGAATGGGCCGAGACGGTAATCTCCACCAAAGCATGCAAGGATTTATCCAAATGGAGTTGTCAAGACCTAGGTTCCTATCTACAATCCGTAGATAAATACAAGAGGAATGTCCGAAAGAAATGTGGTAATACATCTTCTCCTTCTTCTAGTAAAATTGCTACTTCAAATGACCAGGCCTTGCAGGTTAATTCGACTCAGTACACTCAAGAAGGAGCCTATGTTGCTGAGACACAAATCAGACAAGCCAAGGCTGAGCTGGTGGATATTATTGTTGAGGAAAGTGAGGCTGAGACTATGGAAGATTTTGTCTTCATAGTCAAGAACTTCCGAAAATTCATGCGTAATCAACCTAATCGACAGAGTCGGTCGTTCTCAAACCCCTCCAAACAAGTCTTTAATTCGGTCACTTGTTTCAACTGCAATAAACCCGGTCACTTCAAGAAGGACTGTCCCTTACTCAAAAACCATTATGGAAAATCTCAAGGAAGATCACTGATGGCAGCTGTTGGTTGGGGTGATTCAGACTCTGACGATCCAGACACAGAGTCCAGCGGCTTGGTATGTCTTATGGCACACGACACGACGGAATCCATAATTCCAGACAATGAGGTAACTCGTTCTCACCTTGAAACAGACCTTTACCGTATTTCTCCTATGGGATTTATGACTTTAATTGCTAAAATTGTCTCTGAGAACAACTCCCTCAAAGCAAGTCTTACCAACAAAATAACCGAGCTATCCGAGGAACTCGAAATCTCAAAAGGTCTTATGTATGCCCTAAGAGATGAAGCTGAGGAACACAAAACCATCTGCTGCTCTCTCAGATTAGATCTGAACAAGAATCAGACATCATGTTGATTCCCTTCAAAAGGAACTTCATGATACCTTAGAGCAAACTCATTTAGCCAGGGTGACCAGAAAGAGTCTCTCACCCTGATTGACTCTCTCAAACAAGATCTCACCATCTTTACTGAAGTGTTGTTCTCTTCAAAATGATCTAAATGCTTCTGAATCCAAAAATATATCCCTGAACACCACTATCAAAAACCTCACTCAAAAACTGAAAGAAAAGGAGCACGCTCTCTCCCTTAAGCCAGTCAAGTTTATCAAGCAAGTCACCTCCTCTGAACTACCTGAGTGGGCCAACTCCAAGATCAAAGAAATTAGCCAAGATCGAGATGATCTTCGCTCCAAAGTAGAACAACTCTCTCAACAGATCGTAAATCTACAATCCAGAGTTCGATCCACTCAATCCACGCCCAAGTGGCACAAAGGTAAGTTCGACATCCCAAAGAATATGTCCAAATCCGACAACAGAGCCAAACGGTATGAAGAAAAAGAGAAATTCGACTCCTGGTGGAAAGGACAATAGAAATACGTCAATCTTCACCAACCAAAATTTGTGGCTACTGCGGGAGTCTTGGACATCGAGACAGTGCATGTGATAAACTGAATAAAGATCTTTCGTTTAATGTCAAACGTGTTAAATTGATACTTGAAGCACGAGAAGAATTGAAAAGGTCTGGCTCGAAAAGGGAACCCAAGTACATCTGGGTTCCCAAATCTAACAAATGATCTGTTCTTTTGTAGGTGAAGGCGAATGGAGACAGCTGGTACTTGGACAGTGGATGCTCTCGTCACATGACTGGAGATCCAAATCAATTCAATTCGCTTTCATCCTACCAAGGAGGTAAGGTACTTTTGGAAACAACAACCAGGGTGAAATCGTGGGAGTTGGCTCCGTAGGTAACCCCTCAAAATTCAAAATTGATGGAGTCCATCTGGTCACTGGACTCCAACATAGTTTACTAGTATTTCTCAAATTTGTGATAGATTCAACTTGGTACTTTTCTCCTCTTCGGATTGTAAAGTCTATGATGAGCGTACAGGTTCCTTAAAAGCTGTGGGACGTAGAGAAGGAAATCTCTACAAAATGTGCTTAAACTCCATTAATCCAGATGATCAAGTCTGTCTCAACGTGCATTCTAAAAACTCACTGTTGTGGCACTCCAGACTTGGTCACGCAAATCACAGGCTATTAAACAAACTCAAAAGCAAGGACTTGGTGATTGGTTTACCTGACACAACATTTTGACACAGACTCTGTCTGTGAAGCATGCGTAAAAGGTAAACACACCCGGTCCTCCTTCAAAAGTAAGTCTACTCTCTCTACTAGCTCTCCGCTAGAATTACTACACATGGATCTTGTTGGTCCCATGCGTACACAAAGTAGAAGTGGTAAGAGGTACATCCTGGTCATAGTCGATGACTATTCCAGGTGGACTTGGGTCATTTTTCTATATACTAAGGATGAAACTTTTACGGAGTTCGCCAAACTCCATAAAATGCTTGTCACCAAGTTTTCATTTACTTTGAAAACCCTGAGAACGGACCAGGGCACTGAATTTTGCAACAAGTCCTTTGATGAGTTTTGCAGGGACAACGGAGTGGATCACCAAATATCATCCGCACGCACTCCAGAACAAAACGGAGTGGTTGAACGCAAGAATAGAACTTTGGTAGAAATGGCACGCACAATGCTCATTGATAGTCAACTCACTCCATCTTACTGGGCAGAAGCTGTTAACACAGCATGCTATGTGTTAAATCGTGCGCTGATTCATCCATTCCTTCACAAGACACCCTATGAACTACTCCGTCAACGAAAACCAAGTCTTATTCATCTCAGGCGTTTTGGATGTAAGTGCTTTATTCACAATAATGGTAAGGACAACTTGGGTAAGTTCTCTCCTAAAAGTGATGAAGGTATTTTTCTTGGCTACTCTTCTAAAAGCAAAGCTTATCGTGTTATCAATCTGAGAACTCAATGTTTAGAAGAGAGTCCTCATGTCAAGTTCGATGAGTCCCACAATGTCGGCTCATCTTCTGATCAACTTGACTTCGCTCCTGATGACTTCCTGACTGATCCACACTTCATCACTGTACCCATAGGAAGACTCCCCAATTCCCAATCCATCACTCCGATGACTCTCCGACAAACAAAAACAATACATCTGATTCTGCTGACTCTGACACCAACCCGGAGACACCCTTACCATAAAACTTGAACTTTGACTCCTCTGACAAAGACACACCCCCTCCTGCTTCACGTCGACAGTTCCAACAAAAATCAGCCCACCCTCCTGAAAACATCATCACCGACCCAACCTTGGGTGTTCAAACACGTCTCCAAGCTGTGAAAAATCTCTGTGCCTTTGGTGCTTTCTCTCTAGTACTGAACCAAGAAATGTTAAAGAAGCACTCCTTGACAGTGATTGGGTTACTGCAATGCAAGAGGAACTAAACTCTCTCCAAAGACATGCTGTCTGGGAATTAGTTCCTCGACCCACACATCAACAAACCATTGGTACTCGATGGGTCTTTCGTAACAAACTTGATGATGCAGGACAAGTTTTCAGGAATAAAGCTCGATTGGTCGTCCAGGGCTACAATCAAGAAGAAGGGATTGACTATGATGAAACCTTCGCACCCGTAGCTCGTCTTGAAGCAATCCGCATGTTAATTGCGTTTGCTGCATTCAAAGGTTTCACATTATATCAAATGGATGTCAAGACAGCCTTCCTCCATGGCTATATTGATAGAGAAGTCTACGTCGAGCAACCTCCAGGGTTCACAGACTCCGTCCATCCCGACTACGTCTATAAACTGTGTAAAGCCCTTTACGGACTGAAACAGGCTCCGCGCGCCTGGTATGAAAGACTGTCTACATATTTATTGCAAAATGGTTTCTCTCGAGGTAACGTAGATAAAACACTCTTCATTCTTCACTCATCGCATGACTTACTCCTAGTACAGATTTATGTTGATGATATCATTTACGGCTCTACAAGTAACATCCTCTGTGATCATTTCGCTAACCTCATGAAGCAAGAGTTTTCCATGAATGAGTTAGGCGAGCTCAAGTTCTTCTTAGGATTACAAATCCAACAGGACAAGGACGGGATCAAGATCCATCAACAAAAGTACATCAAGGAACTCCTTGACAAGTACAACCTCAAAAATGCTAAGAGTATGTCCACACCAAGCTGCACATCTGCCAAACTACATCCTGATGATGACGGAGTCGGTGTCAATGCCACCGAATATAGAGGGATGATAGGGTCCTCCTGTACCTAACTGCAGTCGCCCCGACATTCTTCACGCAGTCTGTCTCTGTGCTCGCTTCCAAGCAGCACCAAAGCAGTCACACCTCAAAGCAGTCAAGCGCATCTTCCGTTATCTTAGAGGTACAAGTACACTCTATCTATGGTATCCTCGATCTCCTACTTTTACATTATTGGATATAGTGACTCTGATTGGGCTGGTTCTCTCCAAGATCGAAAGAGTACTTCAGGTAATGCACAGTTCTTGGGTCTTTGCCTTGTTTCATGGTCCTCTAAAAACAAAATTCTGTAGCACTCTCTACAGCGGAGGCAGAGTATGTCTCTACTGCAGCCTGTTGCTCCCAACTCCTTTGGATGAAACAACAACTTCAAGATTATTATGTCACCCAAGAACAAATTCCAATCTACTGTGACAAAAAAGCACCATCAAAATATCCGAAAACCCGGTCCAACACTCAAGAACCAAACATATTGAAATTCGCTTTCACTTCTTGAAAGACTGTGTCGAGAAAAAGCTCATCCAACTTGAATTTGTGCCCACAGAAGATCAACTTGCAGATATTTTTACTAAACCTCTGTCTACAGCACGATTCGAAGCACTGCGATCAGCAATCGGGTTGACTCCGTCTACCTAGACGGTCATATCTCCTTGCCCCTACCGCAATCTTCAGCAGGTACTCCCTCATGTCTCATCGGGTCTGTCTCTGTTTGCACTTGAATCTGTGAAATGTGTTTTATTACTTAGCATGCCTATAACTCTAGCGCTTCCACACACGTCATCTATCCGCACCCACCTCGCCTACATCCTTGCCGTTAATCTCGCTATATCCTGACGTCGCCGCATTTATCTCACCTGACACACGCCATCTCTGCAACTTCCCGCCTTTATATCCATCACCCGTCCACTCCATCTCTCTCACTTCACTTCCTTTTACACCCAAGCATCCTACAATTTCCAAATGGCAGGCATCAATTTCAACGGTATCAACATCCAGCCGACATTTTCGCCGATCCCATTCGCCTTCAGGCGTACCTCCAATCGATGGCCAACCAAATCCATCTCCACTCACCTCCACCACCACCACTCACTCTCCCACTAAAACCACTGCCACCTCGTCCCCCACACACTCCGCCACACCACCACCAACCACCCGTGATACATCCCCCCATCAAACACCACCATCTGCCGCAAAAACCAAAATTCTTGATACCGACATTGACGACGCTACCCCACTCCAAACCATACCACCATCTCCACCACTACGAGATCAAAACCCTACTGCCGCAACCCAACCTACTGATCAACCGCAAGCTCCAACCCACAAATCACCTACACCAACACCACCCGCATCTCCCGCAAAATCAGCAACACCACCACGACAACCTTAGCCCAAAACCCGCAAGCGAAAAGCCCAAACCTCTACTAGACCCACAGCCAAAAGGATTCTCCGTTCTTCTGTCAAGGCTCAACCAGTCTCCTCTGGTCCGGCGAATCGTCTCCAGTCCAACAACTGCCCACGGCTAGTCATGATGCTTCTACTGGCGCCACATCCTCCAAAGACCAGAAACCTCCAAAGCCGCACCGAAGATGTGCGAAGATCGACCCTTTCAACCAACGCTACATGCTCGGGGACCCTGCCTCGGAACGGAATATCGTCAGGGGTAAGTTCCTCGATTTTTCATGGGCTCAATCTTCAAACCTAGGGGAGTTGGTAACCATGCTAGATGTTCAGGGGTGGAAACACCTCTTCTATGAAATAACGGAGTGGTACCCCCAAGAGTCTGTTGATTTCTTTCAAAATCTTGTTATCAGAAACGGTGCTGCACAGTCTTTCGTTAATTCCACCCCAATCTTCTTCAATCTTGAAAAATTGTCCCAAATCCTTGGAGTCCCTGCTACTGGCCTGTCCTTCTATGAGAAAGGAGTCCTTCCTGAAATCCCCGGGGTCCCACAAAATAAAATCTATCGCTTTTTCTCCTCCAAGAAAAAGATTGGCTCACCCATACCCCGTGGCGATCTCTCCATTTTACACCAACTCCTCCACATTCTGGTCATCAAAAACATTGTCCCACGAAAAGAGGGAAATCTCATGGTCAACTGCTGGACCTCACCATAATGTACTGCATAATCAACCGACATTCCATTAATCTGGCCCACATTGTCCTCCACCACTTAGCCCAGTCTGTCGACACCCCGAAACACTCCCTGGGGTATGTGTTCTGGCTGCCTCGAATTCTAAATTCTTTCAGGTACCCCTGGCGACATCGACGCCAGAGTCCATCGAAGAGGCAGACACCATCAACCTGCGGTATCTGAATCGGCTGACATTATCGACAAATCAAAGCTGCTGCCCCCACCATCAACTCAACGACGGCAGGACCCTCCACTTCTCAAGAGGCAGTCCCTCAAGCTTCACTCCTACCCCTCCTGGAGAAAGTGGAACAACTCCTTGCGCAGGCAGCAGAGCTGATTCAGGGGCAAACGCGGATGATGGACAGACTCGCTGGGATAGAGACGACCGTGGCGGCCTTGCAAGAACAACTCCTTGACATTCAATCCACCCTGACCCCAAACCCTTGACAATGACGTGTGTGTGTGTAGTGTTAGGACTTAGGCTGTTTTAAAGTTCTAAACACTTTTTGCTGGTTTTTGTGTGAATACTTGGACTAACTCTTTGGTGACTGTGGGCTTCCCTCTGATGAAAGTAAAAGGGGGAAGCGGTGAATCCCGTCTGGTGTACAGGTTACTCTATTGTTGTTTTTAAACTGCTTTTGGATTTTGCTGCTGTGGACCATGTGGTCTAGTATCTTAACTGCTTTATATACTACGCCCTATCCTGCCTGTTACATTGCCTATTAATGTCTTGCTTGCCTGGAGTCCCTCTACGATTAAGGGGGAACCTAAATGGAGTCTTTGAACTCAATTACTATTGCTGCTATTAAGGGGGAACTTTGACAGGGTCGGTTCCCCTAGTTCTTTGTGTTTTTGTTTCAGGATTGACTCCATCGGGATTCACGGAGGTTTGCTATCATCAGCAACAAGCGGGAAACTGTTGGGACATTAGAGTGTTGCAGAGATAGCCAATCAACTCGACGAGTCAATCATCCTCAGTCAGACAAAAGAGTGAGACACTTCAATGGAGTCCGCAAAACGAAGGAGGCTTCACAGACTCACTCGTGCAGTTGCGAATAAAAAGGAGTAAACTCGGGAAAGCCTTAACGCCACAACGGTCATAAAGTCTCCCTTAACTCCCGAAGTTCGCGGCTCAAGTAAAGACTCCACTCAAAGACGTTGGACGTTGCCCACTTAGTTAGTTCCGGTATTTTCGGAACTAACTCCTTTGATCTACCATTTGTAATACTAGTATAAATAGGTTATGTAATAACTAGTTTATGCTTTTAGGATTATCTTAGAGTAGAGAATAGTCTGTTTTCTCTTTTAGAGCTTAGAGAGAAAAGAGAATCGCTTTGTAAGAAAGAGAGATAGAATACGTGCCAAGTTAGTTAGCGCTTTTAGATAGACTCTGTCTAGGAAGATCCTAGTTTCACTACACTTACCATTGATTTGATTAGAAAGTGTGTTGGGTGAGTGAGTGAAAAACCGCTAAGTAGATTCCTTCTACTTAGTGGAAATTTGTAAGTTGTTTTATTTGACCAGGAAATGAAATAGCTTATTTGTGTATCTTGCTGAGTTCCACAGAGTCCTTCTTTCTTTCCATCGTTTCATTTCAATTACTACAAAAGTCTTCCGCACCCTCAGTGTGATCAATTCGATTGAGTGCCTCTGCATCACAGAGTGTTTCTCACTTACGAAGGCTGATTGAGTCAAACCAACTCTTAGACTCACACCTTTGGTTGGTTTGAGTTAGCCACCCGATCCTACATGTGTTGAAGAAGAAGAAACAAACTTGTGAAGAAACTTCAAGAAGTCGCGTAAAGGAATTTTAGATGGTGTAAGGTGCTTGGGAGATGATGTTATAGTGGTGAGAAAACATTGTGGCATAGTGGTTGTGGTAGGTATGAACCACCACTTAGAAGCCTATTGGAAACTATACAAGTGTTGGCATTGTTACAAGGAAAATGTATAATGACTAAGATGGATGTTGGTGAGTGATTAAATGAGTTTAATGGAAGGCTAAAGGTGAGTTTGAAGTGCCCAAATGAGGTTAGAGCATACTAGGGTATATGGGGTGAAGTTTGGAGTCAAATGGGAATTTAGAAACAAAGGTCTGGAGTCGACCGACCTTAGGGACCGGACCTGCAAGGTCGGTCGAGCCTAGTTTACACTACCGGAAAGAGTTTCTGGAATGGACCAACCTTGGGGACCGGACTTGCAAGGTCGGTCGGGCTTGTATTTTGTGTACGAATTGAGTCTCTGGAATGGACCGACCTTGGGACCGGACTTACAAGGTTGGTCGTGTCTAAAATATTGTATGAGAATTAGTCTCTGGAATCGACCAGGACTTGGGACCGACCCTGACAAGGTCGGTCGGGCCTAAATTTTCAACGGGGAAAACTCTCGGGAATGGACCGACCTTGGGGACCGGACTTGCAAGGTCGGTCGGGGTAAAATTTTCAAACGGTAATACGCCCTGGAATGGACCGACCTTGGTAAGGTCGGTCGGTAAGGTCGGTCGAGCCAAAAAAAAAAAGAGAAAAACTTTAAAATCAAAAGATGTTAGTTGGAGTTAGGGTACCTCATTAAGAGGGTAATGATGATTAGGAACCTAAGTGAAGTGGGGTTCCACCACGCGTAACAACCAAGTGACCAACGGAGGATACATGTTGCCCGCGGAGACAACAGAAGGGTCTCTTTCCGACCAAGTCCCCTTCCGACCCCCAACGATCGGACCCTTGCGTCCAGAGAGTCATTCTTCAGGCAGACTACGGAAGAACGATAGGCCGCATGATCTTCCCCACCTCCGAAGCGAAGCAAGGTCCTCTCCGAATGACTTGGGGTAACAATATTGGCAAAGGGAAATTATAGGAGAACCTTGTATATTGAAGAATATTCTAGAATAGTACAGGCCCACAGAGACGGTTATACTCTATAGGGAGGCCTATAAATAAGAGTCATAAGCTATGTAACCAGGGGGGCTTTCATCAATACATCGCTTGGCATTCTCTTACAACTCCAGTCTAAGTACGAGATCCTTACCATTTCATTTGGCGCCGTCTATGGGAATGAACGTCGTAAGACAACCGCGATCCAATCCACAGAGTCACGTTTCATGTCTCTTGTTCGACCATGCACCACGATCAAACAAAGGGAAGGGGAAAATGGCTGCAATCGGAGAAAGCTCGATTTCAAAGGAAGACCTCACCGATCTGATGTGGAGTTTTGCACAGGAAGTTAATGAGAAGATCGCTGAAAGCAACGAACGTTACCACAAGAGCTGACGGATAGAGATCTAGAGCATCAGAAGAAGATCGATGAAATGGCGAGCGTAATTGAGAACCTGAAAGCGAAGAGCGGATCAAAGAGTGAAGAAAGCCGGAAAGAGAAGTCACCACCAAAAGATGCAGAGGAGGACCTCGTCGACATGTAACTGTATCCCTTCACCGAAAATATTCGAAGGCGAAGCTCCCACCGTTCTTTGTCGCTCCGACAATAGAGAAGTACGACGGAACCGGTGATCCCGCTCAACACATCAAGAAGTTCATCTTCGCAATGAACACTCAAGGAATCAGCTCCCAGGCACTCTGCAATTTGTTTCCGGGAACACTCGCTAAAAGAGCTCTAAATTGGATCTCCTCTCGAAAACCGCAATCCATCTCAAGCTTCAAATAGCTTACAAAGGAATTTCAACTTTACTTTGCAGCGAGTAAAAAGATCCAGAAAGATACGATCGAACTGATGGACATCAGGCAGAGAAGGGGAGAGATGGTGAAGGAGTACAGCGAGCACTTCCATAAGAAAGTGGCTGAAGTAGACGATGTGGATGAGAAAATACTGGTAAAAGCTTTCGGGAATGGATTGGCAAATCCAAGATTGGCAGGGAAAATTGCTACCAAAGCACCACAAACTCACGGAGAGTTAGCAGAAATGCTGCACGATTTCTTGAAATCAGAGATTGTGGAAAATAAGGCAAAAGAATTGGCCAATAGTTTCAGGCTGGCACACGAGAAGAAGCAAGGAGGAGCGCTGTCTGTTGGCGCGAGTTATGGGGGGAGACGTCTGCTTCAAAACCTTGGGGAGCAAGGTACAGGCCGTATGGGAAGGATCCAGTCACGACTTCCCATACTGGAGGCAAGACGACGTGTGGAGCAAAAGTTATTACTATCGCTTCAGGGAGATACGCAGCCGCGGTAAGGGAAAGCTATCTTCCGCCCCCTAAGAAGCCTGCCTCAGAAGAGAAAACACATTGGCGTATTGTGAATACCACGGGCACTTCAACCACAGGATGACCAATTGTGTGACATTGTCAAGAGAACTGAACAAAATCGATGAGCAAAAGAGGAAACAAGAAAAGTAGAGACAGGAAGCTTCCAAACAGCAAAAGAATAACAACGACTACCAAAACCGATCTCGTTACGGGCATAACGGAGGTGGCATGAGGAATGAGGATCACCCCGAGTTAGACCATAGCAAATCTTTGATTTTGGGGTCATAACTGGTTTGTTCTCAGAAAAGGGGCCATTCACGGCAAAAGAAAAGAAAAGAAAGACATGTGCACGAGGTCCATAAGAAGCTACCAGAGAAGAGAGGATCCAAAAAAGGGGACCCTTACCGCCTATCTACTTCACGGAGGAAGATGAGGTGGGAGTCTACTACCCCCATAATGAACCCCTCGTCATTCGAGCTCAAATCAATGATATAGGATGGTAGGAAACATCCTTGTCGACAGCGGAGCGGGAGCAAATGTGATCTCCTTAGCGGCGTTCCGGAAACTGGAAATCCTGGACGAAAAGGTCAAACCATTTACTGCTACTTTTAGGGGGTTCATCGGAGGAATCACAGCTCAGGCCAACGGGAGTGTCGATGTCACAATGATGTTAGGCCAAAAGGATGACCGGAGGACAGAAAAATAACTTTGTACATCATACGAGACCTGTCCGGGTACAACATCTACTTGGGGCGACCCGGGATCAATGCTTTCGGAGCTGTTTGTAGCACCTATTACCTCAAGCTCAAATACTTGACAAGGGGTGGAAGGTTGGTATCCATCCCCGGGAGCCAGAAAACAGCAAGGGTGTGCGAGGTGCGGATCACCGAGGACTTTCCTGAAGAGGACGTAGTCAAAGAGGTCGGCTCCAGTCGAGAATACGGAGAGGGAGAGGCCAGAGCACACATGCCGGAGAAACCTTAGAGAAGGTAGTGATGCCGGCGGAGCAACCAAAAGAGGTACCCCTAAACGCCGATCCTTCTAAATTTTTCAAAATTGGGAATGCTTTTCACCATGATGAGCAGATTCGCTTAATGAGATTTTTGGAAAAAAGAAGAAAGACATTTGCTTGGAGTCCAAAGGACATTCTCGGAGTGGACGCCAGCGTTATCCACATAACTTGAACGTCGATCCGAAGGCTCCGCCATCCGACAGAGGAAGAGGATTGTAGGAAGAGAAAGGGACGAAGCTGCCCGGAGAGAGGTTGAAAGGTTGCTGGGGAAGCTGGCTTTATTAGAAATTTTTTTATCCAAAATGGCTATCGAATGTAGTTTTGGTTAAAAAGGCAAACGGAAAATGGAGGATGTGTGTGGATTTCACAGATTTGAATAAAGCTTGTCCGAAAGATTTTTACCCTTACCTTCCATAGATAAGCTCGTAGCGGCAACAGCGCAGAGTAGCGTGATGAGCTTTTTAGATGCGTTCTCTGGGTATAACCAAATAATGATGAACAAAAATGACCAAGAGAAAACATCTTTTGTCACCTCGACCGGTATTTTTTGCTACAAGGTCATGCCGTTTGGATTAAAAATGCAGGAGCAAGCTTTCAACGAATGATTGACGAGTATTCCGGGAACAGTTGTCCCGAAATGTAGAGGCATATGTGGATGATATAGTAGTAAGGAGTGATTCTATGGCCCAGCACATGGAAGACCTTGAGGAAACCTTCAATACCCTGGATAAACACAAATCAAGCTAAATCCTGAAAAATGCGTCTTCGGGGTCACCCAAGGATAGTTTTTGGGGTTTATAGTCGGACAGAGAGGAATTGAGGTTGATCCGGAAAAAACTCAAGCAGTTCTCAACCTTCCGCAACCAAGAAACATTAAGGACGTACAAGCGCTGAATGGAAGGCTCACTGCTTTAAGTAGATTTTGCTCCAAGCTCCAAGAAAAATCTATCCCATTTTTTAATGTCCTCCGGAAAAATAAAAAATTCAAGTGGGATACGGAGTGTATAGACGCCTTCGAACAAATCAAGAAAATGCTTCAAGAGCTTCCGAAGCTTGGCGTTCCGTCACCAGGCCAGGATCTATTCTTATACCTATCAGTCTCGGAATGGGTGGTGGCAGCGGTCTTAGTCATGGAGGAGGAAAAGAAGGAAATCCTGTCTATTTTACCGGAAAGATCTTAACCGCCGCGACAGAGACAAGATATTCTAATATCGAAAAAGTTTTGTTTGCTCTTGTAATCACATGCAGGAAATTGAAACCATACTTCCAGTCGCACTGAATCACCGTCCGAACTAATTAGCCCCTAAGACAAATCACCAATAACCCGAACGCCTCCGGAAGGATGATTACTTGGACGGTGGAGCTTACTCAATTTGAAATCCATTATGTTCCTCGGACAGCAATAAGAGCCCAGGCCCTGGTTGATTTTATCGCCGAGGCAAGTTTCTTCTGTCAAGAAGAGCGGGAAGTCCCGTACAAGATGTGGGTGGACGGAGCTAGGTGTAAAACCGGTGTGGGGGTTGGGTTGTGATCCAAACTCCCGATGGAAGGAAAATGAATCATGCGGTAAGGTTGGAATTTGAAGGTAACAAACAATGAAGCAGAATACAAGGCGTTGATACAGGGACTAGAAATAGCCTGTGCTCTGGGGTGACAGAGCTGGAAAAACAATCTGATTCCTTGCTCGTAGCAAGACAAAGTGAGAACATCTTCGAAACAAAGGAGGAAAAATTGAAACTTTACTTGATGAAGGTACAAGATCTAAGGGCAAGATTTCGAAATGCAATCTCCGACATATACCCAGAGACCAAAACTCAGAGGCCGATGTACTGGCTAAACTAGCGAGTATAGCGAAAGGAATACCGGTGGAAGTCCAGCTACAATTAAAGGAATACTCGAGTATAGGTAAGATGGAGACAATGACAGTTGAGATAGCCGATTTGAGTGAATCATGGATGACCCAATCGTCCGGTACATCCAGCAAGGGACACTACCGGAGGAAGAAAAAAGGCCAAAACAATAAAAAGAAGGGCAGCATCGTTCTTTTTCGAAAATGGCCAGCTGTACAGCGATCTTTTGGCAGACCATCACTGAAGTGTTTGACAGAAAGTCAAGGACTAGATCTTGTCAGCGAATTCCACGACGGGGTGTGCGGCAACCACCAAGGAGGAAGGGCGGATAATGCATAAAATTTAAGGATGGGTTACTTTTGGCTGGCAATCCAAAAAATGTGCGGAGACTATGTTAAGAAATGTGCGTAGTGCCAGTTACACGGTCCAAGGGATGGAAACCACATGCGGAGATGAAATCTATCACCTCTCCGGTCCCTTTTGCGAAATAGGGATTGGATATCGTCCGACCATTTCCAGAGGCTTCTCCCGGAGGTATAGATACTTGTATGTGGCGGTAGACTACTTCACCAAATGGGTAGAGGCTCTTCCGGTAGTAAGTATAACTGTACGAAAGACAGAGGAATTTGTTTGGAAGAACGTTGTGTGTCAGTTTGGCATATCGAGGGTAATCATAACGGACAACGGCGCGCAAGGAACCAACTCTTGCAAGCGGCTGAGGCCAAACAAAATGATCTCCAAGCCAGCCTTGAAACGGAGAGGCAAAAGCTCGCGGAGGCCGCTTTTCGAATTAAAGAGCTTGAGGCAGAGCTGGAAGCTCAGAAAAAAAAGGCTTCCGGTAATATTCATATCATCGAAAGCTTCCTTTTTTTTCCTTTTCTTTCATGTTATTCTTGCTAATCCTTTGTATTTTATGCAGAAAATCCAAGTCTTTAGTCGGAGACTGCCAGAAGTTCCAACTTTTGGCTTAAGAAAGTGTCTGGCCTTAAAGCTTCATTAATCACTTCGGAGTCGGAGAGGGAACGATACTGGAGTCTTACCTTGTCCTACGAGAGCCAGGTTGCGAAGTTAAAGGGGGCTCTTAAAGAGACGCAGTCGGAACTCCAAACGAAGGACCGTACTGTTTCAGGTCTTAAAGAGACACTCTCTTCTCAATGCCGCAAACTTGCTGGGGAGGGCCAACGTATTGTATCGGAGTTCTTCTCCGAGAAGCAACAATCCGTGGACGAAGCCCTTTACGAAAGTTTAGAGTTTGAGGCTCTTGCTCGCTCCACCGGATATCACGAAGAGATGGCTAGGTTCTCACAACCCGCAGGGAACACGTGCTTTGCCCCGTCTTTTATGGGATCAGCCATTGCACGGGGCCGAAGTGATGCCGCTCTTACTCCGGTAGGTGAGCACAAGGAAGCCACCAGAGGAAGCACCTTAACCCTTCAGAAGTGGTCACAAGAATCTGAGAAGCTTGCGGAAGATCCAAAGATTCTGAGGGCACAAAACAGAAAACCGTCGACTGTTGAGGCATTTTTTACAAAAGCACATCTGTCTTCCCTGAAGACCTATCACAGTAAGTGCTTTTAATTTTTAGCGGAAGTCTTTGTTGTCTTTATTGGTTCCCTTATCGTTTTAGTGTGTCGTATGCAGATTTCTTCCAGAAGGGGGACAAGTTCGGTCCTTTCTACAACTGGAACTTCGTCACCTTCAAGAATGGTGACGAGAAGATTGATTACTATGATACTCTGGATGCGGCTACTAGTGCGGCTGAACAGCTTTAGGAGAATGCTCCCTCTTCTACAAAGCGCTCCAGGCAAGAAAGCAGAGATGACCAAGTTGGTCATTTGAAGAAAAAGAAAAGGGTGGAATCCCCTGAACATGCCGCCGCCGGATTGTTAGGTACTTGGCTTGTGATCCCCGAGTCCGGGCATCGTGTCTTTCTTCCCCTCACTCCTGGTTCGGGTCTAGACCTCGGTTCTCGCCTGGGGTGGGAGTCTGGTCATCCGACCCCGATTTGCGAGCAGTTTCCTGATTTGTCGGGTTACTTTTCTTCAGATCCTATCCAAGAGAACACATTGGAGGCTCCCGGACTCGGCTCCAAACCTCCGGCTGAAGAAGGTTTTGGTTGTTCTGTCGTTTTTCCTTGGTTTTTGCTTCTTCTTTTTTAGTATCCTTTTGTTTCCAGCTTTATATACATTTGAGCCTTCTGATACCGAATGTTTTTATTATTGCGGCAGCCCCTGCTCCTGCCAAGAAAAGACTCAAAAAGAAAACTACATCAAAGCCGAAGGCCCCACAACCAGGGACATTAGGAGAGGGACAAACCTCTGGTGACCCTGAGGCCTCAGCCTCATTCTCTATTGATGTTGCTGCAGCCATGGATGCGGCACGGGATTGAGCAATGGAGTATCGTTAGGTGCCTGAGAATCCTGAGCTCCGGAGTAAGCAGAGAGAGGACATCATAGCTTCTACTTCTTCCTCCCCTCCTCCTCCTGCTCAGGAGTCCTATACCGGACCCTCCCAGAAGGAAGGGTGGTTTTATCATCGTGGGCACCCTCTCCCTTTGATATCCTGTGACTCTGCCAAGTACTCCTCCGTTTGGAAGGAGGCAATAAAGAGATCAGGTCACCCAGACAGGATTTTTGCTCCTCCGGCAACTTTTACTGCTACCAAACAGAGGCTGCGGATCGGAGATGGGGGGGCAGATGCCATCATGCGGCACTCCCTCCCAATAAATGATGTATTTGAAATGATGTGGGGGGCATCTTTCAGGTTGGCAAGCACATTTCTTTTGTGTTTCTCTTCTCCTTTGTTTTGCTTTTTCCTTAATTCTGTGAATTGTGTTGTTCTTTGGTGATGTCCATGGCTCAAAGTGCTGAGTTTCACTTCGGCAACCTTCGATCCAGGCTTCACTATGAGGAGAGCCGAGCCAATAATGCTAAAGAGGAACTAAAGCTGACCCGCTCCTCTCATGATACTTATATCGATCTGGTTCAGTATGAGATTGACCTTAAGGCAAAGGAGAGAACTGAGGCAATAAACAAGGATCTGCAGCTTTCCCGGCGAGAATGCGAGCGTCAGCGTGATGAATATGAGTTGCAGCTGAAGAAACTCCGAGAAGAAAACTTTTCTTTAAAAAGCCGGATCGTGGAAGCTGATAATACTTTGATAGAGGTATGAAACCATCTCTTCTCCCTTTTTTTTTGAGAAAGACAAGCTAACTCGGGCCTCCTCTGACCTTAGACATTTTGCTGGATCAGGTGCGCTCTATTTATCGGAACGAGGTGAACTCTCTTCAGGCTGACAAGGCCCTTTTCTATCAGGAGAGGAACTCGTACAAGCAGGAGGCTGAAACGCTTGAACTGGAAAAGCAAGCTCTTCAACGGGAGAATGAGGCCCTTGTGAAGGAAAAGGAAAAGCTCATGCAGGAGCTTGACCGCCTGTCGGAGGAAAAGGCCGCACTGGAAGAGCAGTCAAGGTCCTCCTTTAATCAAGAGAAGCAGTCTATGCTCCGGGATCTTGCTACCTTAGAAGAGGAGAAGGAGGCCCTTGCCGTAGAAAAGGTTTCCTTGACAAATGAAAAAACCGGGCTGGAAGAAATGGTGAAAAACCTGGAAAAAACCATGTCCCGTCCTCAAGTTGAGAATATTGGGTTGTCGAGCCATGGTGAGTTTTCAAATTTTGTCTTTTTTGATATCCTTCTTTCCTTTCTTTTATTCCTTACCATTCTTGTGTTCTGGTTAGGCCTAAGCCCTGCCAATCTTTTGGAGCACCTCCGGATGCTGAACGGTCGGATGAATACTGCTAAAGAGGAGCTGTCACTGGCTAACTCCGAACGTGACAAATATCGAGCCCAAGTCCTGACTCTTGAGTCTCAAGTGGCCAGGTTTATGTCATTTTCGCGGCAATCGCAGGAGGAGATACAGAAGCAAGGTACCATAAATGCTCATCTGAAGGAGTCCTTCGCCTCTCAGTGCCGCAAGATAGTCGATATCTGCCAGCAGACTATCTCGGAGCACTTTCTTGAGAAAGGTGAGTTATTGGATGATGATCTGTACAATAAGCTGGAGTTCAAGGCTGTTGCCCAGCGGTCTAACTTCTTCTTGGAGCTTGAGAGATTCTGCCGCAGCCCCGCAGAGACATGCTTTGGTGCTGGCCAAGCCTCTTTTGTTCCGGCCGGAAGTAACATCCAGCCGTCCGCTGGAGGGGTGCAGCGTCTCTCTAAGAGATCCAAGTCTTCTGAAAGCGTTGCCGGTTGTGGTGATAGACTAGTTGTAGAAAAAATAGAATAGGAGTTCTCTTTATTTTCAGAGGGGTTTTTTTTTCCGGTATATACTTTTTGTATTTTGCCCGATCTTTTGTATTGACTATATTTTGTAATTGTTTTTACCCCGCTCTTGGGAAGAATACAAGTTATACTTTTCACCATCTTTGTTTATTCGTCTGTCGGAGTACTTCCTTCTTTTTAGTTAATTTGTTTATTACTGTGACATTCTCCCTCTTCTTAATGGTGTACATATGGTTTTCTTACGCAAGCCATGTTAGTTAAGTGTTTACCTTTGTAATAAAAGAAGCTTGTGGCTAGTTGATTGAACTTTTGTTTTTAGTAGGCAAATCTTTTTTCTTTCAAAGTATAGCCGTCTGGCCGGATTTTTCTTTTCTTTCGAAGTGTAGCCGTCCGGCCGGATTTTTCTTTCAAGGCATGACAGCCTGCGGGTCGTTGGCCGGTGCTTACTTTCAAGGCATGATAGCCTGCGGCTCGTTGGCCGAAACTTACTTTCAAGGCATGATAGTCTGCGGCTCGTTGGCCGGTGCTTACTTTCATGGCATGATAGCCTGCGACGCGTTGGCTGGAGCTTACTTTCAAGGCATGATAGCCTGCGGCTCGTTGGCCGGTGCTTACTTTCAAGGCATGATAGCCTGCGGCGTGTTGGCCGGTGCTTACTTTCAAGGCATGATACTCTGGGGCTCGTTGGCTGGTGCTTACATTCAAGGCATGATAGCCTGCGGCTCGTTGGCCGGTGCTTACATTCAAGGCATGATAGCCTACGGCTCGTTGGCCGGTGCTTACTTTCAAGGCATGATAGCCTGCGGCGCGTTGGCCGGTGCTTACTTTCAAGGCATGATAGCCTGCGGCGCGTTGGCCGGTTCTTACTTTCAAGGCATGATAGCCTGTGGCTCGTTGGCCGGTGCTTACTTTCAAGGCATGATAGCCTGCGGCTCGTTGGCCGGTGCTTACTTTCAAGGCATGATAGCCTGCGGCTCGTTGGCTGGTGCTTACTTTCAAGGCATGATAGCCTGCGGCGCGTTGGCCGGTGCTTACTTTCAAGGCATGATAGCCTGCGGCTCGTTGGCCGGTGCTTACTTTCAAGGCATGATAGCCTGCGGCTCGTTGGCCGGTGCTTACTTTCAAGGCATGATAGCCTGCGGCTCTTTGGCCGGTGCTTACTTTTGCTCTTTTTCGAAAATAATACCTCTTTATTAATGAATCGTAGGTTTTATACATAGAATTTTTTTAGACATTCTCCATGCCAAGAATGTGGCAATTCGTACCCTTCACCATTTTTCAGGCGGTATGAAGCTCGTCCTGTCTTTTGGTGTATGACGTATGGTCCTTCCCATCGTGGCTCTAGCTTCTTAGGCTGCTTAACCTCTCGAAGAACCAACTCTCCTGGGGCAAAACTTCGCTCCTTTATCCTTTGATTGAAATATCGCTCAACTCTGGATTTATCTTTCGCCATCCTTACTGCGGTGGCCACTCTCGTCTCCTCGAGGAGGTCTAGACGATCCTGTATTCCCTGATTGTTGACTTCTTTGTCATATGATTCCCACCTTATCGATGGTACTACAATTTCCTCCGGAATGACAGCCTCCGAACCATATGTTAGTCTGTAGGGTGTTTCTCCTGTCGGCCCCCTTTCTGTTGTCCTATAAGACCAGAGGATCTGGGGTAACAGCTCTGCCCACTTTCCCTTTCTTTCATCGAGTTTTTTCTTTATTGCCCTTACTATCTGACCATTTACGTTCTCGACCTGCCCATTTGCCTGAGGGTGTGCTACTGATGCGAACCTTTAGTCGATCTGCCATTCTTCACAGAATTCCCGGAAGCTTTCGCAGTTGAATTGAGTTCCGTTATCAGTTATTATTGTCTTTGGTATGCCGAACCTGCATATCACATATTTCCAGATGAATTCCTGTGATTTTCTAGCCGTGATAGAGATAGTGGGCATTGCCTCGACCCATTTTGTGAAATAGTCGATGGCGACGTATATGAACTTGAACCTCCCTGGTGAAGCTTCTGGGAATGGTCCCACAATATCTAATCCCCACATAGCAAAAGGGATTGGGCAGAGGATAGATTTTTGTGCCGCCGGAGGATTGTGTATTTTGTTCCCGTGTTCCTGACACTTGAGACACTTTTGTATGTACTCTTTTCAATGTTCCATCATTTTTGGCCAAAAGTACCCGAGCCTCAGGATTTTGTGCGTTGTGGTCCTTTCTCCTTGGTGGTTTCCACATAGCCCATCATGCACCTCTTTTATTAGTTCTGCCCCTTCGGCTATGGTAACACACTTCAATGCCGGTCTTGCAAAAGATCGCTTATATAGCTGGTTATTCTCAATGAAAAATGATGCGGCCCGCCTTCTTATTATCCTGGCCTCCTTTTCTTCTTCCGGCAACCTTCCTTGCCGTATGTAATCTATGATTGGGGTCATCCAAGATTCTGCCTTATCATTTGGTTCCACTGTAAACACTTGAGCCCCGTCTATGCTTGATGTAGTCTTGACTTCTAACCATACCTCATTGGGTACTTTTTCGGCCATACTTGCCAATTTTGCCAAGGCATCAGCTTCAACATTCTCCTCACGAGGGAGATGCTTTAGCTCACACCTTTGGAAATTTGCTTTTAACTCCTGAACTTTGAGCAAGTACCTCCACAGCTTTTCCTCTTTGACTTCATAGATGTTGTCGCTTTGTCTTGCTACCAACATGGAATCTGAGTATACCTCTAATTCTGCGAAAGGTTTAAATTTTTTGAGCTTTATTTTCAACAGGATTTTATAGGAAGGAAAAAAAAGAGGGTATCTTCCTATGGAACCTGTTGCCCCTAAGGCGGCGGCCACCTCCAAACCCTGGATGAGGGCTTCGTATTCAGCTTCATTGTTGGTAACATCGAAATCAAGCAGGAAGGCGTAATTTAGGCTTTGTCCATTGCAGACGTGTTATCGTGAGTGGTTAGAACTGGAGTTATTAAAATAAAAGAAAAGAAATTAAAACTCAAAATATCCGTCGGGCTGCAAACAAATAACGGTCATTGTAGTATAGTAAAGTGTAAGCGACCGGATATCGAACCGTGGGACTTATAGTGAAATAAGTAGTACCTAAGCTTGTCACAAAAGGGGGGTAGTTAATTGACTTGTTTCTGAAAAGTAAATAACAGATTAATTAAGTGAACTAAAGTTAAATTAAACGGGACTCCGGGTTCAGGTTAATATGATCTGATTAATTGTGCTATCTCTACCGGTTTAATAGAATAATTTGGCAAGATTCCTGTTATTATCTTAAGGTCCGATGAAAACTCATAAGAACTCGTTTACCTGAAAATGCAAGGTCCGATGAAAACTCAAGAAAAATACGTGTAAACGGCAGTGGAGTGTGAGGAATTTTATTCTTGCAAATGAGTACTAACTTATCCGATGAAAATAAGTTTCCTACAGGTTTACGGCTTAATTAACCTATCTGTTTGACATCGATCAGATTAAAAACAGATTTAGTAAGGCTTTTTAATAAATCGATGAAATTTATTAAAAAGGGAGAGAGATAAACTTTAATCGTAACAAACTGAATTTATTTTAACCGGTAGAAATATTGCATAATTAATAAAAATACATAATTAAACCTTCACCCGGAGTAAATCCTCCTTAGCCTGACATATTAACTGGTAATAAGTCAGACAGAGGTTGGACGTAATAATAATACGGAGGTGTGGATGGTGAATGGAGAAATGAAGAGAACGAAGAGTGGAGCGAGTACGTAGGATATTGTATGTGGAATGAGTGATTTGGAGTGTTTTGGTTCTGGGGACTGAATGATGTGTTGTGGTGTACGGGAGAGAATTAATGGAAGCGAATGGTAATTGTGGTGAGCGATGGTCTGATTTTCTGGTTTTCTCCGTACGTACGTTTAAGGTTGCAGGTGCTGGGTTTATATAGAGGAGGAGGATAAGGTTAGAGGCAGATCTGGAGTGGAAGGAGATTGATTGCAGATTGATTGCTCATTGATTGCAGTGGACAGAGCTGGAGACAGACGCGTGAGGAAAATAAGGTAGGCACCGTCTGATATTACTGGAGAAGTCTGCTGCGCCGCGAAGGAAGAAGAAAACTGTCACGTTGAATTTAGTCTCGTCCGCCTGTCTGTCCGCCTGATATTACGCGGACGTCTCATACTCTCGCCCGCGGTCTCTCCCTCTCTTGTCCGCCTTGTTGTCCGCCTCAGTTCATGCGGACACCTTGTGTGTGTCCTCCAGTCTTGTCCGCCTAGCTCGTCCGCCCAACGGCATGCAGACACAATTGCGGTCCTTTCCCCTGTCCGCGTGTGTTGTCCGCCTAAGTCCATGCGGACAAAATGAGTCCTGTCCGCCTATCCCCATGCGGACACAAGGGAGGTCTCAGGCGTGTGGCTTATTTCCTTCTACGAACTTTGACCGGCTCTAGATTCTTCGTTTGGACTCCGTTTTCTGAGCCGTTTACGTCTATGCGTTCGTCTCTTCTCTACTTTACTCCAGCTTGGTTTTCCTCATGTTTAAACAATAAATTTGTGAGATAACATAAAACATAAACTAGAGGAAAACTAACCGAAGTGGAGAAATGAGCAAGAAAAGTGCTAATATATATATGAAATACACCTATAAAACATGCTCATTTGGACACTTATCACACCCCCACACTTATCTTTTTGCTTGTCCTCAAGCAAAACCACGTACCCAAGTAAGTAGGAATGCTCAATACTAACAAATATTATTATGAAGGGTAGGATAAAGAGGTGAACAGTTCATGATCTTTTTAACTTATTGAGGAGTGTGATCCAACAACTGCTGGTGGCATAGGTGTGCTCAGGGTAAAAATAAAATATAGAGTTTCGGGGTATGATCCAAGGTACTTCAATGTTTCTTTTGTTTAGGTGACTCTGAGAACTTTTACCATGGCCAACTTCTCTCAAGAATGGGCATTGAGGAGAAAACAAAAGGAAAAATAGATTCATGCATTTGTTTCACTTTTGCATAAGGGATGAAGAAAATGTAGGCATCACGCCTTTGTATTAAGAACACTCAACTCTCTTTGTTGGTTACCAATGGTGTCTCGCAAGTCCCTTATTTTTTTGTATTCTTTTTTTTTAACAGAGAAGCACCCCTTAGCAATCCCTAAGAGAGAAGACAGAAAGAAACCCTGAGCAATAAAATCCAACCATTTGCAGATTATTTGGTCACACCGCATAAAAATGCTCCTCAAAAGTAATCAAATGAAAATTTTTAAATTTGTACCATTTATCCCACAATTCATAATAGTATTTGTTTTTAAAGAGAACAACCTACATTAGCAGGGTACATAATTTTAATTTTTGAACAAATGCAAGATAAGCAGAGAGATTTAAACATTTTAAGCACAAAATGCCCTGAAAAGGCTCTTCCCCCACACTTAAGCTCAAGCAATGCCCTCATTGCGTAGATGGAATAAATTAACAGGGCATGCAATTAATAAAGGAAAGAGTGTACTCCCCATTTCGTAGAGTGTGTAGAGCTCCCCCACACTTGAGTGCAGCTGTGGAATGTCATGAAATGACCTGTAAGGAATATTCTACACAGCCAGAAGAACTCAAGTAAACCTGCATTTTATTATAACATATAAAGGGAAATATAGTACAAAAAGGAAAACAACATTAAATTAAAGGAAAGACAAAAGATAGATAGTGGGTTGCCTCCCACCAAGCTGCCCGGGTTTAACGTCTCTAGCTAGACGTATTTGACCAAGCTTTAGGTTGGAGAAGAGTTTGAGGGCGAGGTATCTGAACTGCTGGTGTTAGGAAGTTTGTACACTTTTGTAAACTTATGATGTAGAGGTGTTGTCTGCTGTCCTTTGGGGTGGAGGCTTCCTCGTATTCCTGTAAGAAAGAAATTGGAACAGAGCATTATTATTTTCAAGAATTCCGGCATACCTTTTAAGATGGGATCCATTGACTTTGAAGCATTCTCCTTTTTGATTCTGGAGTTCGTAAACACCAAAAGGAGTGGTTCCAACAACTTGGAATGGGCCAGTCCAGTGAGATTTGAGTTTTCCAGGAAATATTCTCAATCTGGAATTATAAAGCAGCACCCCGTCGCCAACCTTAAAGTCGCGTTTGTGGATCATTTGGTCATGATGTTTCTTTGTACGCTCCTTGTATATTGTCGCACTACGGTATGCCTGATCTCTTAACTCCTCGAGTTCAGAGAGTTGAAACTTTCGCTTTTCTCCTGCGGCTTCTAGATCGAAGTTTAGGGCCTTGAGTGCCCAATATGCCTTATGTTCCAGCTCTACAGGCAGGTGGCATGATTTCCCATAAACAAGCTTAAAAGGAGACATCCCGATGGGAGTCTTGAATGCGGTGCGGTAAGCCCAAAGCGCATCATCTAACTTAAGTGCCCAATCCTTTCGTGATGAGTTAACCGTTTTCTGGAGAATCCATTTTAACTCACGGTTCGAAACTTCTGCTTGGCCCGTTTGTCTGGGGGTAAGGTAGAGCTACCTTATGACGTACCCCGTACTTACCCATAAGCGCTTCAAATGAACGGTTGCAGAAGTGAGATCCTCCGTCACTGATAATAATTCTAGGCACGCCAAAACGGGTAAAGACGTGCTTCTTAAGGAATCTGGTTACGGTCTTTGCATCAGCATGATGACAGGGTATGGCTTCTACCCATTTCGACACGTAATCCACTGCCACTAAAACATATTGGTGGCCCTGTGAGGAAGGGAACGGTCCCATAAAATCAATGCCCCAACAATCAAAGAGTCCACTTCTAGTATTCCCTGTTGTGGCATTTCATGTCTCCTAGATGTGTTACCCATTCTCTGACAATTATCACATTGTTTGCAGAATTGGTAAACATCTTGTGAAGAGTCGGCCAATAAAATCCTGAGGCCAGGATCTTAGCAGCGGTCCTTGTGGGTCCATGGTGACCTCCGGCTTCCCGTGAGTGACAAAAATGTATGACGCTGTAAACCTCATCTTCAGGGAGACACCGGCGAATCAACCCATCAGCACAGACTCGGAACAAATACGGATCTTCCCAGAAATAATGCTTTGAATCAGAAAGAAATTTCTTCTTCTGGGAGTAAGATAGATCATAGGTATTGTTCCAGAGACTAGATAATTGGCCAGGTCCGCATACCATGGCTCTTGTACTTGGTGATAGAAAAAGCAGTCTCATCGGGGAAGAATTCGTTGATAGGCACACTATCCGTAGGAGTTACCAATCTGGAGAGATGGTCAGACGACATTTAATTTTCCGCTCTTGTCTTTGACTTCGATGTCAAACTCCTGTAGTAGAAGAATCCAGCGCAATAAGCGAGGCTTGGCTTCTTGTTTTGCAAATAGGTATTTGAGAGCGGAGTGGTCTGTGTGCACTATGACTTTGCTTCCCCATAAGTACGACCTGAACTTATCAAGGGAGAATACTATAGCCAGAAGCTCTTTTTCAGTGGTCGTATAGTTCTTCTGGGCGTCGTTTAGTGTCCTGCTGGCATAAGCAATCACTCTTAAATCTTCTCTTTTTTCTGGCATAGAGCTGCCCCCACGGCGTAGTCACTTGCATCACACATGATCTCAAACGGAAGAGACCAGTCGGGTGGTATGACAACAGGTGCTGATACCAATTTTTGTGTTATAGTTTTGAAAGCAGCTGAACACCTTTCATCAAAATGAAACGGGGCATCTTTCTGTAGCAGGTCGGTCAATGGTTTAGTGATTTTTGAGAAGTCTTGTATAAACCGCCGATAGAATCCTGCATGCCCGAGAAACGCTCGAATGTCTTTAACAGTAGTTGGTGCCGGTAATTTCTCGATAACCTCTACCTTGGCCTTATCCACCTCTATTCCTTCTGCCGATATTTTATGTCCAAGGACAATCCCGTCCTTGACCATAAAATGACATTTTTCCCAGTTCAAAACGAGATTTGTATCCTCACACCGTCCTAGGATCAAATCAAGTTGTGCCAAGCATTTATCAAACTAGAGCCATAGACCGAGAAGTCATCCATAAACTTCTATGCTCTGTTCGATGAAATCAGCGAATATTGCTTGCATGCATCTCTGGAAGGTAGCAGGGGCATTACATAGACCGAAGGGCATTCGTCTGTATGCAAAGGTACCGTATGGACAAGTGAAGTGGTCTTGTCCTGGTCCTCTGGTGCGATTGGTATTTGGAAATACCCTGAGAACCCATCTAAAAAGCAGTAGTACTCTTGCCCTGCTAGTCTCTCTAACATCTGATCGATAAAGGGGAGAGGAAAGTGATCCTTCCTGGTTGCCAAGTTTAAGCGCCGATAGTCGATACACATGCGCCAACCTGTGATTTTTCTTTGAGGGATAGCCTCTCCCTTATCATTTATAACAGCTTCGATGCCCCCCTTCTTCGGGACAACTTGTACAGGGCTTACCCATGGACTGTCAAAGATAGGATAAATGATGTTCGCATCTAGGAGTTTCAGAACCTCCTTTTTAACTACCTCCTTGAGGTTAGGGTTTAGCCGATGTTGGGGTTGCCTGATAGACTTGTAGTTTTCCTCCATATAGATGTGGTGCGTGCAATAGGAGGGATCAATTCCTTTTATATCAGCAATAGTCCACCCGATAGCCGTTCTGTGTTTCTTCAATACCTCGAGTAGCCTTGTTTCCTCCCCAGAATTCAGAGAAGAGGAAATAATGACAGGCAAATGGTCATCTTCAGCTAAGAAGGCATACTTGAGTTTAGAAGGTAGCTCTTTAAGCTCGAGCTCTGGTGGTTGTTCTATTGATGGAATTGATTTTTGAGGTTTTCTGTCGAGTCTTTCGATTGGTGGCCGGTAGGCTTGATAGCCTGCTTTTCCTTTTTCTACGAACGCCAGCATGGCGTTAACTTCCGTATCCTCCACCTTTTCTTCTAGAGAAGTAAATAATACTTGCTCTAGCGGTTCAGTTTCAGCTTTCGGGATGGAAGATAGGGAATACATGTCCTCATCTGTAGAAAAATCGCCTTCCTCCTCATCATCTGTTAATCCCACTGTCTTAGCATGAGGAGAAAAGTTAGAGCTTTTCTTCATCATTTTCTGCATGTCGAATTCGATCGTTTCGTCCTCGTACCGTAGAGTGATTTTCCCATCGTGGACATCAATGATGGCTTTGGCAGTACTCAGAAACGGTCGACCTAGAATCAGGGGAACCTCAACATCGTCATCCATTTCTAGAATGACGAAGTCAGCTGGAAAGATAAAGCGAGAGACTCCAACTACCAGATCTCGGACTATGCCCATGGGCTTGATCTCTGATCTGTCTGCTAGTTGGAGTTTGAAAGGAACCGGTTGCATTTCTCCTCCTTTCACTTTCAAGAAGGTGGCGTAGGGCATGATATTAATGCTGGCTCCCAGGTCGCATAAAGCGCTTCCACAGTCCACTCCTCCTATAAAACACGGGATTACGGGATTTCCCGGATCTGTTTGTTTGGGAGGGAGTGCTCGAAGAAGGGCAGCAGAACATTCCTCCGTGAGGTGCACTGTTTCTTTTCCAGGTTTCTTTTTCTTCTTTGTTAAGAGATCTTTAAGAAATTTGGCGTAGTTAGGCATCTCTTGCAAAACATCAATTAGAGGTATGTCGAGGGTCAGTTTCTTGAAAATGCTCAAGAATTTGGAGAACTGCTCATCTAGGTGTTTCTTTTTCATTCTGTTGGGAAACGGGAGTTCACTGTTTTTAGGAGATGAGGATGGAATGTCGATGGTAATTTGGGATGGAGATGGAGTAGCAGGGATAGGAACTTGGATTTTTGAGGGAGGTGAGACTGGATTGGTTGTTTCTTCATTATTGATGTAGGCCTCTTCATGATTTTCTTTTTCTTTTCCTTTTTTGGTGGCGAGTTCCCTTCCACTCCTTAAGGAGACTGCACTCAAGTTTGTTGATTGGAATGTGCCATCGTCTATAAGGATTGAATTTGCTTGCTCTCTTGGATTAGGGTTTGTCTGTGAAGGGAATTGACAAGGTGGTCTTTGTTGGGTGAGTAACTGTTGAATCTGAGATTGCAAAGCTTTTTGGTCTTTGCGCAGAGCTGCGACCTCTTCTTGCGTATCTCGGGACTTACCCATCATAGCTTTAAACATCTCTTGCATTTGAGACATTTCAGACTCAGGATTCGAAGGCGGCTGAGTTGGTCGACTCGATGAAGCTTCATTGCCATAAGGCTGTTGTTGATATTGCCTTTGGCCTCCTTGGAAATTGGACTGAGGTCTGTAATTTTGAGATGGTTGAAGTGTATAGGGGTTTTGAATATTGTCGGTGTTTGAGTAGCGAAGGTTGGATTGCATGTTACGTTGCCAAGGTTGTCTGTATCCTGAATTGTTGGTGAGATAGTTTGCCTCCTCTGTTGCTTTTAATTCTTGTAGTTGGGGGCATTGTTCATAGTCATGAGGCCCACCACATTGCGTACAAGAAATAACGGGAGATGATTGGGACAGAGGTGCATAGCCTGGAGGGATTGTAGATGATCGGGAAATCATCGACTTAGCTTGCTGGGGGTAGGAATTCATAGCCATCTGCTCAACCACTTTTTGCAGAGTACTGACTTTTGTTGCCTGCTGAGCATTGCTTTCCATGAGTTGTTCATGGCTTTTCATCAGTTGGTCAAACTTGTTATCACTTTCCCCAACATGATATAAACCTGAAGTACCGCTCCTTGATCCACCGGAGGCCCAGTCTCTGATTTCTTCACAAAGAGACTCCATGCTATTCAGAAATTGTGCTCCTGGCTTTTTCAGAATGTCAGCCCCTAACGAGGGCAGTACCATTGTTCTGCACGGACCGATCAAGCCTTTGTAGAACAATTGTGATACTTGTTCTTTCGTCAGACCATGGTGAGGACAAGTAAGTAGTAGTCCTTTGAAACGGTCCCAAGTTTCACAAATATTCTCCGACCCGGGTTGCTTGAAATTATAGATTTCAGCAATCATCTCCAACGTTCGGCTCGGGGGTAGGAATTTGTCGTAAAACTTGGTGGCCATGTCATCCCAAGTACCAATGGTACTTGGTGTTAGGCTATGATACCACTTGCTCGCACTTCCCGTCAGGCTGTGAGGGAATAATGACAGTCTTGCGTACTGGAGTACTGCGTCGGTTGCAGTAAGACTGTTGGCATGTTGCAAGAACTTTGTAACATGTAACAGGGCTTCGTCTGGACTGGAACCATCAAACATGCCCAACTCCTTTACACATCTGATTTGATGATATGGCTTCAGCTTCTGCCACTCATCGTATTCGGATGGGCTAAGGTGAGGAAGGATGATGGCAGGCTGTTGTCCTTGATTAGATGGCCTATTGATATTTTGAACTGTCGCTGGTGTAGATGCCATGTCAGCTTCCCGGTTAGATTCTATCACTTTGGTGGTAACGTATTGTTGAGTTCGTCTCTACCTTAGAGTGCGCAGAAAGGTTCTCTCGATCTCTGGATTGTAACCAACCGTGTGATTATTAATATTTTCTGGGTAGCTGTGAGACCTGGTAAAAGGCATTCACCACTCAAAACAGAGAAAAGAAACTCGTGATGTGTTAGAATAAATAAAAATGTTAGGAATTAGTTGACAGAAATTATAAGTTAGTAGTTAGAGACAATGGAAATTTAAATGACAGAAAATTAAATGACAGAAATTATAAGTTAGTAGTTAGTATACTGGAAATTATAAGTTAGTATACTCGAAATTGAAGGACAATGGAAATTAAATGTTAAGGACAATGGAAATTAAATGACAATAATATAAAGAGTTAGTAATTAGATGTCAGAAGTCAGATGTCCTTAGTCAGATGTCCAAAATCAGGTGTCCAATTAATATTAACAGAATATAATAATATAACAGGTGAATTATCCGGGGCTTAGGGACTAGAATAAATCAAGTCCCCGGCAACGGCGCCATTTTGCAGACGTGTTATCGTGAGTGGTTAGAACTGGAGTTATTAAAATAAAAGAAAAGAAATTAAAACTCAAAATATCCGTCGGGCTGCAAACAAATCCCGGTCGTTGTAGTATAGTAAAGTGTAAGCGACCGGATATCGAACCATGGGACTTATAGTGAAATAAGTAGTACCTAAGCTTGTCACAAAAGGGGGGTAGTTAATTGACTTGTTTCTGAAAAGTAAATAACAGATTAATTAAGTGAACTAAAGTTAAATTAAACGGGACTCCGGGTTCAGGTTAATATGATCTGATTAATTGTGCTATCTCTACCGGTTTAATAGAATAATTTGGCAAGATTCCTGTTATTATCTTAAGGTCCGATGAAAACTCATAAGAACTCGTTTACCTGAAAATGCAAGGTCCGATGAAAACTCAAGCAAAATACGTGTAAACGGCAGAGGAGTGTGAGGAATTTTATTCTTGCAACTGAGTACTAACTTATCCGATGAAAATAAGTTTCCTACAGTTTTACGGCTTAATTAACCTATCTGTTTGTCACCGATCAGATTAAAAACAGATTTAGTAAGGCTTTTTAATAAATCGATGCAATTTATTAAAAAGGGAGAGAGATAAACTTTAATCGTAACAAACTGAATTTATTTTAACCGGTAGAAATATTGCATAATTAATACAAATACATAATTAAACCTTCACCCGGAGTAAATCCTCCTTAGTCTGACATATTAACTGGTAATAAGTCAGACAGAGGTTGGACGTAATAATAATACGGAGGTGTGGATGGTGAATGGAGAAATGAAGAGAACGAAGAGTGGAGCGAGTACGTAGGATATTGTATGTGGAATGAGTGATTTGGAGTGTTTTGGTACTGGGGACTGAATGATATGTTGTGGTGTACGGGAGAGAATTAATGGAAGCGAATGGTAATTGTGGTGAGCGATGGTCTGATTTTCTGGTTTTCTCCGTACGTACGTTTAAGGTTGCAGGTGCTGGGTTTATATAGAGGAGGAGGATAAGGTTAGAGGCAGATCTGGAGTGGAAGGAGATTGATTGCAGATTGATTGCTCTTTGATTGCAGGGGACAGAGCTGGAGACAGACGCGTGAGGAAAATAAGGTAGGCGCCGTCTGATATTAATGGAGAAGTCTGCTGCGCCGCGAAGGAAGAAGAAAACTGTCGCGTTGAATTTAGTCTCGTCCGCCTGTCTGTCCGCCTGATATTACACGGACGTCTCATACTCTCGCCCGCGGTCTCTCCCTCTCTTGTCCGCCTTGTTGTCCGCCTCAGTTCATGCGGACACCTTGTGTGTGTCCTCCAGTCTTGTCCGCCTAGCTCGTCCGCCCAACGGCATGCGGACACAATTGCGGTCCTTTCCCCTGTCCGCGTGTGTTGTCCGCCTAAGTCCATGCGGACAAAATGAGTCCTGTCCGCCTATCCCCATGCGGACACAGGGGAGGTCTCAGGCGTGTGGCTTATTTCCTTCTACGAACTTTGACCGGCTCTAGATTCTTCGTTTGGACTCCGTTTTCTGAGCCGTTTGCGTCTATGCGTTCGTCTCTTCGTCTACTTTACTTCCAGCTTGGTTTTCCTCATGTTTAAACAATAAATTTGTGAGATAACAATAAAACATAAACTAGAAGAAAACTAATCGAAGTGGAGAAATGAGCAAGAAAAAGTGCTAATATAGTATATGAAATACACCTATAAATCATGCTCATTTGGACACTTATCATCCATCCGGAGCTTGTACCACTATTCCAGCTCCTGCCCCACTTTTGCATCGGGCTCCGTCAACCAAGATGGTGTATGGGTTTTGGAGCCGTTTCACTTCTCTTGCAAAGTTTGTTTCTGTTATGAAGTCTGCCAAGGCCTGTGCTTTAATCGCTGTTCTGGGTAAGAAGTGAATTTCATATTGCGTTAGCTCCACTGTCCAGCTCACCATCCGGCCGGAGGCATTTGGATTGTTAGCTATTTGCTTGAGTGGCCAGTTGGTCCTGACAAAGATTTGATGCGACTGAAAGTAGGGCCGTAATTTCCTTGATGCCACCACTAATGCAAACAGGATTTTCTCTATGTTTGTATACTGTCCTTCTATTGGGCTCAATATTTTACCAGTGTAGTAGGTATTTCCCTTTTCTCTTCCATAATCAAGACAGCTGCAACTGCCCAATCTGTTGCGGACAAGTAAAGGTAGAGATCCTGGCCTGGGGCAGGTACGCCCAATTTAGGCAAATCCCGAAGCATTTCTTTGATTTTCTCAAATGCGTCTATGCACTCTTGTCCCCATTGGAACCTGCTGTTCTTCCTTAGGATATTGAAGAACGGGATTGATTTTTCCTGAAGCTTGGAACAAAACCTGCTTAATGATGTGAGTCTCCCGTTCAAGGCTTGGACGTCTTTGATATTTTTTGGAGGAGGAAGCTTGAGGATTGCCTGACTTTTTTCCGGATCGACCTCAATACCTCGTTGTCCAACAATGAAGCGAAGAAACCTCCCTTTGGTTACACCGAATACACACTTTTCTGGGTTCAGCTTGATTTGGTATTTGTCCAGAGTGTCGAACGTTTCCTCTAAATCCTTCATGTGTTGTTCTTTTGATGGACTTTTTACGACTATATCGTCGACGTAAGCTTTCACGTTCCGGGAAAGTTGTTGACAAAATACTTTGTCAATCATTCGCTGAAAGGTAGCTCCTGTGTTCTTCAATCCAAAAGGCATTACCTTGTAACAGAATGTTCCGGCTGAAGTGATAAAGGATGTTTTTTCCGAATCGTCTTCTTTCATTTTTATCTGATTATAGCCGGAGAAAGCATCTAGAAAGCTTAACACAGAGCTTTGAGCAGTTGAAACCACTAATCTATCTATTGATGGTAGGGGGTAGAAATCTTTCGGACTTGCCTTATTCAAATCTGTGAAATCCACACACATTCTCCACTTCCCGTTTGCTTTTTTGACCATGACAACATTAGCCAACCATCGTGGGTACGTTACCTCCCTGATGAATCCAGCTTTGAGGAGTTTCTGGACTTCGGTTCGTGCAACCAAATCTCTTTCTTCCCCTATTACCCTTTTTCTTTGCCTAACCGCCAGATGTTTAGGGTCTACCCTGAACTCATGCCGGATAACGCTTGGGTCTATTCCGGGCATCTCGTCCGTGCTCCAGGCGAATGTTGCCCTTCTTTTTTCCAGGAACCTCATTAAGTGAGTTTGTTCTCCACTGTCAAATGTAGTCCCTATTTTAAAAAATTTAGAATGGTCAGATTTTAAATGTACCTCTCTGGGGGGGGCTAGAGTTGTTTGACATCCTTCCTTTTCTTGACTTGACCCCGGGGAAGAAAGTAACTTTCCCTTGAACTCCTTGTCCGATCCTACGGTTTTGACCATCTCCTTGCTAGGAAGGCTGTCCATGATGCGGACTTCACACATTCGGGCCATCTTTTGGCTTCCTCTTATTGTAACCACCTTCCCATTTGTGGTTAAATATTTCAATTTTAAGTGATGAGTGTTGTGTATGGCTTTGAAAGCATTGATTCCTGGCCTTCCAAGATACATGTTATATCCAAACAGACCTGGCACAATAAAAGCCGTGAGTTTCTCCGTTCTCCTTTCGTCTCCTTGGCCCAGGGTCATTGTAAAGTCTATACTGCCGGAAGACGTGGTAGAGACGCCTCCTACAAATCCTCCTAGAACCGCCGAATATGGCTTGATTCGGTCCTCAGGTACTTCCAACCTCCTAACCGCCTTGGCTGATATGACATTTGCTCCAGCCCCACTATCGATCAGGATTCCTTCCATCATTCGATCATTTACCTGTGCACGAATGACTAGTGGATCGTTGTGTGGGTATAGCACTCCATCTTCATCTTCGTCGGAGAAGAAGATTGGAGGAAAACCTTCTTTTCTGGCGATTTTCTTCTCCTGGAGTTCCTGATGCACTTGATGAATGTGCCTTTTTCTTTCATTAGGGGTTAGCGGTCCTACCTCCAAAAAAAGCCCTGTGAGTTTTCTTAGAGAAAGTTTTGTTAGCTTTCTTCTTTGGGAGGAAAGGGGGTTCACTGTAAGAAATGCGAAAAATGGAAAGTCTGTTTCCCTTTTTTTTAGTAACGTGATACTTAACATTTTTACTTCTATATGTTCAGATTTTAGGGAAAACAGGAGATATAAGATTCTCATCTTAAAGCAGATTACAAAAGGTTATACTAAACTTATCAGGGATGTTCTTGGAGTAACAAAAAAGCAAATTGTCTGGATGTGTAATTCCCAATGCTAAGAGAAGAAACTTTTGCTTTCCTTCTTCACAGACCTGTTATCATACCCACTGATTTGCCAGGATCATGCCTGGGGTGAATCTCTTCCTCTTGTCGTCCACGTGGTGCATTCTGGCCTCCGCCCTGTTGACTACCGTATTGCCTTTGTGCTCCGGCTGGTTGCTTTCCCTTTTTCTTATTCTCCTCAATGATTCGAAGCTCTTTGGCTAAGGTAGCACAGTTTACAGTCCGGTGGATGCGGTTTCCGTGGTATTCGCAGAATGCAACCGGAATTTCTCCTTACGGTGGCTTTCTCGGCTGAGGGAGGTATCCTTCTCTTACTGCAGCAGCATATTTCCCTGGGTCAATGTAGACGATGGTCCTTGCCCCCTGATGTTGTGGCCCCTGAGAGGAAGATCCGGCAGTCGACTTGCCGTAATATGGCTTGTATCTTGACCCTCCTCTTCCGGCACTTACTCCATGCCCTTCTTTCTTCTCTGGTGCCGCTGCGATCTTGAAGCTATCTGCTAGCTCCTTAGCCTTGTTTTCTGCTATCTCAGATTTCAAAAAATCATGGATCATTTCAGCTAACTCTCCATGAGTTTTCGGTGCTTTTGTTGCGATCTTTCCGGCAAGCCGAGGTTGAGCCAAACCGTTACCAAAGGCTCTGATCAAGATCTTCTCATCGATATCATCAATTTCCGTGACCTTCTTATGGAAGCGTTCACTGTACTCCTTCACGGTTTCCCCCTTTCGCTGCTTAACGTCCATCAGCTCTATTGTTTCTTTTTTAACCTTCTTACTCGCAGCGAAGTATTGCTGGAATTCTTCAGTCAGCTGTTTGAAGCTCGTGATGGACTGTGGCGGTCTCGTAGAGATCCATCCCAACGCTCTCTTTGAAAGTGTTCCTGGGAATAAATTACAGAGCGCGAGGGAGTTGATCCCCTGAGTGTTCATGGCAAACATGAACTTCTTAATATGCTGAGCGGGGTCTCCTGTCCCATCATATTTCTCAATCGCCGGGGCAACGAAATGCGGCGGGAGTTTTGCTTTTCTTATCCGCTCTGAAAAGGGGTACAAGCTCATGTCTATCAGGTCATCCTCTTCCATTTCTTCTTCACTAATGATTGAATTGTGTTTCCGATCTTTGCTTTCTTCACCATTAATGCCTCTGGAATCCTTGTTTCTTAGCTGCTCTATGGCCTCAGTCATTTCGTCCCATTTCTTCTGATATTCCTCGTCCCTTTGCATTAATTCTTACTGTAGAGTCTCGTTTCCCTCTACAATCTTTTTGTCAATCGATCTGACTAGTCCTTTTAGCATATCCTCGAGATCTTTCTTGGAGATGGCTTCTAGCATTTCCAAGCTTATTTCTTCTTCAACGCGATTGTCATCCTCGGTGGCGTTCTTCGGTGTTTTCTTTGATCTTGGAGCCATTTCTCGTATTCAGATCCTGCAAAAAATGTCATTAGTCATTTCAGGATTTCCACTACAAATCGTCACAGATTACTTCCCTGTTTCTAGGTGGTCTCGTGGTCGCTTCTTGCTGTTCGTTTCCCACAGACGGCGCCAAATGAAACAGTGTACTGCATCCTAATACAATCCGATCTGATTTTCTATCCTACATTACCTGGTCTTGATTACAGAAGCTCGTGAGAGTAGAGAGAGAGAGAAAGCCTTTAGTTGGAATCTAGTGTAAGTTTGATTGCCAAATGTTGTGTGTCTTATTTCGTGGGGGTACACCCCTATTTAAAGTATTTTGGGCCTGGTTTCATGGTGACAGCCTGTACTTTACATGTATAAGTACAGTTCTACCCTCTCCTAGTATCTTTGGCCGACCACAGACGGTCGGTTGTGCCATATTTTGTCTTGCCTAAGTCCTATTTTCATCTGGCTGGGTACGGCCGGATGCCCTATGTGTTTCTACTTCCATCCGGCTAGAGCGGCCGGATGCTCTATATATCTCTATTCTCATCCGGCTAGAGCGGCCGGAAGTTCTACGTGTCTTGTTCTGGCTTGATACCATTTCTTCCCTTCTCATGGTGAGATCGTCGATTTAACACTCTACCGACTTCGAGACGGTGAGATCATCGGTTTAAAACTCTACTGGTAGTAAGGCAGCAAGATCGTCGGATGAAATACACTACCATCGTTGATGGTAGATCGTCGGATACAAAACACTCTACCATCGCTGATGGTGAGATCGTCGGTTACATTCTTTGTCTTTCCTTTCCTTTCTTAATACTCCTTGTTCCTTGTCTGAGTAAGAGAAAAATTGTTTTTGCAATGCTTTTGTTTTTGTCCGAAAACTTTATACACCATTACCGGCGAGTAAAACGTTTTGTAAACAAGGCAACTGAGACCGTCAAGTAAAACGTTTCATTGCTACTGCTTGTGAGATCTTCGGATATCCATATGAGATTTTCCCAGCGTTTTTAACAAACAATTCATTAACTTGTATCTGATAAAAGATATTATACATAGAACTTTTTGAGGCATTCAGCGTGCCAAGAATGTGGCAGATCACTCCCGTCCACATTTTGGAGTCTATAAGATGCTCGACCTGTCTTAGCCTGAACGATATACGGGCCTTCCCACTGAGGCTGCAATTTCGCTGGTTGTTTTACCTCCCGAAGTACCAAGTCTCCCGTGGAGAAAGTCCATTCTCTTACCCTTTTATTGAAATGACGTTCAATTCTCAACTTGTCATTTTGATTTTTTAAATCAGCGATCATCCGTTTTTCCTCCAAGACATCCAACTCATCTCGGATGCCTTCGTTGTTCTCTTCTTCTTCGTACCCTTCAATCCTTTTTGAGGGTATCATAATTTCCGCGGGTACCACCGCTTCCAGACCGTACGTCAATCTGTAAGGGGTTTCTCCGGTTGGCCCCTTGACAGTCGTCCTGTTGGCCCATAGGACTTGCGGTAGTACCTCCGCCCATCTTCCTCTTTTACCTTCCAACTTTCTTTTCAGAGCCTTCACGATTTGTCCATTAGTATTTTCAACCTGGCCATTCGCTTACGGATGAGCTACAGACGCGAATCTCAAGTCAATCATCCATTCTTCGCAAAACTCCCTAAAGTTTTTGCAATTGAACTGTGCGCCGTTGTCTGTTATGATTACCCTCGGTATGCCAAACCGACACGCAACGTTCTTCCAAACAAATTCCTCTGTCTTTCGTGCAGTTATATTTACTACCGGAAGAGCCTCTACCCACTTGGTGAAGTAGTCCACCACCACATACAAGTATCTATACCTTCCGGGAGAAGCCTCTGGAACTGGTCCGATGATATCCAATCCCCATTTCGCAAAAGAAATCAGAGAGGTGATAGATTTCGTCTCTGTTGGACCGTGCAACTGGCACTGTACACATTTTTTGACATAGTCTCCGCACATCTTCTAGATTACCGGCCAAAAGTAGCCCATCCTTAGTATTTTATGCATTACCGCCCTTCCTCCTTGGTGATTTCCGAACACCCCGTTATGGACTTCGCTAACAAGCTCTAATCCCTTGACTTTCTGTCACACACTTCAGTGATGGTCTGCCAAAAGATCGCTTGTACAGCTGGCCGTTTTCAAAAAAGAACGATGCTGCCCTTCTTTTTATAGTTTTGGCCTCTTTTTCTTCCTTCGGTAGTGTCCCTTGCTGGATGTACTGGACAATCGGGGTCATCCATGATTCACTCAAATCGGCTATTTCAACTGTCATTGCCTCCATCCCACCTATACTTGAGTATTCCTTTAATTGTAGCCATACCTCCGCCGGTATTCCTTCCGCTATACTTGCTAGCTTAGCCAGTACATCGGCCTCCGAGTTTTGGTCTCTGGGTATATGTCAAAGATTGCATTTCGAAAATCTTGCCCTTTGATCATGTACCTTTATCAAGTAAAGTTTCAATTTTTCCTCCTTTGTTTCGAAGATGTTCTCACTTTGCCTTGCCACGAGCAAGGAATCAGATTGTATTTCCAGCTCCGTCACCCCCAGAGCACAGGCTATTTCCAGACCCTGTATTAATGCCTCGTATTCTGCTTCATTGTTTGTTACATCAAATTCCAACCTTACCGCATGATTCATTTTCCTTCCATCGGGTGTCTGGATCACAACCCCAACTCCCGCACCGGTTTTACACCTAGCTCCATCCAGCCACATCTTGTACGGGACTTCCCGCTCTTCTTGACAGAAGAAACTTGCCTCGGTGATAAAATCAACCAGGGTCTGGGCTCTTATTGCTGTCCGAGGAACATAATGGATTTCGAATTGGGTAAGCTCCACCGTCCAAGTAATCATCCTTCCGGAGGCGTTCGGGTTATTGGTGATTTGCTTTAAGGGCCAATTGGTTCGGACGGTGATTCGGTGCGACTGGAAGTATGGTTTCAGTTTCCTGGACGCGATTACCAGAGCAAACAAAACTTTTTCGATATAAGAGTATCTTGTTTCCGCGGTAGTTAAGATCTTTCCGGTAAAATAGACAGGGATTTCCTTCTTTTCCTCTTCCATGACTAGGACCGCTGCGACCGCCCATTCCGAAACCGACAGATATAGGAATAAATCCTGGCCTGGAGACGGAACACCAAGCTTCGGAAGTTCCTGAAGCATTTTCTTGATTTGCTCGAAGGCATCTACACACTCCATATCCCACTGGAACTTTTTATTTTTCAAGAGGATGTTGAAAAATGGGATAGACTTTTCTTGAAGCTTGGAGCAAAACCTACTTAAAGCAGCGAGTCTTCCATTCAGGGCTTGTACATCCTTAATGTTTCTCGGCTGCGGAAGTTTGAGAACCGCTTGAGTTTTTTCCGGATCAATCTCAATTCCTCTTTGTCCGACTATAAACCCCAAAAACTTTCCTTCAGTGACCCCGAAGACACATTTTTCAGGATTTAACTTGATGTTGTATTTATCCAGGGTATTGAAGGTTTCCTCAAGGTCTTCCATGTGCTAGGCTATAGAATCACTCCTCACTACTATGTCATCCACATATGCCTCCACATTTCAGGACAACTGTTCCCGGAATACTTCGTCAATCATTCGCTGAAAGGTTGCTCCTACATTTTTTAATCCAAACGGTATGACTTTGTAGCAAAAAATACCAGTCGAGGTGACAAAAGATGTTTTCTCTTGGTCATTCTTGTTCATCATTATTTGGTTATACCCAGAGAACGCATCTAAAAAGCTCATCACGCTACTCTGCGCTGTTGCCGCTACGAGCTTATCTGTGGAAGGTAAAGGGTAGAAATCTTTTGGACAAGCTTTATTCAAATCTGTGAAATCCACACACATCCTCCACTTTCCGTTTGCCTTTTTAACCAAAACTACATTCGATAGCCATTTTGGATAAAAAACTTTCCAAATAAAACCGGCCTCCAGCAACCTTTCGACCTCCGCTCGGGCAGCCTCGTCCCTTTCTCTTCCTACAATCCTCTTCCTCTGTCGGATGGAAGGAAACTTCGGGTCGACGTTCAGGCTATGCTGGATAACGCTGGCGTCCACTCCGGGCATGTCTTTTGGACTCCAGGCGAACGTCTTTCTTCTTTTTTCCAAAAATCTCATTAAGCGAATCTGCTCATCATGGTGAAAAGCATTTCCAATTTTGAAAAATTTAGAAGGATCGGTGTTCAGGGGTACCTCTTTTGGTTGTTCCGCCTGTACCACTACCTTCTCCGAGGTTTCTCCAGGCATCCGCGCTCTGGCTTCTCCCTCTCCGTATTCTCGATTGGAGCCAACCTCTTTGACTACGTCCTCCTCTGGAAAGTCCTCGGTGATCCGTACTTCGCACACCCTTGCTGTTTTCTGGCTTCCGGGAATGGATACCAGCCTTCCGCCCCTTGTCAAGTATTTGAGCTTGAGATAATAGGTGCTACAAACAGCTCCGAAAGCATTGATCCCGGGTCGCCCCAAGTAGATGTTGTATCCGGACAGATCTCGCATGATGTACAAGGTTATTTTTTCTGTTCTCCGATCATCCTTTTGGCCCAATGTCATTGTGACATCGATACTTCCGTTGGCCTGAGCCGTGATTCCTCCAATGAACCCTCTGAAAGTAGCAGTAAATGGCTTCACCTTTTCATCCGGGATTTCCAGTTTCCGGAACGCCGCTAAGGAGATCACGTTTGCTCCCGCTCCGCTGTCGACAAGGATGTTTCCTACCATCCTATCATTGATTTGAGCCCGAATGACGAGAGGGTCGTTATGGGGATAGTAAACTCCCACCTCGTCTTCCTCCGTGAAGTAGATAGGCGGTAAGGGTTCCCTTTTTTGGATCTTCTTCTCTGGTAGCTTCTCATGGACCTCGTGCACATGTCTTTTCTTTTCTTTTGCCGTGAATGGCCCTTTTTCTGAGAACAAACCAGTTATGACCCCAAAATTGAAAGATTTGCTATGGTCTAACTCGGGGTGTTCCTCATTCCTCATGCCACCTCCGTTATGCCCGTAACGAGATCGGTTTTGGTAGTCGTTGTTATTCTTTTGCTATTTGGAAGCTTCCTGTCTCTGCTTTTCTTGTTTCCTCTTTTGCTCATCGATTTTGTTCAGCTCTCTTAATAATGTCACACAATTGGTCGTCCTGTGGTTGAAGTGCCCGTGGTATTCACAATACGCCAATGTGTTCTCTCCTGAGGCAGGCTTCTTAGGGGGCGGAAGATAGCCTTCCCTTACCGCAGCTACGTACCTCCCTGGAGCGATAGTAATAACTTTTGCTCCATATGTCGACTTGCCTGCATTATGGGAAGTCGTGGCTGGATCCTTCCCGTACGGTCTATACCTTGCTCCCCAAGGTTTCGAAGCAGACGTCTCCCCATAACTCGCGCCAACAGACAACGCTCCTCCCTGCTTTTTCTCGTTAGCCAGCCTGAAACTATTGGCCAATTCTTTTGCCTTATTTTCCGCAATCTCTGATTTCAAGAAATCGTGCAGCATTTCTGCTAACTCTCCGTGAGTTTGTGGTGCCTTGGTAGCAATTTTCCCTGCCAATCCATTCAGCCACTTGCTTATGGAAGCGCTCTCTGTACTCTTTCACCGTCTCTCCCCTTCTCTGCCTGATGTCCATCAGTTCGATCGTATCTTTTTGGATGTTTTTACTCGCCGTAAAGTAAAGTTGAAATTCCTCTGTAAGCTGTTTAAAGCTTGAGATGGATTGTGGTTTTTGAGAGGAGATCCAATTTAGAGCTCTTTTAGCGAGTGTTCCCGGAAACAAATTGTAGAGTGCCTGGGAGCTGATTCCTTGAGTGTTCATCGCGAAGATGAAATTCTTGATGTGTTGAGCGGGATCCCTGGTCCCGTCGTACTTCTCTATTGTCGGAGTGACAAAGAACGGTGGGAGCTTCGCCTTCCGAATATTTTCGGTGAAGGGATACAGCGACATGTCGACGAGGTCTTCCTCTGCATCTTTTGGTGGTGATTTCTCTTTCCGGCTTTCTTCACTCTTTGATCCGCTCCTCGCTTTCAGGTTCTCAATTACGCTCGCCATTTCATCGATCTTCTTCTGATGTTCTAGATCTCTATCCTCCAGCTCTTGTTGGAACTGTTTGTTGCTTTCAGCGATTTTCTCGTTAACTTCCTGCGCAAAACTCCTCATTAGATCGGTGAGGTCTTCCTTTGAGAATGAGCTTTCTCCGGTTGCAGCCATCTTCCCCTTCCCTTTGCTTGATCGTGGCGCCATGGTCGAACGAGAGACGAGAAACGTGATTCTGTGGATTGGATCGCGGTTGTCTTTCGACGTTCGCTTCCTACAGACGGCGCCAAATGAGAAGGTAAGGATCTCGTACTCAGACAGAGGTTGCAAGGAGAGCACCAAATGTTGTATTGATAAAAGCGTGTCCAACTACATAGCTTATGATTCTTATTTATAGGCCCCCCTACAGTGTATAACCGTTTCTGCGGGCCTACATCATTCTAGAATATTCTCAAATATACAAGGCTTTCCTATAACTTTTCCCCCTTTTCCCAATAACTACTCCCAGTCCCTCGGAGAGGGCCTTGCTTCGCTTCGGAGGCGATTGTTCTTCCGCAGTCTGTCCGTAGTATGGCTCTCTGGTCGCAAGGGTCCGATCGTTGGGGTCGAAAGGGGATTTGGTCGGAAGGAGTCCCATCTGTTGTCTCCGTAGGCCGCATGTATCGTCCGCTAGTCACTTGGTTATTACGTGTGGTGGAACCCCACTTCATTTACCGCCTTGCTTCGTTTTCTGCCGGGTCTCGGATACTCAGACCAGATACTGGTGGACCGCTTCTATGGCGCGCTTAGCCATCAACTCTGCTACGGCATGGGGCCGACGAGCTATACTACCTTGTAGGTAATAAGAATGATTAAAATATGAGTAAGTGAATAAGATTTAGATTGTGAGAAATAAGAGAAACTAATACTTTGGAAAGCAGGAGTGCTATCATGCCGCTGCTAAGGTTGAGATAACCGTCCAGCTGAGGGACGAGGACAATGCCAAGAGAAAGAACGCCGGGAAGAGCACCGAGCATCAAGGGCAAGGAGGGTACAAGAAACAGAAGTACCAGCCTCAAGTCCAGAAAAGTCAGAACCAAAAAGGGAAGGAGGAAAAGGAGAAGGCTACAGAAGAGCCACTGAAGTTGACATATGCATATGCTGCTAAGCCCCTGCGCTCAAGGGCGCCAAAGGGATCTGAGACTGATAAGGGAGCTTGTGGTGGCTACCAGCGACGCTACATCTGTCAGTGGTGTCACAAGGACTGCCCCGGGCTCGATTGTAAGGGGAACAAGGTTGAGTGCAACTATTGTGGGGTATACGGGCACCGAGCATACGAGTGTTTCCGGAACCCCGCTAGTAGAGCCTTTAGGCCCGAGATGAAGGGCAAGGGCAGGACCGATCAGGGAGCTGGATCTGACGGCCAGAGGAGAGTGCAGCAAGCTGCAGATAAGAACCCACGGGTACCCCAAAGTCGGGACCCACACTACACATGGTGGACCGGGACGATGAGGCCTGAACCCCTCATCGAGGCCCAGGTACCGCTATAAACCATTTGGTAATAAAAATTGCCTGTCTTACCACCGCATTTCATGCATGCTGGTAAATAATTGAAGTTAAGTGAGAATAAGATAAAGATTAGAACTTAAGTGATATAACCTATTACCACCTTAGGAAACTTCAACATATCTATCCAATACCTTCAACACCTAACCTGGAGACACCGACATCGAAACCCGAGACTTTTCAACCAACAATGTCAGGTTATCCCGCCCAGGTATGATTTTTATTAAGTGGATACCTGACACCAGAAGCACAAATAGCATCATCAGGAGATGCAGTCAACTAGGAGCGGGACCGGAGTTTTATACAGGAGTACCCAGGGGAGCAAGGATGAAATTAAAAATGATGAGCTTAGTCAAGGATTGGAATCCGTATGCCAAGATCTATCAGACCACAAGGATGCAAGATGGAGTCTCACCACCGGGAATACCCAGAAGAGTTCCAGACATACAAGCGTGCAGTCAACTAGGAGCGGGACCGGGAGGTTTTTACACAAGTCGTGGAGATCGCTCAGCAGTTGGAAGCTGACCCGATTCCAGACATACAAGCGGACATCTGCATTGTAAACTTCTATGAGAAAGATGGGCGGCTTGGACTACATCAGGACAAGGACGAGACAACAGAGTCTCTCGAATGAGGGATACCCGTAGTGTCTTGGTCCAATGGAGATGACGCTGAATTTTTGTACGGCGAGCAGAAGCGTGCGGACCGTGCTAATAAGTAAATACTTAAGTCAGGGGATGTATTAGTACTGGGAGGAGAATCAAGGATGTTGTACCATAGGATAAGAAGAATCAAGCGAATACAACACCGTCAGCAGTATCAATGCTACGCATATGAGACCAGGACGGTTAAACCTAACCTTTAGACAATATTAGCCATGTAACGTTTAAGTATGAAGCAAGGATTGAGATGTAGAAAAAGTGCATGATGTAAATAGGATTGTTGTGAATAAATAACAGTGTTGTTCATATTAATTTGTATGACTCCTGTTATTCCCATGCATTACTCACGAAGCTAGTGAATACAATTAGGTGATGTACTCGGTACGGAAGTGCGCTAAGCATCTTACAGAGGCACAGGCCGAAGCCAGCGGTACTATCCTACTCGCACCTTTTCGATTATGGGTTGAGCATCATTCTCTTCGATTAGTGGCCTCGCTACCTTTGTCTCGGCATCTTTTGTGAGAAGGTTGTGGCTAGACACTAATGAGCTACCGACTTCACGGTTCGCTCTCGTCTAAGGAGAAGGTTCGTTGCACAGCACTCTCGCTCTCGACTTACCGAGGGAGCCATTGTCAGTATTAAGGGGAGACTTCCAGTCATTTTTTTATTGAGTTCAGGGAGTTAGGAATTTATGTTATTTTCGGGATGAACTGGTTGGAGCGGCACAAGGGACGTACCTCTACGCCGAGCATAGACTGCTGCTCAGTCCCGTCTAGGGTAACAATATCGTACCGCTAGAGGCCCAGAGAGCCTTCGACTAAGATCATCACCGTCATGGCAATGTATAAGGAGTAGAGGAGGAAGGAAGAAGTGTACCTCTGCTATGTCCATGACATAGAGAGAGACCCCGAGTTCGACCCCGACTTACCGGTAGTGTCGGAGTTCCCCGACCTCTTTCCACGGGAACTGCCCGGCATGCCACCCACTCCGGAGGTAGAGTTCACCATCGAGTTGCTACCTGGTACCGGACCGATAGCCAAGGCACTATACCGCATGGCTCCGGCAGAGATGAATGAGTTAAAAGAGCAGTTAAAGGATTTGTTAGACAAGGGATTCATCAGACCAAGTGTATCACCATGGGGAGCGCCAGTTCTCTTCGTGAAGAAGAAGGATGGTAGTCTCCGCCTCTGCATCGACTACAGAGAGTTGAATGTAGTGACAGTGAAGAATAAGTACCCACTACCCCGCATTGACGATCTGTTCGATCAGTTGAAGGGGGCATCTGTGCTTTCCAAGATTGATCTCAGATCCGGGTATCATCAGATAGCCATTAAGGAGGGAGATATTGAGAAGACGGCATTCCGGACATGATACGTCCACTATGAGTTTACAGTGATGCTGTTCGGTTTGTCGAACGCACCAGCGAAATTTATGGATCTGATGAACCGCTTGTTCCGGGAGCAGCTGAACAAGTCGGTCGTGGTATTCATCGACGACATATTGATACATTCGAAATCGAAAGTTGAACATGAGGAACATCTGAGGAGGGTATTAGATGCCGTGCGTACATGGCCGAGACCGAAGACAGTTACCGACATTCGGAGCTTTTTTGGTTTGGCGGGTTACTACCGGAGGTTTGTTAAGGATTTCAGCAAGGTCGCGAAGCCGATGACCAGTCTGATGAAGAAAGAGGCACTGTTCGTGTGGATGGCTGATTGTGAGAGTTCGTTTCAGAGTTTGAAGGACTCACTGACCACTACACCGGTTCTGACCATTCCAGACGGTATGGAGGGCTTTTAGGTTTACTGTGACGCATCCGGCAGAGGGCTGGGCTGCGTGGTCATGCAACATGGCAAGGTGGTGGCATATGCCTCACGCCAGTTGAAGAAACATGAGTAGAACTACCCCACGCATGATTTAGAGCTGGGAGCTGTAGTCTTCGCTTTGAAGATATGGGGCCACTACTTATACGGGGTTAGTGTGACGATCTACACCGATCACAAGAGCTTGAAATATATATTCACTCAGAAGGAGTTGAATCTCAGACAGAGGAGATGGTTAGAATTTCTGAAGGACTATGACATTGACCTCCAATACAAAGAGGGAAAGGCCAATGTTGTAGCGGACGCCCTGAGTCGTCGAGCACACTCACTCCATTCGCTAGTTTCTTTCTCCAGCTTGGTTGATGAGGTGCGAGAGGCTCAGAGGACAGATGAGTGCATGAGGGAGGTCAGACAGAAGCTGACAGATGGTACCTTTGAGAGTCAGAAATACGACTTCAGACTTCATGATGATGATCTGATCAGACTTAAGGGCCGGTTATGCATACCACGGGGCAACACAGATCTGAAAGACCGTATACTTAGAGAATCTCATTGTTCTTCAGTTTCCATCCATCCGGGAGCCTCGAAGATGTATAAAGACATGAAGAGGTACTTCTGGTGGTCGGGGATGAAGACAGATGTTACCGAGTTCGTCTTGAGGTGTCTCAGATGCCAGAAGGTGAAATTCGAGCACCGACGACCGGGCGGAATGGTACAGTCGATGCCAGTTCCGGAGTGGAAGTTCCATGATATCTCCATGGACTTCGTAGTTGGACACCCAACTGCTAGGGGAGGTCTCAACATGATATGGGTGGTGGTGGATCGCCTTACCAAAGTAACCTGATTCATACCGATGAAGGATACTTGGAAGGTGACCAAATTAGCTGAGTTGTTTGAGAAGGAAATTATGAGACATCACGGGATACCGAAGACCATAGTGTCAGATAGAGATACCAGGTTCCTTTCGAGGTACTAGAGAGCTACCAGAGAAGCGTTGGGTACAGAACTGAGGTTGAGTACAGCGTTCCATCCCCAGACAGATGGTCAGGCTGAGCGTACTATTCAGACACTCGAGGACATGCTGAGGGCATGTGCCTTAGACTTCCAGGGCAGTTGGATTGACAAGTTACATCTGATCGAGTTTTCATACAACAACAACTATCATGCTTCGATCAAGATGGCACCTTTTCAAGCATTGTACAGTAGACCATGTCGTACACCACTCTGCTGGGATGAGTCGAGTGAGACGGTCATTATAGGACTAGAATACTTAGAACAAGTTAAGGTTGAAGTTCAGCAAATCAGGGAGAACATAAAAGCTGCTCAAGATAGGCAGAAGTCGTATGCTGATGTTCGACGACGAGACCTGGAGTTCGCAGTGGGTGACCGGGTATTTCTGCGAGTTTCACCGATGAAAGGTGTATTCAGATTTGGGCAGAAGGGCAAATTGAGCCCGAATTTTGTTGGTCCTTATGAGATTACGGAGCGGGTGGGCCCAGTTGCCTACAGGTTGAATTTACCTGCTGAACTGGGTAAAGTGCATGATGTTTTTCATGTTTCACAGCTAAAGAAATACATGCACCACCCCTCCCATGTGTTAGAACTTGAGACGTTGACATTAGAACCGAATATGAGATCAGTGGAGATTCCTCAGAGGATCTTGGATAGTAAGACTAGGGACACTTGCCATAAGTCAGTGCGACTGGTGAAGGTTCTCTGGTCTAACCAAGATGTCGAAGAGGCCACGTAGGAATTAGAGGATAAGATAAGGTCGAAGTACCCTTCTTTGTTTACCGACTAGATCGTCGGTATAGGGTACGGGGCGTACCCCTTTTTAAGGGGGGTAGAGCTTCCTCGCTTTTGAGTTAGTAAACGAACATGTTTGTCGTTTCTTTGTTTTGTGTAAGATATGATTGTGTAAGTTATTACACCTTGGTGGTAGGTTTGTGTAACACCCCCAAACACTGGCCTAGGAGTTAGGGGTATTACACGCAGCGTATTATTACATAATAACGCAAGGCTCTAATAAATGAACTTAAACAGATAATCAAACAAGGCTCAAAACGAATACTTGAATAAAGGTATATCAAGAGATGTTGACACATCCCAAAAGTCATTACAGAACCCACCAAATGAATATCAAAAGCGGAAGCTAACTGAAGTGGCCCAAAAACTCAAAGTCAAATACAAATGTCTCAAAAGAATTCAAATAACGAAACAGACTAAGCTCCAGAGCTGAGCAAGTGACCTTCGCCGATCAATCTGCAATGTTAGATAGAGTAGGGGAATGAGCAAACAACTATGCCCAGTAGATGACCAACTTCATCAACCAGCATGCTCAAAACATTTTAAGAATATTAACAAAACAGAAGGAGTCGCAAGGAGTCCATAATCATGTCAGAAAATAGAAGCAGAAGTCCACTCAATAAAGGACCCAACAGAGTCAGAAGCAGACGGAATCAGAAAACAGAGTGGGACACTAGTTGATCACGACATACAGACAGAACGAGCAACCAGCTCGTGAACAGAACGAGGAAACCTCACTCGTAAACAGAACAGATGAATCACCTGTGAACAGAACGGGGAACATCACCCGTGAACAGAAGGATCCTACATAGCGCGCTACGAGACAGTGAGACCAGCCATCCAAAGGTTCAGACACAGAGATAACTAGGTCCCAAAACAGAAGCTTAAAACAATTAAGCATATGTGCACCAAAGGCACCAGAAAGCACATAAGTAGCTTGGAAATCAGAAGGGGAATCCAACCCCGCAAACGGAAGTCAAAACGGAGCTCAAACGAGCAAGTTACGGTCAAAACAGAAGCTCGTCCGAACTTGTGTCCGGACATCAATGTTCGGACGCAAGTCGTACCTTAAAACAGAAACAGAAACAGAGGTGTCCGAAGATCAAAGCTCGGACTGATGTTTGGACGCTTTTCGGAAAACAGATACGTGTAGAGTCCGAGCTTGTGTCCGGACATGTTCGGACACAAGTCGAAGCAAAATCAAAGAATGAGAACAGTGTGTCCGAACTTCTGTCCGGACTTACAAGTTCGGACACCATTCGAGACTTGTAAGTCGGACTCGTCCTCGCACCCCGTCCGACCTTCGATGTTCGGACGGAAGTTCGGACACGTCAAAAAGTTCAGAACTTGAAAACGCAGAATGGCATGTCCGAACTTCCAAGGTCGGACGGAAGTTCAGACGCGCCGAAAAACTCAGAAACAGAGGCGATTTTTACACAAACAGAGGCACCAAAACAATGTCAAAACATTATGAGTTTGCAGAAAACAACCTTGGGGGTTTGTAAGAGTTAAAACAGCATAAAACAGACAGTTCACAATCACAATTTCAAGACTAAACACAACTCGAATCAGAACCGGAACGAACTCCCCAAGGCTGAACACACAAGCCGAATCCATAAGCCACCTACCTCGATAATCAGCAGACGGAAACCAATCTGAACAGTAGAGCCAACAGATGCAAAATCCCGGAATGCAACCCAGCAACGCAGACCAACAATGCAGTTCCGAACACTGAACAACCACAATCGCAGAACAATGCCAATTCAGAAACGTAACCCCTAAACCCCGAGACTGAAACGCAGAACATAATCGCAACCCTTACCTGAATCTGACCACAAGGCAGCGGATTCGCAGATGACGCCAACAACAGAAGAGAATTGATAGAGCGCAAGAACCGACGCTGAACCACAATCAGATTGCAGAGGAAATCAGAACGAGGAGAATACCGAAACCAAAGGATTAAAGAAAGAAGAATTTGTCACGCCTACCTCGAATGAACCAGCAATTCGCAACGGCGGAGTAATCCACAGTAGCACTTGGATAGCAAAACAACGTCAAAGGAGCCTAGACTGAACGAGAAGAGAAGCGGCGCTGAGAGAGAAGAGAGAGGGAGAACTAGGAAACTGTCAGATGAAAGAATGATCTGATCGTGGTGTGGAGCGTGAGGATTAATTAACAAAAGAGTTAATTAATGCTTACCAAAATTCATCAGGAGGAAAGGTCCACTTCGCCCCTCAACTTTAATCCAAAGGACACCCATGTCCTGAATATGCAAACCAATCTTAAAATTACAACGCGACGAAATAAAATCTGTAACGAACTTATGGGTTATAACATCACCTCCCCCTTAAAAGAATTTCGTCCTTGAAATTAAAACGTACCTACTGCTCGAAGAGGGCGGGAAACTTAGAATGCACTTCGCTTTCGACCTCCCAGGTCGCCTCTTCCTCTGACTGACCCGACCACTGCACCTTCACCAAGGGCATGGTCTTACTCCTGAGCTTACGAACATCTCGGGCTAAAATCCTCGAAGGAACTGCCTCGAACGTGAAGTCCTCCCTCAACTGAAGCGGACTGAAGTTAATCACATGCGACGGGTCCGGAATATACTTCCTCAGCATAGACACATGGAAGACACTGTGAACTCCAGCCAACGACGGTGGCAAAGCTAAACGATAGGCAACCAGTCCGATCCTCTCTAGGATCTCAAAAGGACCCACAAAGCGAGGGCTAAGCTTGCCTCTCTTCCCAAACCGAACAACTCCTCGAACTGGAGAAACCTTCAGATACACATGGTCGCCCACCTCAAACTCTAGAGGTCGTCTCCTCTGATTGGCGTAGCTCTTCTGACGACTCTGAGCCACAAGCAAGCGCTCTCTGATAGACTGAATTTTTCCCACAGCATCCTGAACTAAGTCCGGACCAATAACTGCTCTCTCCTTCAGATCATCCCAACAGATGGGTGATCTGCACCTCCTGCCATACAAAGCCTCAAATGGGGCCATCCCGATACTAGTTTGGAAGCTATTATTGTAAGTGAACTCTATCAGTGCCACATGCTGATCCCAGCTGCCTCCAAAGTCAAGCACACATGCTCTAAGCATGTCCTCCAGGACCTGATTCGTCCTCTCTGTCTGCCCATCCGACTGAGGATGATACGCTGAGCTGAATGACAACTTCGTCCCCAAAGCCTGATGCAAACTCTGCCAGAATCTGGATACGAAGCGCGGGTCTCTGTCAGACACTATAGAAGCAGGAACTCCATGCAGACGCACTATCTCATCCATATATAACTGCGCCAAGCGATGCAAACTGAAAGCCTTCCTGACAGGCAAGAAGTGGGCACTCTTCGTGAGCCTGTCCACTATCACCCAAACTGCATCAAACCCCCTCGGAGTCTTAGGCAACCCCATGACAAAATCCATACCGACGCTCTCCCACTTCCACTCCGGAACGGGAAGAGGCTGAAGCAAACCAGCTGGTCTCTGATGCTCGGCTTTGATCTACTGACAGGTCCGACATCTGGATACAAAGTCAGAAATATCCCTCTTCATGTTACTCCACCAGAACGTCTCCCGAAGGTCCCGGTACATCTTCACACCACCTGGGTGTACCGAGTACGGGGCTCCATGAGCCTCCTACATGATCTCACGTCTCAAAGTGTCGTCTGTCGGCACACGAACACGGTCTCTGAACCTCAAGCAGCCATCCTCTGAAACTCTGAACTCAGACTCCTGACCGGAAGAGATACTCTCTATGATCTTACACAAACTGACATCGAGCTCCTGACTGGCCTTGATCCGGTCGATCAAGGTAGGCAGAATCTGCAACGCTGCTAACATCTCAGATCTCTCTGGATGGACGACCCAGATACCCATACGCTGCAACTCGAGAGCAGACCTCTGCACCCCAAACAAAGCACAAACGGCCCAGACGGACCCCTCCTACTGAGCGCATCAGCAACCACATTCGCCTTACCCGGATGGTAGAGGATCACCAGATCATAATCGTGTAGCAACTCTAGCCACCTCCTCTGCCTCAAGTTCAACTCCTTCTGAGTGAACAGATACTTGAGGCTCTTGTGGTCTGTATACACCTTACACGCCGCTCCATACAGGTAGTGCGTCCAAATCTTTAACGCAAAGACCACAGCAGCCAGCTCCAGGTCGTGGGTCGGATAGTTCTTCTCATATGGCTTTAACTGACGAGAGCCATATGCTACTACCTTCCCATGCTGCATCAGAACACACCCAAGTCCCTTATGGGACGCATCGCAGAAAACCTCTAGTTCGTCACTACCCTCTGGAAGGGTCAGAATCGGCGCAGACGTCAACCTCTTCTTCAGCTCCTGAAAGCACTGCTCACAGGCCTCGCTCCACTCAAACTTCACATCCTTCTGCAGCAGACGAGTAAAAGGAATCACGAGCTTGGAGAAGCCCTCCACGAACTTACGATAGTAGCCCGCTAGTCCAAGGAAGCTATAAATCTCTCCAACATTAGTAGGCCTGGCCCACTCAGTAATGGCTCTAATCTTCTCCGGATCTACAGAGATACCATCCTTGGAGACAACGTGTCCCAAGAATACCACCTGATCCCACCAGAACTCGCACTTCTTCAGCTTCGCATACAGCTCCTTCTCCCTCAGAGTCTGGAGAACAGTCCTCAAATGCCCCTCGTGCTCCTCAGCATTCTTGGAATACACCAAGATATCATCTGTAAACACCACGACGAACTGGTCTAGAAAGGGCTTGAACACCCGGTTCATCATGTCCATAAACACAGAAGGCGCATTCGTCAAACCGAATGGCATCACTAGGAACTCGTAATGTCCATAATGAGTCCTGAAGGCGGACTTAGGCACGTCGTCTGCCTTAATTCTCAGCTGATGATAACCAGACCTCAGATCGATCTTCGAAAACACCTTAGCTCCTGCTAACTGTTCGAACAAATCATCTATGCGCGGGAGAGGGTACCTATTCTTAATGGTAACCTTGTTGAGCTCCCTGTAGTCAATGCACAAACACATGCTACCGTCCTTCTTTTTAACAAATAACACTGGAGCTCCCCAAGGCGACACACTAGGGCGAATGAAGCCCTTGTCCAACAACTCCTGCAACTGAACCTTCAACTCCTTGAGCTCAGCAGGCGCCATGTGGTATGGGGCCTTAGAAATGGGGTGAGTCTCAGGTGCGAGCTCGATCGAGAACTCCACCTCTCTGTTAGGGGGAAGCCCAGGTACGTCATCCTGGAACACATCTGGAAAGTCTCTGACCACTAGAATCTCCTCCAACTTCGCATCCTTGCGAACCTCAGGGATGTAACACAGATATCCCTGGCATCCCTTCCTCAGAAAGCGAAACGCCTGCATAGCTGATATGACTGGCGGCGAGCACGGGAGTCCATTCCCTGCTACAACTAGGCAGGGCTGACCTGGCTCCTCAAAGGTGACTCTCACAGCAGCACAATCAATGTGGGCATGGTGCGCAGCAAGCCAGTCTGTAACGCCCATATTAACCATAAATACAGCGGAAATAAAACTCTAAGGCGATTACAGACCATCGGGTTCCAAACACCCGGCACCAAACCTCACCAATTACAACTTACAAACTACAAAAGCTACGGTCTGAACTCGAGAAAAACTTAACACAAACATAATAGAATTAAACATATTCTCTCTCCACAAAACCTAGTCCCATCCCAAACGCTCATTCTCTTCGTGGCCACCTGTAAATCAATTCGTACCTGCAAGATGAAACCAAGCAGCCCACCCCAAAAGGGGCGGGTCAGTTCCCTGGAATGGAACTGGTACAATTCTCCAAAAAAAAACAAACTTATAAAACATAACTCTTCAAAATAAACAGTAACATGAAAACAACTCTTAAAACACTCAGAGAAATAAAGCATTTCACAATCACCAAATCAAGATACCAAGATAAGAATAAAGTTTAATAACTGAAAAATAAAGTTAGTGGAACAAAATCACATCATGTGTTAGTGAACATCCATTTCCTTAGTTAACCCAATTCCCGTTAGGAGTAGAAAGACTCAGATAGTCACAAGGACTAGGAATGATAATATAGATCCAAGAATCAACAACTCAAGAGTGGAATAATTTAACTGGGAGAGATGGCCCCCACCGCCAATCACGTCCACTAAGGACAGGGGATATACAGCCCCTCACTGTTCATCACGTCCACTAAGGACAGGGGATATACAGCCCCTCACTGTCAAATATCAATGCCCCTATGGGCGAGGGATATACAGCCCCCTACTGTCAAATATCAATGCCCCTAAGGGCGAGGGATATACAGCCCCCTACTGTCAAATATCAATGCCCCTATGGGCGAGGGATATACAGCCCCCTACTGTCAAATATCAATGCCCCTATGGGCGAGGGATATACAGCCCCCTACTGTTCACATTAAAGACGCGCGCACGTCAAAAAAATTTTCCAAGATTGACCCTTTTTCCAAATTCCCACTAGATCACCAACTACCCAGAGCAATACCAAAACACTCAGTCCTACAGAGTGCAGAAGCGTAAACCCTAAGCAGTCAATGTCTAACGGGACACCAAGTAGAAGAAACCAATACCCAAGTGAGTTCCACATCCAAGGCTCAGTTAGTCACACAAGCTGAGTCAGTCACACAACCATTTCCTTTCTAGAAGTTCCTCTTAAAGTCAGTTAGCGTTTTCCAAAACATTCCACACGTCAATCAGCAAAATAACGTAGCACGAGTCGTACAAAACATTCCATAGAGTTCAAAACACATCAAGCTGAGTACGAGAAATCGTACCTGGGTAACGTTGTAGCAGTTCTAATCTACTTGCGCAAACAATCAACAGTACTCTGAAGAATATTAAAGATAACTTACTATCAATAACCCGTACCCTAAGCAAACTTAAATGAATTCTTCTCTCTTATCTCAAATCTCAATTATCTTATAAGCCCTCGCTTAAATGTTATGTATAACCTTTGACTTATTTTAGAAGGTTGTATAGCCCAAGGTTGTAGGATCAAGGAATGTATTTTATTAACACCTGCTAACTGTCCACTCCTATCCACTTAATTCATATTTAACCACAATCCTCACATTCAAGACTTTTGAGACCTTAATAACATAAATGTGTTTTTAGTATATAATTAAATCTAAGAATTTCAATAATAATCTTAAGCTCAATACCTTTATTCTTAATTTAGAATAAACATTGTGTTATGACCAATGATGGGTTTATCTTAGAATACTATACTATTATCTCACAATATAAAGATTATATATTTAAACAATTTCTACTAGACAACCCATTATGATTAAGTTTTTCCCTTAACTTAATTAAGACCTACATCTTGTATATTGAAATCGTAGTGTTGTAGACGCATTTTAGTATAACTTATTTGAGCTACTAAACTCAATTATCTTATCTTTAGTTCAGAATGGCCTTTAATTACAACCATCTATTAATCTTGTCATAAGTTGTTAAATTACTTTTCATCTTGAAATAACCATATTATAGTTAACTCAAACTTATCGAACTCTCACATTTAGTATCCACAAGGTTTATTATTTACTTAACCATATCTTTATAACAAGGTGTCTTAAGATAACCTTTTATGTATCCTTACTTACATTTAATTCCCTAACTGTTTTTACTTTTACACACATTCTCTCTATAGACCATGTATAATCCTTTTACATTAAACTTTCGTTAAACTCAAGTCTTAAATACATTCTATATTGTTTACAAAACCTAAAGTTTCACAAGAATAACTTAATAAATCAATTCCCTTTATTGTATTTAGGATGGACATTATATCTTAGCATGAGGTAGAATTTATCAAAGAATTAAATTCTGGTTCGTAAGTGAAATTGTCAATTACTTAATAAGATAATATATTATGAACAATCCCCATACCTTATATTCAAATGACACATTAATACTTCCAGTGTCAAAAGGTAAATCAATATAATCTCTTATGTAACCTAATTTCATCTAATTAAAGGTTTAAAGATTTTAAGTATCTAATTTCTATTTACAAACCTCCTTATAAATTCTAACTACTAAATACATTACTTAACTATAAACTCACATCCTGAATATTGGTGTTAAATGTATTTATATGGCTTAACTAGTTGTAAGAAACTTAAGGATTATTATTTAGATTAAATTCCTAATCATAGTTTAATGTAGTTTTATATCATAATCCCTTTTTAATGATTTTATCTTAAAATATTAAGTTATTACTCAATACTATAAATATTAAGAAATAATTAAATCTAGACTTATTTATCCTCTTCACATTTAGATGTAAAAGTAACTCATTTATTTTATTATTGTTTATATAATAAGAACATTTAAATGTAAAAGTATTTCATTCATTTTATTATTAATTATATATTAAGATCTATTTGTGTAACCCTTTATGTAGACCAATTACAAATATTCCTAAATTTCAACTTATTAATTTCTTAACCAAATTATAGATTTACATTGTGGTTATTGACTAAATAAATACATGTGTTTAAATACGGTTTATATAAATCCTAGAAACTCAAAGATAACTAAAAACTCAACCTATAACCATAAATTAATACCACCTCATATAATATTCTTTTATTAGTATCATGTAGAGGTTTAGTTTAACTCATTAATTCCTTCATATTATATTTTCTATAAGGTATTTTATTCCTTTTATTTATTAATTTATCGTATATATATATATATCCTTCCTATTATATTTCTCACAAGGAATGTTATTTCCTTTATCTATTTTTATTGTATTTATATATATAATATATATCTACATATATTAAGATTTATCCAGAACATTCTTTAAGAAATTCTATTGTATTTAATTATATTTAATATCTTTTAGACATATCCACAACTGATTTATGGTTTACAAAATAAAGTATTTCCCTTAGTTTTAGTTAAACACATTAGCTTCCATATTATATATAATAAATAAAATGTAGTTTAGTTAAATTCCTTGATTTAATATAAGTTTCTATTTATTTCTCTCATATAAATATATATATAAATATATGTAACAATTTTTACTTCCCTTAAAGTTAATACCCAAAATATTTATAAACATACTGTATTAAATGTTAATTAGTCTTATTATATTTTCCCCAACCTATAAAGTTCATTAATCAACTATACTTTAATTTTTGAATACATTAAAAACTATATATTATAAGTTATTCTTATGAAAAACTCACAAACACAATTTTTAAAACCTTTTCCCGTAGCCCAAAAATTCCCAAACTTAATATACAGTAACTATAACATTTTAGACATATTATAAAATTTTTATTTCATAAAAATATCTTTTTAATTTAGCCAAATAATTCCAGAAAACCCGTAACTTGTAAAAATCATAACTTATGTTTAAAACTCCAAAACCATAATAATTTACATCAAAATAAACTAGATAAAATAAGGAATCTATGGTTAAAATTTCAAGTCAAAATACATTCGGGAAGATATTTAAATTAACCCAACAAGTTAAGACTATTTACTGAATTTTTATAGAAACATTAACAACTTATAATCGCCAGATCTAATCTTGGCCGTCCAATCTCTTAGAACGAGATCGGACGGCCCCTGTACCGCGAGTTCTTCAGCGAGTTCATCAACAAGGTCGAGTACGAAATCGTTAATTTCTCCTAATCCACAGAACGAAATTGAGTGATTTTTGTTTCTATAGATTCGTAATCAAATTTCGGTTCTATTGGTACCGATTTCCCCAATTTTAATACAGTATACACCAAGATTCGAAATCAATTCGAATGTTAGGGTTTATTTCAGTACCGAATTAAAATCGATTACAAATCTTACAAATTCTCCTAATCTAGAGCGTAACAGGTTAAATTGCAACATGGGTTAGATCGGAATTGTAAAACCGGTTAGCATAATCGGAGGAATTTGAAGAAAACTCACCGGAATTGCTCGAATCGAAGCGATTTCTAGTTCGAGTTCTGGAAAACCGTTCGAGCTTGACCGTTTGGGTAGCCTACTTTGCGACTCTATAACTTGCGGTACAGATTGAGTTAGACTGTGTTCTTTGGCTCAATCGAAAGATGGGACATAGATCTACACAATGATAACAAGAACTCAATCTAATTCGCATTATACAGAAAGAAAATTGACCCGAAAGTTACGAGTTTACCTGTCGTTTTTCTACGATTTTATGTGCTGACAAATCAGAGACTTTGGGCGACTATATCTTCCAAACGGTTACGAATCAGGCTTGGGAATAAACATGAAAGTTGTAGATGGATTAGAGATCTACACAACGAGCTATAGAAATCGAAATTTGGTTGAAAGACGAGGAAGTTATGGCAAGACGAACTTTACCTGAAATCGAATGAAACTGGAAACTGGGTTACGAACTCGAAAGCTGGCAACTTTGGATCAACTTTCCCGTCGATGTAGAATGAGTTAGGGCTTGTATGAGCTATGGTTGTAAAGAGGGAATTAAGGAGAGAAATAGAGAAGACGGCACTGGAAAATTCGAAGTAACGAGTGAGATATAGCCGTCACAAGTTAGGTTAAAATCGGATGGTTGTTGGAGAAAAACAAGGAGATAGAATTAACCAAGTGTTGGGGCGCACGAGAGGCTGACACGTGGCAGTTATAAAATTTTGGCTCTAAACTTCAAACTAGCATAACTTTGGCTAGGACGATCCGTTTTTGACGTTCTTTTTATCGATCTTCATGGTTTTTCATAACCTATTTATTGGTATAGGTTTCATGGCCTGGTTTGACCATTCTCAAAAAGTCAACTCTAGCAAGGCTTAATAAGCTTTAAGGTTTCTAGAATTTTATATTGACTTTTATGTTTCAAAACAATGTTCCAACACTTCCTAAAATCTTTATAATATATTTGGAGTGTTTAGAAATTTCCCCAAGATTTATTGACTTATAAATCTTATTATTAAATTCATAATACTATATAATAATATATAATAATTAGGAGAAAACCCCTAAATAAATTTCACAACCCCATATAATAATTTAATATTCATAATTCCATATATAATTTAATATTCCTCATTCCATATAAATTTAATACTTAATAATATTATTAAAGGTTTAATAAAAGAAATCCCCTAAATTAATTTAAATTAATTTAGGGGTATTTCAGCATATCCCCCTTAAAAAAACTTCGCCTCGAAGTTTAAAAATCAACTAATAAGCACTCACACACGCTTCGGTGTGCTGAGACAATAAAAGTTCCAATGAAGTTCCATACCAAACCAATCCTTTATTTCCATCCATTTCCATAACAACATTCCACTCAAGATTACTCAAAATCAAACTGAATCAGGATATACCAAGATATAGCATGATGATATAGCATGATGAAAATCAAAAGTCACATACTGAGTCATAATGCAAAAACCAAGCACATACAAACACCTCTCATTCTGCTAATACTGTTCTCCCTTTGCTAACAATGCAACGAGGCATAATCCGGATGAGATAACGAAGGAGGAGTATGCCAGCATATCCCCCTTAAAAGAGCTAAGGTACGCCCTCGTACCGCTACTAATGGCACAATCAAAGAATTCAACACCTTATTAACCAGCTTTGTTGTAAATTTTACTACACCGTTGATTTTATCTATGATCGTTACATATATCTGTATCTCTTGATTGTTATGTATTTGTATTTCCTTGGTGATTATAAAATTTTATCTTATGATTATTATCCATTCGTTTAATGACTGATATGAATTATATGTCCATATACGATCATTTATCATATCAGTTATATTAACAAGCTATAAATCAGGTGTAACGTACTTGAGTAGTTTAAAATAATATTCCCGATCATTTAATAATCCTCAATAATCTTCCAAAATTATCTTCAAAGGTTTATTGGCCAACCATATGTTAAAACTCTATAAGATAAATATTTTCTGTGACTTTTCAAGTTTCAATTGTTTCTATGTTTACTTTATAAAATTTACTTATTATATATTTACATAATTTCACCCAAGGGAGAATCTAAGGAAGTTCTTATCAATTATAATGTAGCTCCAACATCTGATTTCTTTATCTTAAAATTTATTTTTCAAGATAGGGACTCTATATAAAATTTTAAGTCAAATGTACTAGTCTAATGAAAACTCACTCACTCTTGGTGATTATTTTTCTTAGGGTTTGTTCTATGTAGGTATTCTTCTGATTATTAAATCTTAGTACTCTCTTAGACAATGGTGGCTTTTGGTGAACATCACTCTTAGTGTGTCTTTTAAAATTTTATACATGTATAATGTTAAACATCCAAGTAAACATGAGGATTTTCAATCTTTAAGTAACTCTCAATTTTTTTTTTAAGATGCTCAATACTCAAGTATTTAAGGATCAATGATACTTAGTTTAGTATTACTCTTCTCTTCACTCAATCTTTAAGTAACTTCTTTTATTGATTTTTTTTTTAGATCCAACCAGGGGTAGATGTTGTATCTTGGAGTACCCAAACTTAATCCCCTTCCTCCATATATAGGTATTTTTCACCAAAGATTTAACTCAATAAACCCTTTACATTTATGAGTTTTAATACCGGATCTTAAGATACAAATATTGATTTGTTCATTGTGGTTAGCAATGAAATATGCCTAGCTCAAGATTTCATGATGGTAACGTCTTACCACCACTTCCCCTCAAGTTCAACACAATCCATCACCTGCATAGAAGATTATTTACGGTTAGATGACAAGGCTTGTCTAGCCCCTAAACTTCTAGAAGTGGGTGTGCACCCCCACTACTTTCAGCCTAGGAGTTCGTCGCACCAAGCACTTCCCGTAGGGTGTTAGGTTTAGGTATTTTCTTTCTAAGGTTAGCATAGAGTTTTAGTGTGGTTTATGGGTTCGGGTGTATGCTACTAGTGTTTGTTAACTTAATAATTTTCTAGACTTAGGATTTATCCAAATATCACCTTTAGGCAACATTTGTACCAAGTAATTCTTGAGATTTATTTTTAAACCTTAAAGGAGTTGAAGTACTTCACATAATATCAATACTAATTTAGTGATGTAAAGTTCTATTTGTATACTGTTTTCAACCAAAAGTATTCTTTAAAATTCTAGGAATTTGTGTACTAGCTTTTAAAGGATTGCATTTTTAGCAATGTATTCTCCATGAGTATGCTTTTGAAAAATAGCTTAATATTTGGTTTATCTCAACCAAAATCTTATCGTACTTAATATAGGATGTTCCAAACTTATATATATATATATATATTTTCTGTAGTTTATTGTTGGAACGGTATAACAACACATCACACTCAACAGACATTCACAAAAGAAAAGTGTGTACAGGAATCTTTCACAATTCCAAGAAGGGTTAGGAGTCGTGCCTTACTGGAGTCCTCACTTCCCAATTCTACCCAGTTCCCCAGTTTTAAGTGCACCTATAATCTAAGTATTTCACTCGGCTTGTTTTCTCGGGTTCTGAGCGTAACTACGCTCTGATACCACTTTCTGTAACGCCCCTATTAACCATAAATACAGCGGAAATAAAACTCTAAGGCGATTACAGACCATCGGGTTCCAAACACCCGGCACCAAACCTCACCAATTACAACTTACAAACTACAAAAGCTACGGTCTGAACTCGAGAAAAACTTAACACAAACATAATAGAAATTAAACATATTCTCTCTCCACAAAACCTAGTCCCATCCCAAACGCTCATTCTCTTCGTGGCCACCTGTAAATCAATTCGTACCTGCAAGATGAAACCAAGCAGCCCACCCCAAAAGGGGCGGGTCAGTTCCCTGGAATGGAACTGGTACAATTCTCCAAAAAAAAACAAACTTATAAAACATAACTCTTCAAAATAAACAGTAACATGAAAACAACTCTTAAAACACTCAGAGAAATAAAGCATTTCACAATCACCAAATCAAGATACCAAGATAAGAATAAAGTTTAATAACTGAAAAATAAAGTTAGTGGAACAAAATCACATCATGTGTTAGTGAACATCCATTTCCTTAGTTAACCCAATTCCCGTTAGGAGTAGAAAGACTCAGATAGTCACAAGGACTAGGAATGATAATATAGATCCAAGAATCAACAACTCAAGAGTGGAATAATTTAACTGGGAGAGATGGCCCCCACCGCCAATCACGTCCACTAAGGACAGGGGATATACAGCCCCTCACTGTTCATCACGTCCACTAAGGACAGGGGATATACAGCCCCTCACTGTCAAATATCAATGCCCCTATGGGCGAGGGATATACAGCCCCCTACTGTCAAATATCAATGCCCCTAAGGGCGAGGGATATACAGCCCCCTACTGTCAAATATCAATGCCCCTATGGGCGAGGGATATACAGCCCCCTACTGTCAAATATCAATGCCCCTATGGGCGAGGGATATACAGCCCCCTACTGTTCACATTAAAGACGCGCGCACGTCAAAAGAAAGATTTCCAAGATTGACCCTTTTTCCAAATTCCCACTAGATCACCAACTACCCAGAGCAATACCAAAACACTCAGTCCTACAGAGTGCAGAAGCGTAAACCCTAAGCAGTCAATGTCTAACGGGACACCAAGTAGAAGAAACCAATACCCAAGTGAGTTCCACATCCAAGGCTCAGTTAGTCACACAAGCTGAGTCAGTCACACAACCATTTCCTTTCTAGAAGTTCCTCTTAAAGTCAGTTAGCGTTTTCCAAAACATTCCACACGTCAATCAGCAAAATAACGTAGCACGAGTAATCGTACAAAACATTCCATAGAGTTCAAAACACATCAAGCTGAGTACGAGAAATCGTACCTGGGTAACGTTGTAGCAGTTCTAATCTACTTGCGCAAACAATCAACAGTACTCTGAAGAATATTAAAGATAACTTACTATCAATAACCCGTACCCTAAGCAAAACTTAAATGAATTCTTCTCTCTTATCTCAAAATCTCAATTATCTTATAAGCCCTCGCTTAAATGTTATGTATAACCTTTGACTTATTTTAGAAGGTTGTATAGCCCAAGGTTGTAGGATCAAGGAATGTATTTTATTAACACCTGCTAACTGTCCACTCCTATCCACTTAATTCATATTTAACCACAATCCTCACATTCAAGACTTTTGAGACCTTAATAACATAAATGTGTTTTTAGTATATAATTAAATCTAAGAATTTAATAATAATCTTAAGCTCAATACCTTTATTCTTAATTTAGAATAAACATTGTGTTATGACCAATGATGGGTTTATCTTAGAATACTATACTATTATCTCACAATATAAAGATTATATATTTAAACAATTTCTACTAGACAACCCATTATGATTAAGTTTTTCCCTTAACTTAATTAAGACCTACATCTTGTATATTGAAATCGTAGTGTTGTAGACGCATTTTAGTATAACTTATTTGAGCTACTAAACTCAATTATCTTATCTTTAGTTCAGAATGGCCTTTAATTACAACCATCTATTAATCTTGTCATAAGTTGTTAAATTACTTTTCATCTTGAAATAACCATATTATAGTTAACTCAAACTTATCGAACTCTCACATTTAGTATCCACAAGGTTTATTATTTACTTAACCATATCTTTATAACAAGGTGTCTTAAGATAACCTTTTATGTATCCTTACTTACATTTAATTCCCTAACTGTTTTTACTTTTACACACATTCTCTCTATAGACCATGTATAATCCTTTTACATTAACTTCGTTAAACTCAAGTCTTAAATACATTCTATATTGTTTACAAAACCTAAAGTTTCACAAGAATAACTTAATAAATCAATTCCCTTTATTGTATTTAGGATGGACATTATATCTTAGCATGAGGTAGAATTTATCAAAGAATTAAATTCTGGTTCGTAAGTGAAATTGTCAATTACTTAATAAGATAATATATTATGAACAATCCCCATACCTTATATTCAAATGACACATTAATACTTCCAGTGTCAAAAGGTAAATCAATATAATCTCTTATGTAACCTAATTTCATCTAATTAAAGGTTTAAAGATTTTAAGTATCTAATTTCTATTTACAAACCTCCTTATAAATTCTAACTACTAAATACATTACTTAACTATAACACATCCTGAATATTGGTGTTAAATGTACTTATATGGCTTAACTAGTTGTAAGAAACTTAAGGATTATTATTTAGATTAAATTCCTAATCATAGTTTAATGTAGTTTTATATCATAATCCTTTTTTAATGATTTTATCTTAAAATATTAAGTTATTACTCAATACTATAAATATTAAGAAATAATTAATCTAGACTTATTTATCCTCTTCACATTTAGATGTAAAAGTAACTCATTTATTTTATTATTGTTTATATAATAAGAACATTTAAATGTAAAAGTATTTCATTCATTTTATTATTAATTATATATTAAGATCTATTTGTGTAACCCTTTATGTAGACCAATTACAAATATTCCTAAATTTCAACTTATTTAATTTCTTAACCAAATTATAGATTTACATTGTGGTTATTGACTAAATAAATACATGTGTTTAAATACGGTTTATATAAATCCTAGAAACTCAAAGATAACTAAAAACTCAACCTATAACCATAAATTAATACCACCTCATATATATTCTTTTATTAGTATCATGTAGAGGTTTAGTTTAACTCATTAATTCCTTCATATTATATTTTCTATAAGGTATTTTATTCCTTTTATTTATTAATTTATCGTATATATATATCCTTCCTATTATATTCTCCACAAGGAATGTTATCCTTTATCTATTTTTATTGTATTTATATATATAAATATATCTACATATATTAAGATTTATCCAGAACATTCTTTAAGAAATTCTATTGTATTTAATTATATTTAATATCTTTTAGACATATCCACAACTGATTTATGGTTTACAAAATAAAGTATTTCCCTTAGTTTTAGTTAAACACATTAGCTTCCATATTATATAATAAATAAAATGTAGTTTAGTTAAATTCCTTGATTTAATATAAGTTTCTATTTATTTCTCTCATATAAATATATATATATAATGTAACAATTTTTACTTCCCTTAAAGTTAATACCCAAAATATTTATAAACATACTGTATTAAATTTTAATTAGTCTTATTATATTTTCCCCAACCTATAAAGTTCATTAATCAACTATACTTTAATTTTTGAATACATTAAAAACTATATTATAAGTTATTCTTATGAAAACTCACAAACACAATTTTTAAAACCTTTTCCCGTAGCCCAAAAATTCCCAAACTTAATATACAGTAACTATAACATTTTAGACATATTATAAATTTTTATTTCATAAAAATATCTTTTTAATTTAGCCAAATAATTCCAGAAAACCCGTAACTTGTAAAAATCATAACTTATGTTTCAAAACTCCAAAACCATAATAATTTACATCAAAATAAACTAGATAAAATAAGGGATCTATGGTTAAAATTTCAAGTCAAAATACATTCGGGAAGATATTTAAATTAACCCAACAAGTTAAGACTATTTACTGAATTTTTATAGAAACATTAACAACTTATAATCGCCAGATCTAATCTTGGCCGTCCAATCTCTTAGAACGAGATCGGACGGCCCCTGTACCGCGAGTTCTTCAGCGAGTTCATCAACAAGGTCGAGTACGAAATCGTTAATTTCTCCTAATCCACAGAACGAAATTGAGTGATTTTTGTTTCTATAGATTCGTAATCAAATTTCGGTTCTATTGGTACCGATTTCCCCAATTTTAATACAGTATACACCAAGATTCGAAATCAATTCGAATGTTAGGGTTTATTTCAGTACCGAATTAAATCGATTACAAATCTTACAAATTCTCCTAATCTAGAGCGTAACAGGTTAAATTGCAACATGGGTTAGATCGGAATTGTAAAACCGGTTAGCATAATCGGAGGAATTTGAAGAAAACTCACCGGAATTGCTCGAATCGAAGCGATTTCTAGTTCGAGTTCTGGAAAACCGTTCGAGCTTGACCGTTTGGGTAGCCTACTTTGCGACTCTATAACTTGCGGTACAGATTGAGTTAGACTGTGTTCTTTGGCTCAATCGAAAGATGGGACATAGATCTACACAATGATAACAAGAACTCAATCTAATTCGCATTATACAGAAAGAAAATTGACCCGAAAGTTACGAGTTTACCTGTCGTTTTTCTACGATTTTATGTGCTGACAAATCAGAGACTTTGGGCGACTATATCTTCCAAACGGTTACGAATCAGGCTTGGGAATAAACATGAAAGTTGTAGATGGATTAGAGATCACACAACGAGCTATAGAAATCGAAATTTGGTTGAAAGACGAGGAAGTTATGGCAAGACGAACTTTACCTGAAATCGAATGAAACTGGAAACTGGGTTACGAACTCGAAAGCTGGCAACTTTGGATCAACTTTCCCGTCGATGTAGAATGAGTTAGGGCTTGTATGAGCTATGGTTGTAAAGAGGGAATTAAGGAGAAGAGAATAGAGAAGACGGCACTGGAAAATTCGAAGTAACGAGTGAGATATAGCCGTCACAAGTTAGGTCAAAATCGGATGGTTGTTGGAGAAAAACAAGGAGATAGAATTAACCAAGTGTTGGGGCGCACGAGAGGCTGACACGTGGCAGTTATAAAATTTTGGCTCTAAACTTCAAACTAGCATAACTTTGGCTAGGACGATCCGTTTTTGACGTTCTTTTTATCGATCTTCATGGTTTTTCATAACCTATTTATTGGTATAGGTTTCATGGCCTGGTTTGACCATTCTCAAAAAGTCAACTCTAGCAAGGCTTAATAAGCTTTAAGGTTTCTAGAATTTATATTGACTTTTATGTTTCAAAACAATGTTCCAACACTTCCTAAAATCTTTATAATATATTTGGAGTGTTTAGAAATTTCCCAAGATTTATTGACTTATAAATCTTATTATTAAATTCATAATACTATATAATACTATATATAATAATATTAGGAGAAAACCCCTAAATAAATTTCACAACCCCATATAATAATTTAATATTCATAATTCCATATAATAATTTAATATTCCTCATTCCATATAATAATTTAATACTTAATAATATTATTAAAGGTTTAATAAAAGAAATCCCCTAAATTAATTTAAATTAATTTAGGGGTATTTCACAGTCCATGCCCAGAATCACATCAAAAGTAGTCATCTCCATCGGGATGAGGTTAGCACACCGAGTCCTATCTCTGACTATCAGAGGACTATCTTTACAAACAGAATTCAAAAGCATAGAAGAGTCCCTAACCAATGGACTATGCACACATAACTCATCACCCAGAGGCACAACAGGCAAACCGAGCTCACCCACTAACTCAACAGAAATAAAAGAGTGGGTGGCTCCAGAGTCAAACAAACAGAAGACAGAACGAGAAGACAGCTGGAGAATACTTGTGACAACTCTGTGAGTCGATCGGTCTCTCTCTCCAGCCATCGCGTACACTCTAGCCTGGCCCTAGGGCTTCTTCTGCTCAGCCCGGTCTCGATCTCTGGACCCTGAGGCAGACTCACCAGCTCTACCTCTAGAGCTACCCCTGCTCCTCTCAGCTTGAGGGCAGTCAGCTATCCTGTGCTCCAAGGATCCACACTTGAAGCAGGCTCCCGACTTCCTGTAGCAGTCCTGGCCTCAATGAAACTTGCCCCAGACCCGGCACATCGGAGAGGGAGCTGACGAAGACGAACCGCCTCTATCTCTCGAACGGTCCCCAAGGCGGTCTCCAGTAGACTGCTTCTTCTGAGAAGCAGACTGATCCCTCTTGTCGCTCTCGTCGGACCTCTGCTTCCTCTTCTGGTCCTTCCCTCCAGACTGGCGACCCCTCAAATCAGCCTTCACCAACATGGCGACATCAGCAACGTCCCTGAAGGTCTTATGACGCAGCGGCGTCACAGTAGAGCGAATGTCTGGCCTCAGACCGCTCTCAAACTTCCTGGCCTTCCTATGCTCGTCCGGCTCAGGTGCAAACTTCGACAGACTGATGAATTTCCTGACATACTCCTCCACACTCATATCGCGCCCCTAGTGAAGCCTATTATACTCCAAGATGCGCTGGTCCTTATAGACGTCGGAGTAGAACTGCTTGTTGAACTCCCCGGTGAACTGGTCCCACGTCCAAGGCTGTGGGAACTTCCCCATCACAGACCTCCACCACTCCTTGGCTTCGGCCTTGAAAAGAAAGGTGGTGAAGTCCACCTTCTGCTCTTCCTCAGAGCCCATAACACACAGCAAGTCTTCCACCTCTGACAGCCAATGACTGGCCTCCTGGGGGTCTCCTGCCCCATCGAATGACGGCGGCTTCAGCTTCATGAACTCCTGAAGCGCCCTTATGTTCCTTCCTCCAGCGTCTGCCCCAGCTGGGCCTGCTCCGCCAGCTGGTCCTCCTCAAGCTGGTCCACCCCCTGCAGCCATGGTCTGCATGAGCTGCGTCATAAACTGCTGAACAGCATCAGCAACATCTCCTGGAGCCCTTCTTGGCGGCATTCTGAAAGTCCAACAGCAAGCAGTTAGACTCAGACACTAGCACTGACGTTTCTGACTGACTGGCTAACCTAAAATCCCAGCAGATTATAACCCAGAGCTCTGATACCACTAAATGTAACACCCCCAAACACTGGCCTAGGAGTTAGGGGTATTACACGCCGCGTATTATTACATAATAACGCAAGGCTCTAATAAATGAACTTAAACAGATAATCAAACAAGGCCCAAAATGAATACTTGAATAAAGGTATATCAAGAGATGTTGACACATCCCAAAAGTCATTACAGAACCCACCAAACGAATATCAAAAGCGGAAGCTAACTGAAGAGGCCCAAAGGCTCAAAGTCAAATACAAATGTCTCAAAAGAATTCAAATAACGAAACAAACTAAGCTCCAGAGCTGAGTTAGTGACCTTCGCCGATCAATCTGCAATGTTAGATAGAGTAGGGGAATGAGCAAACAACTATGCCCAGTAGATGACCAACTTCATCAACCAGCATGCTCAAAACATTTTAAGAATATAAACAAAACAGAAGGAGTCGCAAGGAGTCCATAATCCTGTCAGAAAATAGAAGCAGAAGTCCACTCAATAAAGGACCCAATAGAGTCAGAAGCAGACGGAATTAGAAAACAGAACGGGACACTAGTTGATCACGGCATACAGACAGAACGAGTAACCAACTCGTGAACAGAACGAGGAAAACTCACTCGTAAACAGAACAGATGAAACACCTGTGAGCAGAACGGGGAACATCACCCGTGAACTGAAGGATCCTACATAGCGCGCTACGAGACAGCGAGACCAGCCATCCAAAGGTTCAGACACAGAGATAACTAGGTCCCTAAACAGAAGCTTAAAAAAATTAAGCATATGTGCACCAAAGGCACCAGAAAGCACATAAGTAGCTTGGAAATCAGAAGGGGAATCCAACCCCGCAAACGGAAGTCAAAACGGAGCTCAAACGAGTAAGTTACGGTCAAAACAGAAGCTCGTCCGAACTTGTGTCCGGACATCAATGTTCGGACACAAGTCGTACCTTAAAACAGAAACGAAAACAGAGGTGTCCGAACATCAAAGCTCGGACTGATGTTCGGACGCTTTTCGGAAAACAGATACGTGTAGAGTCCGAGCTTGTGTCCGGACATCAATGTTCGGACACAAGTCGAAGCAAAATCAGAAGAATGAGAACAGTGTGTCCGAACTTCTGTCCGGACTTACAAGTTCGGACACCATTCGAGACTTGTAAGTCGGACTCATCCTCGCACCCCGTCCGAACATCGAAGCTCGGACGGAAGTTCAGACACGTCAAAAAGTTCAGAACTTCAAAACGCAGAAGGGCATGTCCGAACTTCCAAGGTCGGACGGAAGTTCGGACGCGCCGAAAAACTCAGAAACAGAGGCAATTTTTACATAAACAGAGGCACCAAAACAATGTCAAAACATTATGAGTTTGTAGAAAACAACCTTGGGGGTTTGTAAGAGTTAAAACGGCATTAAACAGACAGTTCACAATCACAATTTCAAGACAAAACACAACTCGAATCAGAACCGGAACGAACTCCCCAAGGCTGAACACACAAGCCGAATCCATAAGCCACCTACCTCGATAATCAGCAGACGGAAACCAATCTGAACAGCCGAGCCAACCGATGCAAAATCCCGGAATGCAACCCAGCAACGCAGAACAACAATGCAGTTCCAAACACTGAACAATCACAATCGCAGAACAATGCCAATTCAGAAACGTAACCCCTAAACCCCGAGACTGAAACGCAGAACATAATCACAACCCTTACCTGAATCTGACCACAAGGCAGCGGATTCGCAGATGACGCCAACAGCAGAAGAGAATTAATAGAGCGCAAGAACCAACGCTGAACCACAATCAGATTGCAGAGGAAATCAGAACGAGGAGAATACCGGAACCAAAGGATTAAAGAAAGAAGAATTTGTCACGCCTACCTCGAATGAACCAGCAATTCGCAACGGCGGAGTAATCCACAGTAGCACTTGGATAGCAAAACAACGTCAAAGGAGCCTAGACTGAATGAGAAGAGAAGCGGCACTGAGAGAGAAGAGAGAGGGAGAACTAGGAAACTGTCAGATGAAAGAACGATCTGATCGTGGTGTGAAGCGTGAGGATTAATTAACAAAAGAGTTAATTAATGCTTACCAAAATTCATTAGGAGGAAAGGTCCACTTCGCCCTCAACTTTAATCTAAAGGACACCCATGTCCTGAATATGCAAACCAATCTTAAAATTACAACGCGACGAAATAAAATCTGTAACGAACTTATGGGTTATAACAGTTTGAGATATGTATAATACTTATGTATTATATTTTTGGTAGACCTTTGAGTCTTGAGATGTGTGAATGAGAATAGAAGATGTGGTATTAGGATTAAGAAATTGAGTATCGTGAATGGTTAAGTTTATATGTGAACTTTAGGGACAAAGTTCTTTTAAGGGGGGTAGATTGAAATACCCCAAACTTAGATATGGTGTTTAAGTGATAAACTAAGATATAAGGAGGCTAAATAATGCCTTAGAAACATTAGAAAACAATTTAAATCAAAGGAAACACCATAAGAGCAGTTTAAGCAAAAACATGCTCTAAGCTTGGAGAGACTTGGGTGAGCACCTAAATATTATTCTAAGACCTTAGTAATATCCTAATGGTCATTTTAAGTCAATTACCATAGAAAACCAAGCTCAAAAACAAGTTAAAACACAAATTGTGCTTTAAGAACTCTTAAAACACATTTTTGAATAATTGTCTTAGAAAGGGGTTTTAAGTGGCTAAATGCCCATGATTACTCCTTAATTAACTTGTGTACTAATTAGTATCACATTAGGAAGTCTAAATCAATGGGAAATAAAAAATATCACAATTATGTGCACTAATTTGTGAATAGTAACCAAATAGTGACTAGTTTAGTCTTTAGTCAATTAAGCTAATTAATTGGTCAACCAAGACCATAAATATCTTGTTTATTAAGGGGGTGGCCGGTTTTGATGTGGGGAGTCACCACTTGACTCATCAATTAAAGAAAAAGAGAAGAGATAAGGCAAATAGTACTATTTACCTTTTTAAATAAAATCTTGCTTTAGCTTCCCTCTCTCCTCTTTTCTGCATTCTTCATCTTCTCCACCGATTTCTCTTTCACGTAAGAAGCAACCTCCATGCTAGCTCCATCTTCCCTTGCCCACATCTTGCTCATTTAAGCTCCAAAATCAAAACAAAACACATATTCTTCTTAGTTAGCTCAAGCTCTTTATTTCTATCCTTTCAAATCTTCAAGAGCTTTGATTTGGTGCCAAGCCAAACCGCCATTAGAGGAGGAAACTCAAGCTTGGAGACTCCATTAGCTTCTCTATTCTCTTAAGGTAAAGAATATGTAAGAAAATCTAGGTTTCCACCATTTTTCTTCATTACCGAAAATGTATACTCATGGGGCTTCATTGTTATGCCTTGTTCTAGCTTGTTTTCTATTCTCCAAGGGCTAGAGGAGGCCCTTCTTGCTTCATATCCAAGCCTATTCTAAAACTCCAAGGTAAAACAATCAACTTAATACCTTAAAGCACATTTTAACCTAGGGTTTATTCCTTAAGGTTAGTGCATGGTTTAGTACTCATTGGAATCATTGAATGTTGATTAGAACATTGGCAAGGAGAGTTTAAGTGGTGACCGAGATTGTTCAAGGGAAAAGGCTAAGGAGGAAAGTTTGTGAGTTTGTAAAAGAACAAGGTAAATTACTTACCTTAAGGTGTTTTATTGTTTAAGGGAATGAGATTTAGATATGTGATGAGTTTAGTGTATTGTTTTCTTTGGGAAAGAGTTATAAAAACCTAGGAGAAACGATGACTATACTTGTGAACTTATGACTAAGGAGCAAATGAGAAAGGTGATAGTTTAAGAAATGACAAGGTGAATAATAAGAACATTTATATTGCAATGAGAGCCTTGTTGTGTGTATTTGCAGGTCAAAGGCTATATATACTGAGGAAATTCAGTGTTTAAGATTTATGCATTTAAGGGCCTAAGAGCCAAGTCATTTAAGGGCCTAAGTGCGAAGAAACTTAAGTTTATGCACTATGTTGAGATGTAGTGTAGTTTTGGTGTATGATGTGTGTTAAGGTGGTGTAATGAGAATTTGAATGTTGATAGCTATTTGATGGTGAAGAACTAAACGTTTTGGTGTAACAATATACTAGAGAACCCATGTCAAAATTTGGTGAAGAACCTAAGTATTTAAGATGTGTTAAGGAGATTTCATGAATAAGGAAGCGCTAGGAAACTTTAGGAGTTGTTTTGATGAAAAAGAGTGAGTTTAAGGTGTTCTTGAGAACTAGAGTGACTTAGGCATTATCATGGAAGTATTAGGAATCAAATGAGAATTTTGGGATGGTGGTTAGCACCCATGCAAACCTAGGTTGAAAGAGAGAAGATAATGTGTTGAAAGGAGAAGGAACAAACTTGTGAAGAAACTTCAAGAAGTCGCGTAAAGGAATTTTAGATGGTGTAAGGTGCTTGGGAGATGATGTTATAGTGGTGAGAAAACATTGTGGCATAGTGGTTGTGGTAGGTATGTACAAGTGTTGGCATTGTTACAAGGAAAATGCATAATGACTAAGATGGATGTTGGTGAGTGATTAAATGAGTTTAATGGAAGGCTAAAGGTGAGTTTGAAGTGCCCAAATGAGGTTAGAACATACTAGGGTATATGGGGTGAAGTTTGGAGTTAAATGGGAATTTAGAAACAAAGGTATGGAGCCGACCGACCTTAGGGACCGGACCTGCAAGGTCGGTTGAGCCCAGTTTACACTACCGGAAAGAGTTTCTGGAATGGACCAACCTTGGGGACCGGACTTGCAAGGTCGGTCGGGCTTGTATTTTGTGTATGAATTGAGTCTCTGTAATAGACCGACCTTGGGACCGGACTTACAAGGTCGGTCGTGTCTAAAATTTTGTATGAGAATTAGTCTCTGGAATCGACCGGACTTGGGACCGACCCTGAGAAGGTCGGTCGGGCCTAAATTTTCAACGGGGAAAACTCTCGGGAATGGACCGACCTTGTGGACCGGACTTGCAAGGTCGGTCGGGGTAAAATTTTCAAATGGTAATACGCCCTGGAATGGACCGACCTTGGGTAAGGTCGGTCGAGCCAAAAAAAAAAGAGAAAAACTTTAAAATCAAAAGATGTTAGTTGGAGTTAGGGTACGTACCCCATTAAGAGGGAATTGTAACACCCTGAATTTTTGTAACCCTAATGGAAACCATAGTTCTATAGGAATTATTAGAGAACACGAGGAAACCCTAGAGGTCGGGAATCAACCAAGAAACCGTGGAGAAACCTTAATTCAGAAAGTTCCAAAAAACACTAAATTTCAGGGAGTTACTTAGAGTTCAATAAGCCTCGGTCAACTGTGGTCAAACCTTGGTCAACCTTGGTCTGACCTCGGTCAAATATTGGACAATGGTCAAACTTTGGTCAATGGTCAAACTTTGGTCAATGGTCAACTTTGACCATGATGATGCAGTGATGATGCTGTAACACCCCATCCAAAGCCATTCGTGGTTATCGCAAAACTGATCACTTAGTCGAATACGTCGCAGCGGAAATAATAAACACCTGGACCTTGCCACGGTCTGATCGTAAGAATATACCGGCCTTAACATTTACAATACTTATCCAAAATACTTATCCAACTCAAAACATCACCATCCACAATACCACAACCAACCGAGTACAAATATCTTAAACATAATCTCCACCTTACATCAGTTTAAATATAAACAGTCGGGTGCACAAGCGCAACCCGAACTCAAAATAAACATTCCACCCTAAGTCTAACCGCTCCTACTCTCGTAGTGCGTCCTCATGGGTCTCTCACCTGCAAGTGTAAAAATAGCCCCCGAGGGGGTCAGCACGAATGCTGGTACACCCTCTCATGGCCCCCAAGCTAACGGGGCTATGACGACTAATTGTCGATAGCATGGAAATTGATTACATACACAAGCATAATATGGAGTGCAATAACAATAACCACAGATGAACATATATAGCTCACAAACAATGAACGACTCAAGTGTTCCCTTATCAAGTGGGTTAGTAACCCCTTCCTTAGTCCTCATTTCCTTAATCTCAGTTCCTTACCTTAATCTCATTCTTAATCTCAACTTAATCTCAGTTTACAAACCGTTCCTGGAAGGGATTGGTTGTAGCTTAATTCGAACCTGGGATTTAGGTGATCCCACCGCACCATCTTAATGCCACCTACTCTGGACGGGAGTCCAGCGTAGCTGAGCCGGCAACCGGCCCTAGGCTACAAGTCCAAAGACAAGTCCTTAAGCGGAGGGCGGATCTGATTCAGATACCGTCCCCCTTTTTCCTTAACATGCATGACCGGAGATCGGTCCCGGGTTTCCTCACTCAAGTTCCAGTTAGTAGACATCTGAATCACCATGTGCTAACTAAGCCTTAACGGGCATTAACCAACAACCACCAAACTTAACTCTTATTCTTAACTCAGTAAGTACTAAACTTGGTTAGTAACAATCTCAAGTCTCGCGGGTTAGTGTAAATATAACACATACACAACGAGAACAAATATAACCGGTTGCATGCTTTAGCTTGTTTTAGTCATAGCAATTAAACAGATAGCACACAAGCCGAGGGACACCTCGTTAGCAAGCAGGTCACAAGAAGGATTGTACCGTTCACCGTCGATCGTTGTTTGATTATCCTTCTTCGGGGTCCCAATTCACAAACCTAAATCATTCATTCATTTTTAGGTCATTAGTTATTTGCACCTTACTTAACTCACTTAGTCTCTAAAGATTCCCATTCAATAACCTCTCAAGTCTTTGCCACTTAGCTTACAAGCTTAACTTTAAACATTAATATTTATACTTAACTTAACTTAACTTAAGCCCTTAAGTTCTTAGGGTCACAATCATTACCACCCTACCAAAGGTATACCTTATCACCATTAATCATTCTTAGAATTCAAAATTTCTTTTTTTTTTAAGTGTTAAGGGCCGTCCGACCCACCCTCTGGGTCGGACCATTCCAGTAACTTTCGGGTTTGAAAAACTCTATATGTCCGACCCACGTCCGACCCAACCAACTGGGTCGACCATTCCAGAAATTTTCCGTCTTCTAAAACCTCCCATGTCCGACCCATGTCCGACCCAACCTTCTGGGTCGGACCATTCCAGAAACTTATCTGTCTTCTAAAACCTCCCATGTCCGACCCACGTCCCACCCAACCTTCTGGGTCGGACCATTCCAGAAACTTATCTGCCCTCTAAAACTCACCCGTCCGACCCATGTCCGACCCAAGTCCTCTGGGTCGGACCATTCCAGAACCTTTCCCTGGCGTTAAACAGAGGCCGTCCGACCCAAACTTGGGTCGGACCCCTGGGTCGGACGCCACCAAAACATGCCCAAACTTTGCCAAATCTTCACTAAACCTTTCCTCAAGCCATCCAATGTGTTCTAACATCATTTAGACCCTTAAACTCATCTTAAACCATCCTCCAAACTCATTCCCATCCTTTACACAATTCTTACAACAACTACTAACACTTAACACTTATTTCTTTCCTACATTTCAACATCCCTTTCACCTAGCACTTCTACTAGCCCAAAGTTCCCTCCTTATGGACTTGGCCACACCACATACACCACTTTCATCTATCCTACACTTTCTAAGGTTTTCCTTAAATTCTAAACTCTAGTTTCTATCTAACTCATCTCAAAGTTTCACACTTAATCACACCAAACTTACCAAGGTTTCCTAGCTTCTTTTATCAACATTTACCTAAGTCCTAGATACTCAAATACATTCTTTTGATTCCTAAATCCTTCATGGTGGTACCTAAGTCATTATAAGTCATTAGAACACCTTAATCTCACCCTTTTTCATCAAGATAACCTCTAGAACATCCTAGTACTTCCTTAGTCATTGAATTCCCTTAGAATATCTTAAACACCTAAGTTCTCCTTTAAATTTTGCCATGGGTTCTCTAGTATATAATACAACCTAACACTTGGTTTTTCTCCATCAAACAACCAACATCACCCAAATTCTCATCACAACACCTTAACACACAATTTACACCAAAACCACACACACATCATATAGTACTTAAACTTAAAATGCTTGGCACTTAGGCCCTTAAATGACAATAATCTTAACCACTGAATTTCCACATATATTTGCCTTCAACCTGCGAATACACACAACAAGGCTCCCATTGAAATAAAATGCTTCTTGTAATTCACCTTGATGTTCTTAAACTATCTCTTTTCTCATTTGCTCCTTTGTCACAAGTTCACAAGTATAGTCATTATTTCTCCTAGGTTTTATATAACCCTTTTCTAATGTAAACTCTACACTAAACTCATCACATATCTAAATCCCATTCCCTTAAACAATAAAACACCTTAAGGTAAGTAATTTACCTTGTTCTTTTACAAGCTTTAAAAACTTTCTTCCTTAGGTTTTTCTTTGTTCAATCTCGGTCACCAATGTATATCTCCTTGCGAATGTTCTAACCAATATCCAATGACTCCAATGAGTACTAGATAATACATTAACCCTAAGGAACAAACCCTAGGTTAAAATGCTTTAAGGTATTAAGGTGATTGTTTTACCTTGGTTTCTCAAGACAAGCTTGGATATGAAGCAAGAAGGACCTCCTCAATCCTTTGAAGAGTAGAAAACAAGCTAGAACAAGGCATAAACATGGAGTCCCATGAGTGTAAATTTTCGGACAAGGAAGAAGATGATGGAAACCTAGATTTTCTTACACTTTCTTTACCTTAAGAGAATGGAGAAGCCAATGGAGTCTCCAAACTTGAATTCCTCCTCTAATGGTGGTTTGACTTGGCACCAAAATGAAGCTCTTGAAGTTTTGAAAATAGAAAGGAAGAGCTTGAGCTAACTAAGGAGAATATGTAATTTGTTTTGGTTTTGGAGCTAAATGAGTGAGTTGTGTGCAAGGCTAGATGGAGCTAGCATGGAGTAGCTCTTCACGTTAATGGAGAAGGGAGAGAGCAAGAAATCATGGGAAACAAAGGAGAATGAAGAGTGAGGAGAGAGAATCACTAAAGTGTGATATTTATGTAAAAGGTGAATAGTACTTTTGCTTTACAAAACTTTATTTGCTTAATGAGTCATGAAGGTGGTGACTCACCTTATAAGAAACCGGCCCCCATTAGTAACAAGGGGTACTTAAGTCTTTGTTGACCAAATAACTCACTTATATTAACTTATGTTATAAACTAGCTTAATTAATTTACTATTCACAAAACAAGGCACATTGTTGTGAAATTTTTGATTTCCCATTGATATAGACTTCCAAATGTGATACTATATAGTACACATGTTAATTAAAGAGTAATGATGGACATTTAGCCATTCAAAACTCATTTACAAGACAATTTTTCAAAAACGTGCTTTAAGACTCCTTAAAGCACATTTTGTGTTTTAACTTGTTTTCAAGCTTGGTTTTCTTTGGTAATTGATTTAAAATGACCATTAGGATATTACTAAGGTCTTAGAACAATATTTGGGTACTCTCCCAAGTCTCTCCAAGCTTAGAGCACGTTTTTGCTTAAACTGCTCTTTTGGTGTTTCCTTATATTTTCTTTGATTAGAAATGTTTCTTAATGTTTCTAAGGCATTATTTAGCCTCCTTATATCTTAGTTTATCATTTAAACACCACTAAGTTTGGGGTATTTCAATCTACCCCCCTTAAAAGAACTTTGTCCTCAAAGTTCACATATGTGCTTAATCATTCACGGTACTCAATTCCCTTAATCTTAACACCACATCTTATATTCACATTCACACATCTCAAGACTCAAAGGTCAATCTCAATACAATACAAAAGTATTATACATAACTCAAACTTACACCGAAGTGTAGCAACTTATACAAATTCACATCTTAAACAACCAAACAAACGACAAACATGATCGTTTCCTAACTCAAAAGCGAGGAAGCTCTACCCCCCTTAAAAAGGGGTACGCCCCGTACCCTATACAGACGATCTAGTCAGTAAACAAAGAAGGGTACTTCGCCCTCATCTTATCCTCTAACTCCCACGTGGCCTCTTCGACATCCTGGTTAGACCAGAGAACCTTCACCAGTCGCACTGACTTGTGGCGAGTGTCCCTAGTCTTACTGTCCAAGATTCTCTGAGGAGTCTCCACGGATCTCATATTTGGTTCTAAAGTCAACCTCTCAGGTTCTAACACATGGGAGGGGTGGTGCATGTATTTCTTTAGCTGTGAAACATGAAAAACATCATGCACTTTACCCAGCTCAGCAGGTAAATTCAACCTGTAAGCAACCGGGCCCACCCGCTCCGTAATCTCATAAGGACCAACAAATTTCGGGCTTAATTTGCCCTTCTGCCCAAACCTGAATACACCCTTCATCGGTGAAACTCGCAGAAATACCTGGTCGCCCACTGCGAACTCCAGGTCCCGTCGTCGAACATCAGCATACGACTTCTGCCTATCTTGAGCAGCTTTCATGTTCTCCCTGATTTGCTGAACTTCAGCCTTAACTTGTTCTAAGTACTCTGGTCCTATAATGACCGTCTCACTCGACTCATCCCAGCAGAGCGGTGTACGACATGGTCTACCGTACAACGCTTGAAAAGGTGCCATCTTGATCGAAGCGTGATAGCTGTTGTTGTATGAAAACTCGATCAGATGCAATCTGTCAATCCAACTGCCCTGGAAGTCTAAGGCACATGCTCTCAGCATGTCCTCGAGTGTCTGAATAGTACGCTCAGTCTGACCATCTGTCTGAGGATGGAACGCGGTACTCAGCTTGAGTTCTGTACCCAACGCTTCTCTGGTAGCTCTCCAGTACCTCGAAAGGAATCTGGTATCTCTATCTGACACTATGGTCTTTGGTATCCCGTGATGTCTCATGATTTCTTTCTCAAATAACTCAGCTAATTTGGTCACCTTCCAAGTATCCTTCATCGGTATGAATCGGGCTACTTTGGTAAGGCGATCCACCACCACCCATATCATGTTGAGACCTCCCCTAGCAGGTGGAAGCCCAACTACGAAGTCCATGGAGATATCATGGAACTTCCACTCCGGAACTGGCATCGACTGTACCATTCCGCCCGGTCGTCGGTGCTCGAATTTCACCTTCTGGCATGTGAGACACCTCAAGACGAACTCGGTAACATCTGTCTTCATCCCCGACCACCAGAAGTATCTCTTCATGTCTTTATACATTTTAGAGGCTCCCGGATGGATGGAAACTGAAGAACAGTGTGATTCTCTAAGTATACGGTCTTTCAGATCCGTGTTGCCCCGTGGTATGCATAACCGGCCCTTAAGTCTGATCAGATCATCATCATGAAGTCTGAAGTCGTATTTCTGACTCTCAAAGGTACCATCTGTCAGCTTCTGTCTGACCTCTCTCATGTACTCATCTGTCCTCTGAGCCTCTCGCACCTCATCAACCAAGCTGGAGAAAGAAACTAGCGAATGGAGTGAGTGTGCTCGACGGCTCAGGGCATCTGCTACAACATTGGCCTTCCCCTCTTTGTATTGGAGGTCAATGTCATAGTCTTTCAGAAACTCTAACCATCTCCTCTGTCGAAGATTTAACTCCTTCTGAGTGAATATGTATCTCAAACTCTTGTGATCGGTGTAGATCGTGACACTAACCCCATATAAGTAGTGGCGCCATATCTTCAAAGCGAAGACTACTCCCAGCTCTAAATCATGTGTGGGGTAGTTCTCCTCATGTTTCTTCAACTGGCGTGAGGCATATGCCACCACCTTGCCATGTTGCATGAGCACGCAACCCAGCCCTCTGCCGGATGCATCACAATAAACCTCAAAGCCCTCTGTACCGTCTGGAATGGTCAGAACCGGTGCAGTGGTCAGTGAGTCCTTCAAGCGCTGAAATGATCTCTCACAGTCAACTGTCCACAAGAACGGTGCATCCTTCTTCATCAGACTGGTCATCGGTTTCGCGACCTTGCTGAAATCTCTAACAAACCTCCTGTAGTAACCTGCCAGACCGAGAAAGCTCCGGATGTCGGTAACAGTCTTCGGCCTTGGCCAAGTACGTACGGCATCAATCTTTGCTGGATCCACTGCGATCCCAGCATCTGAGATGACATGACCTAGGAAAGAGACCTGGTCAAGCCAAAACTCACACTTGGAGAACTTAGCATATAGCTGGTTCTCCCTCAGTATTTCCAATACCCTCCTCAGATGTTCCTCATGCTCAACCTTAGACTTCGAGTATATCAAAATGTCATCAATAAAACCACAACCGACTTGTCCAGCTGCTCCCGGAACAAGCGGTTCATCAGATCCATAAATTTCGCCGGTGCGTTCGACAAACCGAACGGCATCACTGTAAACTCATAGTGGCCGTATCGTGTCCGGAATGCCGTCTTCTCAATGTCTCCCTCCTTAATGGCTATCTGATGATACCCCGATCTGAGATCAATCTTGGAGAACACAGATGCTCCCTTCAACTGATCGAACAGATCGTCAATGCGGGGTAGTGGGTACTTATTCTTCACTGTCACTGCATTCAGCTCTCTGTAGTCGATGCAGCGGAGACTACCATCCTTCTTCTTCACGAAGAGGACTGGCGCTCCCCATGGTGACACACTTGGTCTAATGAATCCCTTATCCAACAAATCTTTCAATTGTTCTTTTAACTCAGTCATTTCTGCCGGAGCCATACGGTATGGTGCTTTGGCTATCGGTCCGGTACCAGGTAGCAGCTCGATGGTGAACTCTACCTCCCGAGTGGGTGGCATGCCGGGCAGTTCCCGTGGAAATAAGTCGGGGAACTCCGACACTACCGGTAAGTCGGGGTCGAACTCAGGGTCTCTCTCTATGTCCTGTACATAGCAGAGGTACACTTCTTCCTTTCTCCTTAATTCCTTATACATTGCCATGGCGGTGATGATCTTAGTCGAAGGCTCTCTGGGCCTCTGGCGGTATGATATTGTTACCCCAGACGGACTCCTGAGCAGCAATCTATGCTCGGCGCAGAGGATACGTCCCTTGTGCCGCTCCAACCAGTTCATCCCGAAGATAACATCAAATCCTAGCTTACTGAACTCAATGAAACTGACTGGAAAGTCTTCTCCCTTAATTCTGATAGTGGCTCCTCGGTAGTAACGAGTGCAACGAACCTTCTCCTTAGACGGGAGCGTAACCGTGAAGTCGGGTAGCTCATCAGCGTCTAGCCCCAACCTGCTCGCGAATGATGCCGAGACAAAGGTATGCGAGGCCCCTGAGTCGAAGAGAACTGATGCCTCAATCCCATTAATCGGAAAGGTGCCGGTGAGGATAGTACCGCTGGCGTCGGCCTGTGCCTCTGTAAGTATGCTTAGTGCACCTTCCGTACCGAGTCCATAACCTAATTGTGTTCACAAGCTTCATGAGTATTGATGGTATAACAAGAGTCGTAACAATTTATATGACAACACTGTTATTTTATTCATGACCATCCTGTTTACAACATGTGCTTCAATCTTACATCTCATTCCTCATCTCATTCTAACATTACATGGCTAATATTGTCTAAAGGTTAGGTTTAATCTTCCTGGTCTCATATGCGTCGCATTGATTACTGCTGACGGTGTTGTATTCAGCTTGATTCTCTTAATCCCATGGTATAACATCCTTGATTCTCCTCCCATAATTAACACATCACCTGACTTAAGTACCAACTTATCTGCACGGTCCGCACGCTTCTGCTCGCCGTATAAAAACTCTGCATCATCCCCAATGGACCAAGACACTACGGGTATCCCTCTTTCGAGAGACTCCGTTGTCTCGTCCTTATCCTGGTGTAGTCCCAGTCTCCCATCCTTCTCGTTGAAGTTTACAATGAAAATGTCTACCTGGATGTCTGGAATCGGTTTAGCTTCCAACTGCTGAGCGATTTCCACGACTTGCGTAATAACTGGATGGAACTCTTCGGGTATTCCCGGTGGTGAGACTCCATCTTGCCCCCTCATGGTTTGGTAATTCTTGGCATACGGATTCCAATCCTTGCCCAAGATCATTCTTTAATTTCATCCTTGCTCCCCCTGGGTACTCCGGTGTGTAAAAACCTCCCGGTCCCATTCCTAGTTGATTGTATCTTCTGATGATGGCTATTTGTGCTTCGGGTGTCAGGTATCCCCTTAATAAAATCATACGTGGGCGGATAACCTGACATTGTTCGGTTGGAAAGTCTATGGTTTCGATGTCGGTGTGCTCCGGGTTAGGTGTAGATGGTATTGGGTAGCAGATGTTGAATCTTCCTAAAGTGGTAGTAGGTTATATCTTACTTAAGTTCTAATCTCATCTTATTCTCACTTAACTCATTTATTCACCAAACATGCATGATAATGCGGTAAGCAGGTAGTTTTTATTACTAAATGGTTATAGCGGTACCTGGCCTCGATGAGGGTTCAGGCTCATCGTCCCGGTCCACCATGTGTAAAGTGGGTCCCGACTTCTGGGTCACCCTGGGTTCTTGTCCGCCGGCTGCTGCACCTTCCTCTGACCGTCAGATCCAGCTCCCTGATCGGTCTTGCCCTTGCCCCTGGTATCGGGCCTATAGGCTCTGCTAGCAGGGTTCCGGTAACACTCATATGCCCGGTGTCCATACACTCCACAAAGTTGCACTCCACCTTATTCCCTTTACAGTCGAGCCCGGTGGTCCTTGTGACACCACCTACAGATGAAGCGTCGCTGGTAGCCACCACCGGCTCCCTTCTCAGTCTCAGATCCTGATGATTCATAATGTCAATTCTCATATCTCAAACGGTTACTAATTGTTTCTTAACTCATTCATATCAATTCTTACCCTTTGGCGCCCTAGAGCGCAGGGGTGTAGCTGCATAGCATATCAACTTCAATGGCTCTTCCGGAGCCTTCTCTTTTCCTCCTTCCCCTTTGGGTTCTGATTTTTCTGGGCCTGAGGCTGGTACTTTTGTTTCTTGTACCCTCCTTGCCCTTGACTCTGAGCTCTTACCAGCATCTTCTCTTAGCATTCTCCTCGTCCCTCAGCTGGACGGTTATCTCAACCTTAGCAGCGGCATGATAGCACTCCTGCTTTTCCACAGTATTAGTCACTCTTATTTCTCATAATCTAAATCTTACTCATTACTTACTCAAATCTCAATCATTCTTATTACCTGCAAGGTAGTGTAACTCGTCGGCCCCATGCCGTAGCGGATCGATGGCTAAGCCCGCCATAGAAGCGGTCCACCAGGATCTGGTCAGAATATCCAGACCTGGCAGAAGACGGAGCAAGGCAGTGAACTCTGAGTAATACTCGTCCACTGTCATCTTGTCCGTCTGCTAAGCATCCAACTGCAAGCGCTTCTTCGTCTGGACATGGGCGGGGTAGTACTTTGCTCGTAGCAAGGCGGTGTACTGCTCCCAGCCGAACTCTGGATTGGCCACATGCTCGGCCCTCACCAGCTTCCACCAATCGCCTGCCGCCCCCTTCAGGTAGAAAGCAGCCAGACGCACCTTGATCCCAGCAGGGACATCAAGGGTCTCGAAGGCGGTCTCCAGCTCGGAGATGTACGCCTCAAGCTTGGCGGGATCGGTCTCCCCCTTAAAGTGCGCGGGTCGAAGATCTGCAAGACTCTTCACCCAGTTCGGTTCCCTAGGTTGTGGCGGTGGAGGTGGTGCACCCACACCAGGCTGGTAGCCCATATGCCCTAATGCGGCAGCTACGATCTCTGCGATCGTCTGCCCTCCAGGTATTCCTGAAGTATCCTCACCCTGGCCGCGACCTCGGCTTCCCCTAGGACGTCCTGCCATCTGAACAAGCATAACTCACATTAGATTTGTATTCACCACTGTTTCGGTTAGTGAATTTATAACGTCCGTAGACGGTAAAGACGATCCACACTTATTAGTGGTCATCTGACTCTACTCACTCTAACTTCTCACACCCTTAACCCATCACTTATTCCTTAACTTATATCCTAACTCGGTGGTTACTCATATCCGGTATTTCTTGATCAGAGCGTAACTACGCTCTGATACCACTTTTTGTAACACCCCATCCAAAGCCATTCATGGTTATCGCAAAACTGAACACTTAATCGAATACGTCGCAGCGGAAATAATAAACACCTGGACCTTGCCACGGTCTGATCGTTAGAATATACCGGCCTTAACATTTACAATACTTATCCAAAATACTTATCCAACTCAAAACATCACCATCCACAATACCACAACCAACCGAGTACAAATATCTTAAACATAATCTCGACCTTACATCAGTTTAAATATAAACAGTCGGGTGCACAGGCGCAACCCGAACTCAAAATAAACATCCCACCCTAAGTCTAACCGCTCCTACTCTCGTAGTGCGTCCTCATGGGTCTCTTACCTGCAAGTGTAAAAATAGCCCCCGAGGGGGTCAGCACGAATGCTGGTACACCCTCTCATGGCCCCCAAGCTAACGGGGCTACGACGACTAATTGTCGATAGCATGGAAATTGATTACATACACAAGCATAATATGGTGCAATAACAATAACCACAGATGAACATATAGTTCACAAACAATGAACGACTCAAGCGTTCCCTTATCAAGTGGGTTAGTAACCCCTTCCTTAGTCCTCATTTCCTTAATCTCAGTTCCTTACCTTAATCTCAATCTTAATCTCACTTAATCTCAGTTTACAAACCGTTCCTGAAGGGATTGGTTGTAGCTTAATTCGAACCTGGGATTTAGGTGATCCCACCGCACCATCTTAATGCCACCTACTCTGGACGGGAGTCCAGCGTAGCTGAGCCGGCAACCGGCCCTAGGCTACAAGTCCGAAGACAAGTCCTTAAGCGGAGGGCGGATCTGATTCAGATACCGTCCCCCTTTTTCCTTAGCATGCATGACCGGAGATCGGTCCCGGGTTTCCTCACTCAAGTTCCAGTTAGTAGACATCTTAATCACCATGTGCTAGCTAAGCCTTAACGGGCATTAACCAACAACCACCAAACTTAACTCTTATTCTTAACTCAGTAAGTACTAAACTTGGTTAGTAACATCTCAAGTCTCGCGGGTTAGTGTAAATAACACACACAACGAGAAAATATAACCGGTTGCATGCTTTATCTTGTTTTAGTCATAGCAATTAAACAGATAGCACACAAGCCGAGGGACACCTCGTTAGCAAGCAGGTCACAAGAAGGATTGTACCGTTCACCGTCGATCGTTGTTTGATTATCCTTCTTCGGGGTCCCAATTCACAAACCTAAATCATTCATTCATTTTTAGGTCATTAGTTATTTGCACCTTACTTAACTCACTTAGTCTCTAAAGATTCCCATTCAATAACCTCTCAAGTCTTTGCCACTTAGCTTACAAGCTTAACTTTAAACATTAATTTATACTTAACTTAACTTAACTTAAGCCCTTAAGTTCTTAGGGTCCAATCATTACCACCCTACCAAAGGTATACCTTATCACCATTATCATTCTTAGAATTCAAAATTTCTTTTTTTTTAAGTGTTAAGGGCCGTCCGACCCACCCTCTGGGTCGGACCATTCCAGTAACTTTCGGGTTTGAAAAACTCTATGTCCGACCCACGTCCGACCCAACCAACTGGGTCGGACCATTCCAGAAATTTTCCGTCTTCTAAAACCTCCCATGTCCGACCCACGTCCGACCCAACCTTCTGGGTCGGACCATTCCAGAAACTTATCTGTCTTCTAAAACCTCCCATGTCCGACCCACGTCCGACCCAACCTTCTGGGTCGGACCATTCCAGAAACTTATCTGCCCTCTAAAACTCACCCGTCCGACCCATGTCCGACCCAAGTCCTCTGGGTCGGACCATTCCAGAACCTTTCCCTGGCGTTAAACAGAGGCCGTCCGACCCAAACTTGGGTCGGACCCCTGGGTCGGACGCCACCAAAACATGCCCAAACTTTGCCAAATCTTCACTAAACCTTTCCTCAAGCCATCCAATGTGTTCTAACATCATTTAGACCCTTAAACTCATCTTAAACCATCCTCCAAACTCATTCCCATCCTTTACACAATTCTTACAACAACTACTAACACTTAACACTTATTTCTTTCCTACATTTCAACATCCCTTTCACCTAGCACTTCTACTAGCCCAAAGTTCCCTCCTTATGGACTTGGCCACACCACATACACCACTTTCATCTATCCTACACTTTCTAAGGTTTTCCTTAAATTCTAAACTCTAGTTTCTATCTAACTCATCTCAAAGTTCCACACCTAATCACACCAAACTTACCAAGGTTTCCTAGCTTCTTTTATCAACATTTACCTAAGTCCTAGATACTCAAATACATTCTTTTGATTCCTAAATCCTTCATGGTGGTACCTAAGTCATTATAAGTCATTAGAACACCTTAATCTCACCCTTTTTCATCAAGACAACCTCTAGAACATCCTAGTACTTCCTTAGTCATTGAATTCCCTTAGAATATCTTAAACACCTAAGTTCTCCTTTGAATTTTGCCATGGGTTCTCTAGTATATAATACATCCTAACACTTGGTTTTTCTCCATCAAACAACCAACATCACCCAAATTCTCATCACAACACCTTAACACACAATTTACACCAAAACCACACCACATCATCATATAGTACTTAAACTTAAAATGCTTGGCACTTTGGCCTTAAATGACAATAATCTTAACCACTGAATTTCCACATATATTTGCCTTCAACCTGCGAATACACACAACAAGGCTCCCATTGAAATAAAATGCTTCTTGTAATTCACCTTGATGTTCTTAAACTATCTCTTTTTCTCATTTGCTCCTTAGTCACAAGTTCACAAGTATAGTCATTATTTCTCCTAGGTTTTATATAACCCTTTTCTAATGTAAACTCTACACTAAGCTCATCACATATCTAAATCCCATTCCCTTAAACAATAAAACACCTTAAGGTAAGTAATTTACCTTGTTCTTTTACAAGCTTTAAAAGCTTTCTTCCTTAGGTTTTTCTTTGTTCAATCTCGGTCACCAATGTATATCTCCTTGCCAATGTTCTAACCAATATCCAATGACTCCAATGAGTACTAGATAATACATTAACCCTAAGGAACAAACCCTAGGTTAAAAATATGCTTTAAGGTATTAAGGTGATTGTTTTACCTTGGTTTCTCAAGACAAGCTTGGATATGAATCAAGAAGGACCTCCTCAATCCTTTGAAGAGTAGAAAACAAGCTAGAACAAGGCATAAACATGGAGTCCCATGAGTGTAAATTTTCGGACAAGGAAGAAGATGATGGAAACCTAGATTTTCTTACACTTTCTTTACCTTAAGAGAATGGAGAAGCCAATGGAGTCTCCAAACTTGAATTCCCTCCTCTAATGGTGGTTTGACTTGGCACCAAAATGAAGCTCTTGAAGTTTTGAAAAGATAGAAAGGAAGAGCTTGAGCTAACTAAGGAGAATATATAATTTGTTTTGGTTTTGGAGCTAAAATGAGTGAGTTGTGTGCAAGGCTAGATGGAGCTAGCATGGAGTAGCTCTTCACGTTAATGGAGAAGGGAGAGAGAGCAAGAAATCGTGGGAAACAAAGGAGAATGAAGAGGTGAGGAGAGAGAATCACTAAAGTGTGATATTTATGTAAAAGGTGAATAGTACTTTTGCTTTACAAAACTTTATTTGCTTAATGAGTCATGAAGGTGGTGACTCACCTTATAAGAAACCGGCCCCCATTAGTAACAAGGGGTACTTAAGTCTTTGTTGACCAAATAACTCACTTATATTAACTTATGTTATAAACTAGCTTAATTAATTTACTATTCACAAAACAAGGCACATTGTTGTGAAATTTTTGATTTCCCATTGATATAGACTCCCAAATGTGATACTATATAGTACACATGTTAATTAAAGAGTAATGATGGACATTTAGCCATTCAAAACTCATTTACAAGACAATTTTTCAAAAACGTGCTTTAAGACTCCTTAAAGCACATTTTGTGTTTTAACTTATTTTCAAGCTTGGTTTTCTTTGGTAATTGATTTAAAATGACCATTAGGATATTACTAAGGTCTTAGAACAATATTTGGGTACTCTCCCAAGTCTCTCTAAGCTTAGAGCACGTTTTTGCTTAAACTGCTCTTTTGGTGTTTCCTTATATTTTCTTTGATTAGAAATATTTCTTAATGTTTCTAAGGCATTATTTAGCCTCCTTATATCTTAGTTTATCATTTAAACACCACCTCTAAGATTGGGGTATTTCAATAGTGATGATGCAGCGATGATGTCGGCATGACATAATGATGATGTAAGCGCTGAGGTGTCAACATATGATAGGCTACACATGGTCCCATTAGGAGAAGCCACATGTCACCTTGTTATTATACAATAGTTAAAACAAATGGGAGCATGGAGAGCTAGGAGAACTCAAAGGAAGCTAGGGAACTCATTGGAAGAGGAAACTCCAAGACCAAACAAGGCCTAAGGGGGGGGGGGTGAAAATATCTAGGAAAAAAAAAATCTAAGTAACCTCCTTACTATTCACTATTTTGTCCTTTTCTTCATTTATTATCATTACACCTAACCCCCTTCATTTAATGCACCATGGCTAAGGTGGAAGGCTGGGATTTAACCTAGACAAGTGTCACTAATCTAATGGCTTAGGAAGAGATAAGAATATCTAGGTAATCATTAGCATATATTTTACAAATCTAAGCCATTTACTAGTATAAATTCGGCCAAGGTGAGGGGGAGGACAACCGACTTCATTTCTTCATTCTCTTCTTCACCCACGCCATTAGAACACTCGGGAAAAACCAGAGAAAAACGTGGAGCTCCATAGGAGGAGAGAAACCAAGGTAAACTAAGTGAAATCAGGAGGGAAACTCACATTTAAGGCAAGGGAATTGAGCTGCATAGGAGGGCGACACCCATAGCTGGTTTATTAGCTTCAATATCAAGAGGAAACCCAGGAGAGAAGACACCAGGGCTAGAAGGAACCAGGTAACACTTATGCTCACCAAAAACTCACCTTAAGGCATGTTTTCTCTTTGATTTCTCTACATCTGTCCACTTCGAACCATAGATTATCGTGAGCTGAAATTTTGACAGTGTTCTTAGATAGTTATTACTAGACTAAACTCAAAAATTCAGGCGAAAATACCTTTGGGAAGTAGAATAATTTCTAGGAAACTTTTAGGAAGGAAAATGTGTTTTAAGACTCTATGAGTGATTTCGATGGGATTTTGTTGAGTTTGGTGTGTTATTATACCTATATTAACTCATAATAATTTATTATAGGTGGTGGGAACTTGTGGTTAGACATAACAATGCTAGGTTAAGGTGGGAGGGCTTAAATGGTGCTTTAAGCCTTGAGACTTAGTTAAATAGGTTTCCGAATTCATCTTGCCTTGAAATTTTGAGGGTATTCTTATATTTCTAATTTAGATCCATGGTCAAAAATTCAGGTCGAAAATCATACTGGAACTTGTTTAATAGTGCAAATTGCTTGAATCTGACGTGGAAGGTTGACCTTGATCCTGGTCTGATCAAGGGCAACTGAACACAAATTGAGGTGGAAGGATAGTTCAACACTGGCACTGACCATGGAAGGGTTGGAGGATTCCTGAAGCTTCCTGTAAGTGATCACGAAAAATTAGATCAGAGTAGCGCAGTGGAAGAGTGGTTGGTGTAAGACATACGTGTTGATCAGTGGTGAAATAATTGAGGATAGTTTGATATTAATATCTGAGAATGATGTAATAGGACACTTAAAGTGTTTGGCATGTTATATGATCTAAATTATTATCTTATTGCTATGTGGTGAATTATCTGAAGTAGATGGGTTGTTATTGTAAGTGGTGAATGTTGTCACTTTATGTGGTAAATTATTTGAGGTGGTTGTTATTTGAGGTAGTTATAAAAATCACAAGTGGTGGTTGAGAATCTTTGTGTTGTTATGTACGTATAATGCGTATAGTGGAGAAATAATGTTGATAAGTCTTATTGTTATGTGATGTGACTGTGAGGTGAGTTTAAGCTTCGAGGACGAAGCTTTGTTTAACGGGGGGAGAATGTAACACCCTGAATTTTTGTAACCCTAATGGAAACCATAGTTCTATAGGAATTATTAGAGAACACGAGGAAACCCTAGAGGTCGGGAATCAACCAAGAAACCGTGGAGAAACCTTAATTCAGAAAGTTCCGAAAAACACTGAATTTCAGGGAGTTACTTAGAGTTCAATAAGCCTCGGTCAATTGTGGTCAAACCTTGGTCAACCTTGGTCTGACCTCGGTCAAATATTGGACAATGGTCAAACTTTGGTCAATGGTCAAACTTTGGTCAATGGTCAACTTTGACCATGATGATGTAGTGATGATGCAGTGATGATGCAGCGATGATGTCGGCATGACATAATGATGATGTAAGCGCTGAGGTGTCAACATATGATAGGCTATACATGGTCCCATTAGGAGAAGCCACATGTCACCTTGTTATTAGACAATAGTTAAAACAAATGGGAGCATGACACGTGTTCTATCTTATTAATTATCTTTTGTCCTTATGTAATCATTTTGGAGATAAGCCTTATCTCTTTAGGCCAAGGTGTAGGGCTGGGATTTAATGTGGACACTTGTCCATAATCTAAGGGTTAGGAGAGGATGATTATCCATAAAGTCATCATTACCTTATAACTTATTAAATTAAGCTAAATTCGGTTATAAAAGGGAGAAGAGGGGAGCCGACTTACCATGTTCTTCCTCACCTATTTCCGCCATTAGAGAGCTAGGAGAACTCAAAGGAAGCTAGGGAACTCATTGGAAGAGGAAACTCCAAGACCAAACAAGGCCTAAGGGGGGGGGGGGTGAAAATATCTAGGAAAAAAAAAATCTAAGTAACCTCCTTACTATTCACTATTTTGTCCTTTCTTCATTTATTATCATTACACCTAACCCCCTTCATTTAATGCACCATGGCTAAGGTGGAAGGCTGGGATTTAACCTAGACAAGTGTCACTAATCTAATGGCTTAGGAAGAGATAAGAATATCTAGGTAATCATTAGCATATATTTTACAAATCTAAAGCCATTTACTAGTATAAATTCGGCCAAGGTGTGGGGGAGGACAACCGACTTCATTTCTTCATTCTCTTCTTCACCCACGCCATTAAAACACTCAGGAAAGACCAGAGAAAAACGTGGAGCTCCATAGGAGGAGAGAAACCAAGGTAAACTAAGTGAAATCAGGAGGGAAACTCACATTTAAGGCAAGGGAATTGAGCTGCATAGGAGGGCGACACCCATAGCTGGTTTATTAGCTTCAATATCAAGAGGAAGCCCAGGAGAGAAGACCCATGGCTAAAAGGAACCAGGTAACACTTATGCTCACCAAAAACTCACCTTAAGGCATGTTTTCTCTTTGATTTCTGTACATCTGTCCACTTCGAACCATAGATGATCGTGAGCTGAAATTTTGACAGTGTTCTTAGATAGTTATTACTAGACTAAACTCAAAAATTCAGGCGAAAATACCTTTGGGAAGTAGAATAATTTCTAGGAAACTTTTAGGAAGGAAAAATGTGTTTTAAGACTCTATGAGTGATTTCGATGGGATTTTGTTGAGTTTGGTGTGTTATTATACCTATATTAACTCATAATAATTGATTATAGGTGGTGGGAACTTGTGGTTAGACATAACAATGCTAGGTTAAGGTGGGAGGGCTTAAATGGTGCTTTAAGCCTTGAGACTTAGTTAAATAGGTTTCCGAATTCATCTTGCCTTGAAATTTTGAGGGTATTCTTATATTTCTAATTTAGATCCATGGTCAAAAATTCAGGTCGAAAATCATACTGGAACTTGTTTAATAGTGCAAATTGCTTGAATCTGACGTGGAAGGTTGACCTTGATCCTGGTCAGATCAAGGGCAACTGAACACAAATTGAGGTGGAAGGATAGTTCAACACTGGCACTGACCATGGCAGGGTTGGAGGATTCCTGAAGCTTCCTGTAAGTGATCACGAAAAATTAGATCAGAGTAGCGCAGTGGAAGAGTGGTTGGTGTAAGACATACGTGTTGATTAGTGGTGAAATAATGGATAGTTTGATATTAATATCTGAGAATGATGTAATGGACACTTAAAGTCTTTGGCATGTTTATATGATCTAAATTATTATCTTATTGCTATATGGTGAATTATCTGAAGTAGATGGGTTGTTATTGTAAGTGGTGAATGTTGTCACTTTATGTGGTAAATTATTTGAGGTGGTTGTTATTTGAGGTAGTTATATAAATCACTTGTGGTGGTTGAGAATCTTTGTGTTGTTATGTACATATAATGCGTATAGTGGAGAAATAATGTTGATAAGTCTTATTGTTATGTGATGTGACTGTGAGGTGAGTTTAAGCTTCGAGGACGAAGCTTTGTTTAACGGGGGAGAATGTAACACCCTGAATTTTTGTAACCCTAATGGAAACCATAGTTCTATAGGAATTATTAGAGAACACGAGGCAACCCTAGAGGTCGGGAATCAACCAAGAAACCGTGGAGAAACCTTAATTCAGAAAGTTCCGAAAAACACTGAATTTCAGGGAGTTACTTAGAGTTCAATAAGCCTCGGTCAACTATGGTCAAACCTTGGTCAACCTTGGTCTGACCTCGGTCAAATATTGGACAATGGTCAAACTTTGGTCAATGGTCAACTTTGACCATGATGATGTAGTGATGATGCAGTGATGATGCAGCGATGATGTCGGCATGACATAATGATGATGTAAGCGCTGAGGTGTCAACATATGATAGGCTATACATGGTCCCATTAGGAGAAGCCACATGTCACCTTGTTATTAGACAATAGTTAAAACAAATGGGAGCATGACACGTGTTCTATCTTATTAATTATCTTTTGTCCTTATGTAATCATTTTGGAGATAAGCCTTATCTCTTTAGGCCAAGGTGTAGGGCTGGGATTTAATGTGGACACTTGTCCATAATCTAAGGGTTAGGAGAGGATGATTATCCATAAAGTCATCATTACCTTATAACTTATTAAATTAAGCTAAATTCGGTTATAAAAGGGAGAAGAGGGGAGCCGACTTACCATGTTCTTCCTCACCTTATTTCCGCCATTAGAGAGCTAGGAGAACTCAAAGGAAGCTAGGGAACTCATTGGAAGAGGAAACTCCAAGACCAAACAAGGCCTAAGGGGGGGGGGGGTGAAAATATCTAGGAAAAAAAAATCTAAGTAACCTCCTTACTATTCACTATTTTGTCCTTTTCTTCATTTATTATCATTACACCTAACCCCCTTCATTTAATGCACCATGGCTAAGGTGGAAGGCTGGGATTTAACCTAGACAAGTGTCACTAATCTAATGGCTTAGGAAGAGATAAGAATATCTAGGTAATCATTAGCATATATTTTACAAATCTAAAGCCATTTACTAGTATAAATTCGGCCAAGGTGAGGGGGAGGACAACCGACTTCATTTCTTCATTCTCTTCTTCACCCACGCCATTAGAACACTCAGGAAAAACCAGAGAAAAACGTGGAGCTCCATAGGAGGAGAGAAACCAAGGTAAACTAAGTGAAATCAGGAGGGAAACTCACATTTAAGGCAAGGGAATTGAGCTGCATAGGAGGGCGACACCCATAGCTGGTTTATTAGCTTCAATATCAAGAGGAAACCCAGGAGAGAAGACACCATGGCTAGAAGGAACCAGGTAACACTTATGCTCACCAAAAACTCACCTTAAGGCATGTTTTCTCTTTGATTTCTGTACATCTGTCCACTTCGAACCATAGATGATCGTGAGCTGAAATTTTGACAGTGTTCTTAGATAGTTATTACTAGACTAAACTCAAACATTCAGGCGAAAATACCTTTGGGAAGTAGAATAATTTCTTGGAAACTTTTAGGAAGGAAAAATGTGTTTTAAGACTCTATGAGTGATTTCGATGGGATTTTGTTGAGTTTGGTGTGTTATTATACCTATATTAACTCATAATAATTGATTATAGGTGGTGGGAACTTGTGGTTAGACATAACAATGCTAGGTTAAGGTGGGAGGGCTTAAATGGTGCTTTAAGCCTTGAGACTAGTTAAATAGGTTTCCGAATTCATCTTGCCTTGAAATTTTGAGGGTATTCTTATATTTCTAATTTAGATCCATGGTCAAAAATTCAGGTCGAAAATCATACTGGAACTTGTTTAACAGTGCAAATTGCTTGAATCTGACGTGGAAGGTTGACCTTGATCCTGGTCAGATCAAGGGCAACTGAACACAAATTGAGGTGGAAGGATAGTTCAACACTGGCACTGACCATGGCAGGGTTGGAGGATTCCTGAAGCTTCCTGTAAGTGATCACGAAAAATTAGATCAGAGTAGCGCAGTGGAAGAGTGGTTGGTGTAAGACATACGTGTTGATTAGTGGTGAAATAATTGAGATAGTTGATATTAATATCTGAGAATGATGTAATAGGACACTTAAAGTCTTTGGCATGTTTATATGATCTAAATTATTATCTTATTGCTATGTGGTCAATTATCTGAAGTAGATGGGTTGTTATTGTAAGTGGTGAATGTTGTCACTTTATGTGGTAAATTATTTGAGGTGGTTGTTATTTGAGGTAGTTATATAAATCACTTGTGGTGGTTGAGAATCTTTGTGTTGTTATGTACATATAATGCGTTAGTGGGAGAAATAATGTTGATAAGTCTTATTGTTATGTGATGTGACTGTGAGGTGAGTTTAAGCTTCGAGGACGAAGCTTTGTTTAACGGGGGGAGAATGTAACACCCTGAATTTTTGTAACCCTAATGGAAACCATAGTTCTATAGGAATTATTAGAGAACACGAGGAAACCCTAGAGGTCGGGAATCAACCATGAAACCGTGGAGAAACCTTAATTCCGAAAGTTCCGAAAAACACTGAATTTCAGGGAGTTACTTAGAGTTCAATAAGCCTCGCTCAATTGTGGTCAAACCTTGGTCAACCTTGGTCTGACCTCGGTCAAATGGTGGACAATGGTCAAACTTTGGTCAATGGTCAACTTTGACCATGATGATGTAGTGATGATGCAGTGATGATGCAGCGATGATGTCGGTGACATAATGATGATGTAAGCGCTGAGGTGTCAACATATGATAGGCTATACATGGTCCCATTAGGAGAAGCCACATGTCACCTTGTTATTAGACAATAGTTAAAACAAATGGGAGCATGACACGTGTTCTATCTTATTAATTATCTTTTGCCCTTATGTAATCATTTTGGAGATAAGCCTTATCTCTTTAGGCCAAGGTGTAGGGCTGGGATTTAATGTGGACACTTGTCCATAATCTAAGGTTAGGAGGATGATTATCCATAAAGTCATCATTACCTTATAACTTATTAAATTAAGCTAAATTCGGTTATAAAGGGAGAAGGGGAGCCGACTTACCATGTTCTTCCTCACCTTATTTCCGCCATTAGAGAGCTAGGAGAACTCAAAGGAAGCTAGGGAACTCATTGGAAGAGGAAACTCCAAGACCAAACAAGGCCTAGGGGGGGGGGGTGTGAAAATATCTAGGAAAAAAAAAATCTAAGTAACCTCCTTACTATTCACTATTTTGTCCTTTTCTTCATTTATTATCATTACACCTAACCCCCTTCATTTAATGCACCATGGATAAGGTGGAAGGCTGGGATTTAACCTAGACAAGTGTCACTAATCTAATGGCTTAGGAAGAGATAAGAATATCTAGGTAATCATTAGCATATATTTTACAAATCTAAAGCCATTTACTAGTATAAATTCGGCCAAGAGGGGGAGGACACCGACTTCATTTCTTCATTCTCTTCTTCACCCACGCCATTAGAACACTCAGGAAAAACCAGAGAAAAACGTGGAGCTCCATAGGAGGAGAAAACCAAGGTAAACTAAGTGAAATCAGGAGGGAAACTCACATTTAAGGCAAGGGAATTGAGCTGCATAGGAGGGCGACACCCATAGCTGGTTTATTAGCTTTAATATCAAGAGGAACCCAGGAGAGAAGACCCATGGCTAAAAGGAACCAGGTAACACTTATGCTCACCAAAAACTCACCTTAAGGCATGTTTTCTCTTTGATTTCTGTACATCTGTCCACTTCGAACCATAGATGATCGTGAGCTGAAATTTTGACAGTGTTCTTTTTAGATAGTTACTAGACTAACTCAAAAATTCAGGCGAAAATACCTTTGGGAAGTAGAATAATTTCTAGGAAACTTTTAGGAAGGAAAAATGTGTTTTAAGACTCTATGAGTGATTTCGATGGGATTTTGTTGAGTTTGGTGTGTTATTATACCTATATTAACTCATAATAATTGATTATAGTGGTGGGAACTTGTGGTTAGACATAACAATGCTAGGTTAAGGTGGGAGGGCTTAAATGGTGCTTTAAGCCTTGAGACTTAGTTAAATAGGTTTCCGAATTCATCTTGCCTTGAAATTTTGAGGTATTCTTATATTTCTAATTTAGATCCATGGTCAAAATTCAGGTCGAAAATCATACTGGAACTTGTTTAATAGTGCAAATTGCTTGAATCTGACGTGGAAGGTTGACCTTGATCCTGGTCAGATCAAGGGCAACTGAACACAAATTGAGGTGGAAGGATAGTTCAACACTGGCACTGACCATGGCAGGGTTGGAGGATTCCTGAAGCTTCCTGTAAGTGATCACGAAAAATTAGATCAGAGTAGCGCAGTGGAAGAGTGGTTGGTGTAAGACATACGTGTTGATTAGTGGTGAAATAATGAGGATAGTTTGATATTAATATCTGAGAATGATGTAATTGGACACTTAAAGTCTTTGGCATGTTTATATGATCTAAATTATTATCTTATTGCTATGTGGTCAATTATCTGAAGTAGATGGGTTGTTATTGTAAGTGGTGAATGTTGTCACTTTATGTGGTAAATTATTTGAGGTGGTTGTTATTTGAGGTAGTTATATAAATCACTTGTGGTGGTTGAGAATCTTTGTGTTGTTATGTACATATAATGCGTATAGTGGAGAAATAATGTTGATAAGTCTTATTGTTATGTGATGTGACTGTGAGGTGAGTTTAAGCTTCGAGGACGAAGCTTTGTTTAAGGGGGGAGAATGTAACACCCTGAATTTTTGTAACCCTAATGGAAACCATAGTTCTATAGGAATTATTAGAGAACACGAGGAAACCCTAGAGGTCGGGAATCAACCATGAAACCGTGGAGAAACCTTAATTCCGAAAGTTCCGAAAAACACTGAATTTCAGGGAGTTACTTAGAGTTCAATAAGCCTCGGTCAATGTGGTCAAACCTTGGTCAACCTTGGTCTGACCTCGGTCAAATATTGGGACAATGGTCAAACTTTGGTCATGGTCAACTTTGACCATGATGATAGTGATGATGCAGTGATGATGCAGCGATGATGTCGGCATGACATAATGATGATGTAAGCGCTGAGGTGTCAACATATGATAGGCTACATGGTCCCATTAGGAGAAGCCACATGTCACCTTGTTATTAGACAATAGTTAAAACAAATGGGAGCATGACACGTGTTCTATCTTATTAATTATCTTTTGTCCTTATGTAATCATTTTGGAGATAAGCCTTATCTCTTTAGGCCAAGGTGTAGGGCTGGGATTTAATGTGGACACTTGTCCATAATCTAAGGGTTAGGAGAGGATGATTATCCATAAAGTCATCATTACCTTATAACTTATTAAATTAAGCTAAATTCGGTTATAAAAGGGAGAAGAGGGGAGCCGACTTACCATGTTCTTCCTCACCTTATTTCCGCCATTAGAGAGCTAGGAGAACTCAAAGGAAGCTAGGGAACTCATTGGAAGAGGAAACTCCAAGACCAAACAAGGCCTAAGGGGGGGGGGGTGAAAATATCTAGGAAAAAAAAAATCTAAGTAACCTCCTTACTATTCACTATTTTGTCCTTTTCTTCATTTATTATCATTACACCTAACCCCCTTCATTTAATGCACCATGGCTAAGGTGGAAGGCTGGGATTTAACCTAGACAAGTGTCACTAATCTAATGGCTTAGGAAGAGATAAGAATATCTAGGTAATCATTAGCATATATTTTACAAATCTAAAGCCATTTACTAGTATAAATTCGGCCAAGGAGAGGGGGAGGACAACCGACTTCATTTCTTCATTCTCTTCTTCACCCACGCCATTAGAACACTCAGGAAAAACCAGAGAAAAACGTGGAGCTCCATAGGAGGAGAGAAACCAAGGTAAACTAAGTGAAATCAGGAGGGAAACTCACATTTAAGGCAAGGGAATTGAGCTGCATAGGAGGGCGACACCCATAGCTGGTTTATTAGCTTCAATATCAAGAGGAACCCAGGAGAGAAGACCATGGCTAGAAGGAACCAGGTAACACTTATGCTCACCAAAAACTCACCTTAAGGCATGTTTTCTCTTTGATTTCTACATCTGTCCACTTCGAACCATAGATGATCGTGAGCTGAAATTTTGACAGTGTTCTTAGATAGTTATTACTAGACTAAACTCAAAAATTCAGGCGAAAATACCTTTGGAAGTAGAATAATTTCTAGGAAACTTTAGGAAGGAAAAAATGTGTTTTAAGACTCTATGAGTGATTTCGATGGGATTTTGTTGAGTTTGGTGTGTTATTATACCTATATTAACTCATAATAATTGATTATAGGTGGTGGGAACTTGTGGTTAGACATAACAATGCTAGGTTAAGGTGGGAGGGCTTAAATGGTGCTTTAAGCCTTGAGACTTAGTTAAATAGGTTTCCGAATTCATCTTGCCTTGAAATTTTGAGGGTATTCTTATATTTCTAATTTAGATCCATGGTCAAAAATTCAGGTCGAAAATCATACTGGAACTTGTTTAATAGTGCAAATTGCTTGAATCTGACGTGGAAGGTTGACCTTGATCCTGGTCAGATCAAGGGCAACTGAACACAAATTGAGGTGGAAGGATAGTTCAACACTGGCACTGACCATGGCAGGGTTGGAGGATTCCTGAAGCTTCCTGTAAGTGATCACGAAAAATTAGATCAGAGTAGCGCAGTGGAAGAGTGGTTGGTGTAAGACATACGTGTTGATTAGTGGTGAAATAATAGAGGATAGTTTGATATTAATATCTGAGAATGATGTAATGGACACTTAAAGTCTTTGGCATGTTTATATGATCTAAATTATTATCTTATTGCTATGTGGTCAATTATCTGAAGTAGATGGGTTGTTATTGTAAGTGGTGAATGTTGTCACTTTATGTGGTAAATTATTTGAGGTGGTTGTTATTTGAGGTAGTTATATAAATCACTTGTGGTGGTTGAGAATCTTTGTGTTGTTATGTACATATAATGCGTATAGTGGAGAAATAATGTTGATAAGTCTTATTGTTATGTGATGTGACTGTGAGGTGAGTTTAAGCTTCGAGGACGAAGCTTTGTTTAACGGGGGGAGAATGTAACACCCTGAATTTTTGTAACCCTAATGGAAACCATAGTTCTATAGGAATTATTAGAGAACACGAGGAAACCCTAGAGGTCGGGAATCAACCATGAAACCGTGGAGAAACCTTAATTCCGAAAGTTCCGAAAAACACTGAATTTCAGGGAGTTACTTAGAGTTCAATAAGCCTCGGTCAACTGTGGTCAAACCTTGGTCAACCTTGGTCTGACCTCGGTCAAATATTGGACAATGGTCAAACTTTGGTCCATGGTCAACTTTGACCATGATGATGCAGTGATGATGCAGTGATGATGCAGCGATGATGTCGGCATGACATAATGATGATGTAAGCGCTGAGGTGTCAACATATGATAGGCTACACATGGTCCCATTAGGAGAAGCCACATGTCACCTTGTTATTAGACAATAGTTAAAACAAATGGGAGCATGACACACGTTCTATCTTATTAATTATCTTTTGTCCTTATGTAATCATTTTGGAGATAAGCCTTATCTCTTTAGGCCAAGGTGTAGGGCTGGAATTTAATGTGGACACTTGTCCATAATCTAAGGGTTAGGAGAGGATGATTATCCATAAAGTCATCATTACCTTATAACTTATTAAATTAAGCTAAATTCGGTTATAAAAGGGAGAAGAGGGGAGCCGACTTACCATGTTCTTCCTCACCTTATTTCCGCCATTAGAGAGCTAGGAGAACTCAAAGGAAGCTAGGGAACTCATTGGAAGAGGAAAATCCAAGACCAAACAAGGCCTAAGGGGGGGGGGGGTGAAAATATCTAGGAAAAAAAAAATCTAAGTAACCTCCTTACTATTCACTATTTTGTCCTTTTCTTCATTTATTATCATTACACCTAACCCCCTTCATTTAATGCACCATGGCTAAGGTGGAAGGCTGGGATTTAACCTAGACAAGTGTCACTAATCTAATGGCTTAGGAAGAGATAAGAATATCTCGGTAATCATTAGCATATATTTTACAAATCTAAAGCCATTTACTAGTATAAATTCGGCCAAGGTGAGGGGGAGGACAACCGACTTCATTTCTTCATTCTCTTCTTCACCCACGCCATTAGAAAACTCAGGAAAAACCATAGAAAAATGTGGAGCTCCATAGGGGAGAGAAACCAAGGTAAACTAAGTGAAATCAGGAGGGAAACTCACATTTAAGGCAAGGGAATTGAGCTGCATAGGAGGGCGACACCCATAGCTGGTTTATTAGCTTCAATATCAAGAGGAAACCCAGGAGAGAAGACACCATGGCTAGAAGGAACCAGGTAACACTTATGCTCACCAAAAACTCACCTTAAGGCATGTTTTCTCTTTGATTTCTCTACATCTGTCCACTTCGAACCATAGATGATCGTGAGCTGAAATTTTGACAGTGTTCTTAGATAGTTATTACTAGACTAAACTCAAAAATTCAGGCGAAAATACCTTTGGAAAGTAGGATAATTTCTAGGAAACTTTAGGAAAGAAAAAATGTGTTTTAAGACTCTATGAGTGATTTCGATGGGATTTTGTTGCGTTTGGTGTGTTATTATACCTATATTAACTCATAATAATTGATTATAGGTGGTGGGAACTTGTGGTTAGACATAACAATGCTAGGTTAAGGTGGGAGGGCTTAAATGGTGCTTTAAGCCTTGAGACTTAGTTAAATAGGTTTCCGAATTCATCTTGCCTTGAAATTTTGAGGGTATTCTTATATTTCTAATTTAGATCCATGGTCAAAAATTCAGGTCGAAAATCATACTGGAACTTGTTTAATAGTGCAAATTGCTTGAATCTGACGTGGAAGGTTGACCTTGATCCTGGTCAGATCAAGGGCAACTGAACACAAATTGAGGTGGAAGGATAGTTCAACACTGGCACTGACCATGGCAGGGTTGGAGGATTCCTGAAGCTTCCTGTAAGTGATCACGAAAAATTAGATCAGAGTAGCGCAGTGGAAGAGTGGTTGGTGTAAGACATACGTGTTGATTAGTGGTGAAATAATAGAGGATAGTTTGATATTAATATCTGAGAATGATGTAATTGGACACTTAAAGTCTTTGGCATGTTTATATGATCTAAATTATTATCTTATTGCTATGTGGTCAATTATCTGAAGTAGATGGGTTGTTATTGTAAGTGGTGAATGTTGTCACTTTATGTGGTAAATTATTTGAGGTGGTTGTTATTTGAGGTAGTTATATAAATCACTTGTGGTGGTTGAGAATCTTTGTGTTGTTATGTACATATAATGCGTATAGTGGAGAAATAATGTTGATAAGTCTTATTGTTATGTGATGTGACTGTGAGGTGAGTTTAAGCTTCGAGGACGAAGCTTTGTTTAACGGGGGGAGAATGTAACACCCTGAATTTTTGTAACCCTAATGGAAACCATAGTTCTATAGGAATTATTAGAGAACACGAGGAAACCCTAGAGGTCGGGAATCAACCATGAAACCGTGGAGAAACCTTAATTCCGAAAGTTCCGAAAAACACTGAATTTCAGGGAGTTACTTAGAGTTCAATAAGCCTCGGTCAACTGTGGTCAAACCTTGGTCAACCTTGGTCTGACCTCGGTCAAATATTGGACAATGGTCAAACTTTGGTCCATGGTCAACTTTGACCATGATGATGCAGTGATGATGCAGCGATGATGTCGGCATGACATAATGATGATGTAAGCGCTGAGGTGTCAACATATGATAGGCTACACATGGTCCCATTAGGAGAAGCCACATGTCACCTTGTTATTAGACAATAGTTAAAACAAATGGGAGCATGACACACGTTCTATCTTATTAATTATCTTTTGTCCTTATGTAATCATTTTGGAGATAAGCCTTATCTCTTTAGGCCAAGGTGTAGGGCTGGAATTTAATGTGGACACTTGTCCATAATCTAAGGGTTAGGAGAGGATGATTATCCATAAAGTCATCATTACCTTATAACTTATTAAATTAAGCTAAATTCGGTTATAAAAGGGAGAAGAGGGGAGCCGACTTACCATGTTCTTCCTCACCTTATTTCCGCCATTAGAGAGCTAGGAGAACTCAAAGGAAGCTAGGGAACTCATTGGAAGAGGAAAATCCAAGACCAAACAAGGCCTAAGGGGGGGGGGGGGTGAAAATATCTAGGAAAAAAAAATCTAAGTAACCTCCTTACTATTCACTATTTTGTCCTTTTCTTCATTTATTATCATTACACCTAACCCCCTTCATTTAATGCACCATGGCTAAGGTGGAAGGCTGGGATTTAACCTAGACAAGTGTCACTAATCTAATGGCTTAGGAAGAGATAAGAATATCTCGGTAATCATTAGCATATATTTTACAAATCTAAAGCCATTTACTAGTATAAATTCGGCCAAGGTGAGGGGGAGGACAACCGACTTCATTTCTTCATTCTCTTCTTCACCCACGCCATTAGAAAACTCAGGAAAAACCATAGAAAAATGTGGAGCTCCATAGGGGGAGAGAAACCAAGGTAAACTAAGTGAAATCAGGAGGGAAACTCACATTTAAGGCAAGGGAATTGAGCTGCATAGGAGGGCGACACCCATAGCTGGTTTATTAGCTTCAATATCAAGAGGAAACCCAGGAGAGAAGACACCATGGCTAGAAGGAACCAGGTAACACTTATGCTCACCAAAAACTCACCTTAAGGCATGTTTTCTCTTTGATTTCTCTACATCTGTCCACTTCGAACCATAGATGATCGTGAGCTGAAATTTTGACAGTGTTCTTAGATAGTTATTACTAGACTAAACTCAAAAATTCAGGCGAAAATACCTTTGGAAAGTAGGATAATTTCTAGGAAACTTTAGGAAGGAAAAAATGTGTTTTAAGACTCTATGAGTGATTTCGATGGGATTTTGTTGCGTTTGGTGTGTTATTATACCTATATTAACTCATAATAATTGATTATAGGTGGTGGGAACTTGTGGTTAGACATAACAATGCTAGGTTAAGGTGGGAGGGCTTAAATGGTGCTTTAAGCCTTGAGACTTAGTTAAATAGGTTTCCGAATTCATCTTGCCTTGAAATTTTGAGTGTATTCTTATATTTCTAATTTAGATCCATGGTCAAAAATTCAGTTCGAAAATAATTTGGGATGTCATTCGAATTATTAGGAAGTGATTTGGGTTAAAGGTGTGCTTTAAGCTTGTATAAGTGTAATTGGGTGTTGGTTATTGGATTTAATGGTCCATATGGTCATTATAGTCCTAATAAGACTTGTGGTTGAATTTTTAAGAGATGGTGAAGTGTAAAATATATAAGGGAGCCCTGTAAGTTTATATATGTGTGCTAAAACTTAGAAAGAACGAAAATTGTGTTTAAGTGTGGTTTTGGGTGTTTTGTTGCTTGGTTTAGCCTTGAAAGGTTTGGAAGGATATTGGTTTGACTATTTATCAGAAAATATGATGTGGATATCTTAACCCCTTTCTAAGGATGATTGTGTTGTAATATTGTTCTGGAAGGTTTTGGGAATGATTTTTTAGTTATCCTTATCTTGAATGTTGATTTATGACTGATAAGAGATTGAGCTGGTTTCTGGTTGAGTGAATGGTATATTCATGGAAGGAGCTTATTATTACACGAATTGTGAAGAAACTATTCAAGAGTTTTACTACTTATTTGATCATGATTTTGAATGTTGGATTGGAAATTGTATTGTGTGTGATACTATGTGATGGTGGACTTGTTGGTTGGTTGGATGGTGATATTGATAAAGGCTATGGTTAGCCTCATTGAGAAAAGCTATTTGAGCAACTGAATATTAAGTCATTTTATGGCTTGCCGTATTGACGACTGATTATTAGACTCCTACCAATGAATTGGGGTCGTCCTATGATCTACTCTTTGAGCTATGGTTAGCCTTAGGGGGTGTGCACACTTAAGGACATAGGGCCAGAGAATTGAGATTTGTGGATTTCACTTTGTGATTCCAGTGGGGTGTTGAGATTTAACCGATTGACGAGGTACGAATGTGATGGTATTCCAAGGGCAGGTAAACTCTTCTGTGTGATATACTCTTATTGCATTCCTCTGCTTGTGTGATGATGTTGGATGCTTATTTGTTATGCAAAGAGTTTTAAAGAGAAAATGAATTTTACAGGGTGAGGTAATTGTTACTCAGTTTCGCTGATTTTGTGCAACCCCTTCGTGTGTTTGTTTGGATTTATGGTTGCAGGTGAAGTTAAATCTTTGTGTGATATTGCTCTTGAGCTTGGGACAAGGGAACGTGCCGACATAGCTAGGAATTTTATTTATTTGTAAGTGGCAAACTCCTTGGAGCATGTTCCGGGAGTTAGGTTGTAGGTGGATTAGCCTTAGCATCCACACTAGTTGGTGTGGGTGTGGCGGTAGCACTCCGGTTTGGCTTAGGTGTTATTTAGTCTTCCGCTGTAAGATATTGTAGAAAGTTGTACAAAAAAATAAATAAATTAGGGTGTAAAAACCAGGGTGTTACAGTAATGATGATTAGGAACCTAAGGACCTAAGGAATTGAGTTAAGTTAAGTATAGACCGTAATGTTTAAAATTAAGTTTTTAAGGTTAAGTGGTAAGGACTTAAGAGGGTATTGAATGGGAATCTTTAGGGACTAAGTGGGTTAAGTAAGGTGCACATAACTAATGGCCTAAAAATGAATGAATGTTTTAGGTTTGTGAATTTGGACCCCGGAGAAGGTTAAACGAACGACAGTCGACGGTGAAAGGTACAGTCTTTCTTGTGACCTGCTTGCTAACGAGGTGTCCCTCGGCTTGTGTGCTATCTGTTTATTTGCTATGACTAAGACAAGATAAAGCATGCAACCGGATATACTTGTTCTCGTTGTGAATGTGTTTTCTTTACACTAACCCACGAGACTTGAGATTGTTACTAACTAACTTTAGTACTTGTTGAGTTGAGAAGAGGATTTAAGTATTGGTATCTGTTGGTTAATACCCGTTAAGGTTTAACTAACACATGGTTGTAAGATTTTCACTAACTGGAACTTAAGGGGGGGAGTGAGGAACCCGGGACTGACTCCGGTCATGCATGCTAAGGAAAAAGGGGGTCGGTATCTGAATCAGATCCGTCCTCCGCTTAAGGACTTGTCTTCGGACTTGTTGCCTAGGGTCGGTTGCCGGCTCAGCTACACTGGACTCTCGTCCAAGGTAGGTGGCATTAAGATGGTGCGGTAGGATCACCTAAATCCTAAGTTTAAGATAAGATACAACCATTTCCATTCTAGAAACGGTTTGTATACTGAGATTGAGATAAGGATAAGACTGAGGTAAGTTAAGGTGAACTGAGGTTAAGGGGAATCAGATCTGGAGGAGGTTTTTCCTAACCCACTTGTTAAGGGAACGCTTGAGTTGTTCATTTGTGTGTGAACTATGTATGTTCACCTGTGGATGGTTGTTTATTGCACTTCATGTTATGATTGTGTATCTAATTAATTTCCATGCTATCGACAATTAGTCGTCGTAGCCCCGTTAGCTTGGGGGCCACGAGAGGGTCGTACCAGCATTCGTGCTGACCCCCTTTGGGGGATGTTTTTACACTTGCAGGTAAGCGGCCCATGAAGTCACACCACGAGAGTAGGATCGGTTAGACTTAGGATGGGTTATTTATTTTTGAGCACGGGTTACGCATGTGCGCCCGTCTATTTTTTTTAAACTGATGGAAGTTTATGTTGTCACTTGAGATACTCAAAACTCGGTTGGTGGGTATTTTGGACGGTATGTATATTTTGGATAAGTGTTGTAAATTAGTAAAGTTCGGTATGTTCTTTTGATCAGACCGTGGCAAGGTCCCGGTGTTAGTTTATTCCGCTGCGATCATTGGGATTAAGTTGTTAAGTTTTGCGATAACCACGATTGGCTTTGGACGGGGTGTTATAGTAACACCGGTAATTTGACAATCTTTTAATTAGCGTTGTGGTTTAATTGTTTAAGTACGACGATTAGAAGAAAAGTTAGGAGCCGTATTAGTAGGGGTGTTACAATATTAGTCAAACAAAATATACATCTTAGCTTGTCACCAAATATATGTTAATCGATTCCATGTCTTTCCTAACTCCTATGTCCACCACTCTATGCTTGAGCTTCTCACCAAATATCAGTTCATTGATGCTAAGTCTCTCCCAACTCTTATGTCCACCACTTTACACCTTGGCGCAGAGTCTACTGCGGAGCATGCTGATGAGAAAACGTACAGAGGAATCATTTGATCCTTATCGTATCTCACAGTAAGTCATCCGGATATTATGCACAATGTCTTTTTCTGTGCGAGATTTCAGGCTGCACCTCGGATTCCCCACGTTAAGGTTGTTAAATGCATTTTTTGTTATCTTTGTGGAACTTTAACACTTTGCATATTCTATCCTGCAGGTACTTCACCTACCTTGATGGCTTACACTGATGCTGATTTTGGTGGGTCAGTGACTGATCGTAAAAGTACATCTGGATCAGTCCAATTTCTGGGTAACAGTCTCATATCTTGGCCCACACGAAAGCAAGATGTCGTTGCTCTAGCTACTACTGAGGCGAAATATGTTGCTTGTGCTGCATGTTGTGCAAACCTTATGGCTTCGTCATCAACTTCATGATTTTCGAAATACCCCGAAATTTAAAATAATGATTAATTAGGCTAATAATGATTTTAAAGACTTAATTGCATCTAAATAAGCATGAGGGAACAAATCCCGAAGAAAACGGATCCTTAAAACGGATTAAAGCACAAACGAACCTTAAAGCGCGTTTTTCGAGGAAACCGGGAAAACGTGACTTTAAGCGGGTTAAATAGACGCGTAATAATTTTGGTTAACCAAATAGTCATTAATAAACATTAATGAAGAACCAATAAAATCAATAAAATCAAATAAACGAGAAAATTCCGGAAAACCGGTTCCGGTTAGTGAGTAATGTAAAAACTAGAAGTTGTGGGGTGATAAATGTAATAAAGCTAAACTAATGTCTCCCATTTGGAAATAAAAAAAATCAGATTCTCTGGTGTGTGTGTGTGGGTGCCGATTTACCCCCCTCCTCACACCCTCTTTATTCTTCCTTATATGCTAAAAGGCAAATAAGTAAAGAAAATAAGTACAAAAGTAAAAATAAAACTCTCTCCTCTACCAGCCCTCTCTCACCGTACTCCCTCCTCCTCTTCTAAATTATCTTCTTCCCCAAGCCTTGTAATGGCGATTTGAAGCTCCTCACACAACAGCCCCCTTCTCTCCTCTTGTTCAAGGCTTAAACCATCTCCAAATCTTACAAAAACTGCACCATTGGATTCCCCTTGTCAAGGAGATTATCTTCCTCCTTTCAAAAATCGAAAAGCTCCATTTTCATTTCCATGACTGGAGGCCGTTTGAGGATTTGAGACCACCATTGGAAGCTCCTTCATCACCTTGTTGCTTTGAGGTAAAAAGAAATTCGAAAATCTTCCATTTCCAGTTCTCATTTGCATTATACGAATTTCTAGATTTTGAACTCCTGGTGCCTTGTTCTCCAGCCGGTTTTTGGCTTCACTCTTGGGCTAGAAATCTTGTTCTTTTGCTAGCCTAGAACTCCACTCATCCATTGGAAGGTAATGCCTCTTATAAACTTAAAAACATGGCCAAAATTTTAGGGTTAGTTTAAGAATGAGTTTCTAAACTAGCATTGGTATGTATGGGTTGTTGTAGCATTGTCGGTTTGGTGGGGCTTGAACAAGAAACCGAGAACAAGAAAGAAAGAAAGAATAAGAAGGAAAAAAAGAAAGAAAAACTAGAAAGACAAGGTAAATGCTCTTACCTTGAGCTAGTTTTATATGTTGTATTGTAACAGATTTTGTGTGCTTGAAATGAGTAATGTACATTGTTTTGAGTAGTAGTTATGTTATAGTATAATAAGGAAGAGAATTAAGATGTTTTGGAATTTTTAAAAGATGATTAAAAGCTTGGGAGAACCTTGGGAAATAAATGTCTATGTGCAGGAAACATTTAATTTATTGTAGTGTGTGGAATGTTGTGAAGAAGTTGGAAATGTGTGTATTGATGTCTTGGACAAACAGGTGTGCTAAGTGGTAGTGTGTGAACAAAACAATGTGGTTATAAAGTGAAAATTATAGGGGAGACTATGTCAAAATTTACATAGAAACTAGAGAACTTGAGAGCTTAATATGAGTAGTTAATCATTTCAAAAACAGATTTGAGAAAGAGGTAAGTAGTGGGAAGAACTTGGGTGGAAGATAATGCATTTTGAATGCTAGAAGTGGCATTGGTAGAGGGAGTATTGGATGGTAAAAGTTAGAACAAAAATATGTAACATTGAAGAAAGAAAACTGGTACAAGTGCTAAAATGAAAGTGAGAAAAATTGTGTAAGTTAACATAGAAATAAGTAATGAATTTAGTAGATGGTTTAGGGGAGTTTAGAGCATCAAAATGGGTGTAAAACATGTTAGGAATGCTTTGGTAATGAAAGGAGCTGAAAACAGAATTTAAAATAAGTATACTGGAGCCGGCCGACCTTGGGACCGCCCTTGGCAAGGTCGGTCGAGCCTAAATTTGCAAGAACTGGAGTCTACTGACTTCGACCGACCTTAGGACCGAACTTGGCAAGGTCGGTCAAGTCGTAAAAATGTAAACCCAGAAGTCACTGACTTCGACCGACCATGGGACCTACCTTGCAAGGTCGGTCGAGTCTTAAATCTTCAGAACCAGAAATCTACTCACTTTGACCGACCTTGGGACCTACCCTGCAAGGTCGGTCGAGTCCGAATTCTCCAGGATCGTAACACACTGACTTCGACCGACCTTAGGGCCGACCCTGGGTAAGGTCGGTCGAGTCATACAAAAGAAATTTATAATAGTAATCATATGTATATATATACAGTAGTACAACATTGTTGGAGTAAGAATGGTAAGAAAACATGCACTTGAGTAAGAAAACAAACTTAAGGGTTGAAATGATTTTCATAACCAAGTATGAATTGTAAGGACTAGTAAGTGTATATTGGAAGTACTAAGGAAGGATTGAGTTAGGTCAATAATAGATAATTGACCGTACAACTCCATGTATGTTATAGGAACCGAATAGTTGAACACCGAAGGAAAGTCGGAGTTCGAGTACGACGGTGAACAGTATGATTTTCTCATGCCCCGTATGCTACCTTGGCTACTTTTATTTGTGTGTTTATGTGATCACCTAAACAAGATAAATGCACGAATTAGGTTTTTAATGCACTTACTTGTGCTTGTATTATATTGTTCTTGTTGTAATGTCTTGAGTCTTAGGTTGCATAATTCATGAAATGTATGAATGAGAATGAAGTGTTGTGTGGCCTTGAAGTGTAGTGTACTAACCCATTGTATGGGACGAAGGACTTCTAACAAATTCCTAACTAGCTAACATTTCTAACAATGAGAAATTGGTAAATTGGAATAAGTAGAAGTCCGATATAGTTTCGGCCACACGTGAGGATGAGGAGACACAAGAGGTTGGATCCGATTCCTGGCCTTAATCTTTTCCATGGACCAAATCCCTTAGTTGGGTAGCATCCTGGATTAGTGAGCCACCTTAAGCCCGGTGGTGGGATATCGTAGTCCCTGCCCGGAGGTCATACTGACTTGACTTGAGTAAGTAAGTAAGAAAAGTAATTGCATGAATAAAGATCATGGCTAGTGTAAGCCATTGATCACGAGTAAAGAGTAAAGCACACCCGATTAACCCGGGTGAGAAAGTAACTAACAAGTATTGTGTATGTATTGAAGAAGTGTATCTCTGGGTTACGGTAAGTACGAATGGTTGACTTGTAATGTCTTCCTTTTATGTGTTGAATGGAATGTATGTATGTTCTATGATGTGAATGTATTGTATCTTATCAAGCATGTATGTATGTATGAATAAAATGAACTGCATGTATTCGACTAAGTAGTGGCGTACCCCCGTTAGCACGCGGAATATGCGAATTTCATATGCAGCCTTTTGCTGAGCCCCTTGGGGCACTATTATTATTTCTACAGGTACCCGTGAGAATTGAAGGTCGAGTTAGGACCATGATGATTCTTTTTGCGTAGTTGGTAGGATATGAATGGTGTACCGAGTTGTACACGGCTTAACGACTTTTTGAGTAGCCGGTGTACCATGTGGTACACCCTTTTGGAGAATTGAACTTGTGAACTTAGCATGAATGAGAAAATGTATAAACTCATAATTTTTGAATAGATTTGTAGAGTTGGAATGTAATTCATATATCCTTGGATACTCGATAATCAAGAATGTAAGTAAGTATTAGGATTGTAATGTAAGTATTATGTTGCTCGCTATATCTTGATCTTCAGACCATTACAGTAAGTAGTAGAAGCCTTGTTAGTCTTGGGATGGCTAACGGCGTTGTATCACCCGCTGGGAGTATGTAAGTATCCGCAGCGCGTAGGGTAATTATAGAGACGATTAGAGGATAATGGACGGATTAACTGTTAGGGTGTTACAAAAAGTGGTATCAGAGCGCAGTAGCGCTCTGAAGATTAGATCACCGAGTGTAGTGATTACCGAGTTAGGATTATAAACCGTTACACAAAGGAGAATTAGAACCCTAACTAGGAATGACCGTTAAGGATAACGGATACCCCTTGACGTCTGAAAGACGATACCATTGCTTAAATTCGAGACCAGATGGTCACATTGTCACAGTATCTAATGTAATCCATACTTGTTCAGATGTCAGGAAGAGGCCGTGGTCGAGGCCGACCCCGGGGAGAGCAGGCTGATGAGCCTGGTGCGCAGACGGTTGCCGAGATCGTCGCAGCTACCATGGCACAGTTGTTGCCCCAGCTAATGATTGCTGCCCAGCAGCAAGTACAGAAAAACCAACAACCACAGCCCTACCCACCTCAACCCCGTGAAACAAACTGGGTAAAGAGCGTCGCCGACCTTTGACCTCCCTACTTTAGAGGCGAGAGCGACCCCGCCAAGCACGAGGCCTATATCTCCGAGATGGAGACGACTTTCGAGACCCTCGAGGCTCCCGCTGGAGTGAGGGTGTGGATAGCAGCGTACTACCTCAAGGATGCAGCTATGAACTGGTGGAAGCTCGTTAAGGCCGAGCATGCTGCTGACCTCGCATTCGACTGGGAAGCATTCACCTCTCTTCTCCGATCCAAGTATTACCCCGAGCATGTCAAGACCAAGAAACGGCTTAAGCTCGACGCCCTCAAAATGACGAAGAAGATGACGGTTGATGAATACTACCGTACCTTCACTTCCATTCTCGGACTACTACCCGACCATGGGTATACCGGCCAGGTCTTGGTAGACCGCTTCTACGGCGGATTAAGCCATAGACTCCGGTATGGCATGGGGTACACTAGGTTTACCTCCCTTCAGGTAAACATTGTTTAAACCCTTAGATGCCATGGTCAATACAAATTAGTACCTTCTCATGTAAATGCATAACCTAATGCCTGAATACTTCAGGATTGTTACCACGCTGCATCTCGAGTGGAGATCACCTGCCAGCTGAGAGATGAAGAGCAAGCGCTGAAGCGCAAGGTGAGCAGCAAGGGTAACAACTCCGATGAGCAAAACAAGAATAAGCCATGGAAGAAGAAGAAAGGGAATAACTTCCACCAAAACCAGAAGAACACCACAGGAGGCAGCAGTGCCCATGCTGAGAAGGGCAAGGCAGTTGAGCCGTTGCAGCTCGCCTACACTGCACCACTGGCATCAAAGCTACAGAGGTCTCAACCCTATAAGGGCAAGAACCCGAAACTGGACGAGTAAACTTGTGAATTAATGTGTATGTGAATTAGTGTAAATATGCCGAACCTCGCTAACTTAGAAGCTACAGAATCTGGTTCTGGCTATGGCAAGAGCCAAAGTGATGGCCGAAGCTATGTATGCTGAAATTGCAATAAAGATCATCCCGGAACCGATTGCCAAGGAAGGGAGATCCGATGCTACAACTGCCAGAAATCGGGGCACCGTGCGAATGTATGCCGAAGAACTTGAAGCCCAAGGCATCTACCAGGGCTACAAGCAGTGTGAAGGCAAGGAGGTTGCGTCTGACGATGCTCAGGCCCAGCAGACCTCACAGGGACAGGGGTCCCGAGGTGCTCAGAAGGGCGCACCACAGAGGCAGCCGGCCTTGCACATCATTGACCGTGACGGGACCGGTACTAAGTCCGGCCTAGGTACTAACTTAAACCTTGAATCCTTGAAAAGCATGTCTAAGTATCGAAGTAGTTGTATGAGTGAATGCATGAATGCGTAAGCAATTGTAGTATAAATTTAAGCATGAAATGAATTAGTTGAAACTAGAACTCACCTTAGATGAAATTTACCACCTTAGGGAGATTTAATATCTGCTACCCAATACCTTCAAACCCAAATCAAGAAGAAGCCGACATCACCACTCACCACTACACCAACGAGCAGTGTCAGGTTATCCGACCAGGTATGATTTTATTAAAAGGACACCTGACACTGGAAGCACAAATTACCATCATCTGACGATGTAACGAACTAGAAGCGGGTCCAGGAGGATTTTATACACCCGAATTCCCCGGTGGAGCGAAGATGAAGATGAAGATGATGTGCTTGGGAAAGGACTGGAACCCTTATACCAAGACATACCAGAAGACGCGAGCAAAAGACGGAGCAACACCTCCATCAATACCTACTACATTTCAGACGCTTGTCACACAAGCTGTAGAAATTGCATGACAATGTGAAGATGATCCAATCCCTACACTTGAAGCAGACCTATATATCATCAACTTCTATGAGAAAGAAGGACGACTTGGCTTACACCAAGAAAAGGACGAGACAACGGAATCTCTTGAACAAGGAGTGCCCGTATTGTCTTGGTCCATTGGTGAGGACGTGGTATTTATGTCTAGCGAGCAGAAGCGTGTGGACCTCTCGGAGAAATTGGTATTGAGATCAGGAGATGTCCTAATCATGGGTGGAAAATCAAGGTTGCTATATCACGGTATCAAAAGGATCATGTTGAATACGGCACCACCTGTAATAATCAATGCCACACACATGAAACCAGGACGCATGAACCTTACCTTTAGAAAGTATTAAACCTTGTAATTCCATGTAATGCATTAGTAATGTTATTAGAGATACCATATGTATGATGGGTGGTTTATTCAATAAAAGTAGTGTTGGTTATTAAATTCCACTTGCGTTATACCACCAAATTCTTGTAAAGCTTATGAATCAATAGGTTGTGGACTCGGTACCAAAGGTAACATGAGTATCCTCACCGAAGCACAAGCCAATAAGAGCGGCACCATTCTAACGGGAACCTTTCTAGTAAATGGCATTGATGCCACAGTACAATTCGACTCCGGCGCCTCTCATACCTTTGTATCGCCATCATTGGCAAAGAGGTTGGGGCTCGACGCAGATGAGTGACCAAACTTCCTGGTTACACTCCCGTCGGAGGAGCGAGTAATATGTACTAAGTATTACCGAACCGCCACAATTCGAATCAAAGGCGAAGAATTCCCCATCTCCTTCATCGAATTCAATGGGTTTGGATTCAACTTGATAGTCGGGATGAACTTGTTGGAGCAGCACAAGGGGTGAATCCTCTGCGCTGAGCATAGACTGCTGCTCAAGAGTCCATCTGGGGTTACTGTTTCATACCGCTAGAGGCCGAGAGAGCCTTCGACTACAGTCATCTCCGCTATGGCTATGTACCGGGAGCTTAGAAAGGGGCACGATGTGTATTTATGCTATGTGCAAGATTTAGAGAGAGATCCAGAATTCAGCACCGAGGTGCCAGTTGTATCAGAATTCCCGGATGTATTCCCGAAAGAGTTGCCTGCTATGCCACCACATAGAGCAGTTGAGTTCGAGATTGATCTTGTACCTGGTATTGGTCCCATTGCTAGGGCACCGTACCGTATGGCACCAGCAGAAATGACAAAACTCAAAGAGCAACTACGTGATCTACTAGTCAAAGGGTTTATACGCCCGAGTGTATCACCTTGGGGAGCACTGGTCCTCTTCCTAAAGAAGAAGGACGGTAGCCTCCGACTCTGCATCGACTACTACGAATTGAATGCGGTCACTGTAAAGAACAAGTAGGCATTGCCACGCATCGACGACCTGTTCGATCAGTTATAGGGAGCTTCAGTCTTTTCTAAGATCGACCTCCGATCCGGGTATCATCAGATTGCTATCAAAGAGCCACACATTGAGAAAACGACATTCCGTACAATATATAGCCACTATGAATTCACGGTGATGTCATTCGGTTTGTCAAATGCACCAGCAAAGTTCATGGATCTAATGAACCGCCTGTTCAGTGATCAGTTGGACACTTCAAGTAGTAGTATTCATCAACGACATTCTTGTGTATTCGAAGTCAGTAGAGGAGCATGAAAACCATCTAAGAAAAGTACTTGAGACACTGCGCGAGAACCAGCTGTATGTGAAGTTCTTCAAATGCGAGTTTTGGCTAGATTAGGTATCTTTCCTCGGTCATGTCATCTCGATCGCGGGTATATCAGTAGATCCGGCAAAAATTGAAACAGTACGATCATGGACTAGACCTAAGACTGTTACCAACATTCGGAGCTTTCTTGGTCTAGCCGGTTATTACCGGAGATTTGTGAAGGACTTTTCTAAAGTCACAAAGCCCATGACGACATTGATAAAGAAAGATGCACCATTTATATGGACTAATGACTGTGAGCAATCCTTTCAGAGCTTGAAGGACTCGTTGACCTCAGCGCCCATCCTCACTCTTCCAAAGGGCACAGAGGGATTCGAGGTATATTGTGATGCGTCTGGTAAAGGCATGGGATGTGTACTCATGCAGCATGGCAAGGTAGTAGCTTACGCCTCCGCCAACTGAAGAAACATGAGGAGAATTACCTGACTCACGATTTAGAGCTTGGAGCCATTGTCTTCACATTGAAGATATGATGACATTATCTATATGGGGTAAGCATCACCGTCTATTCCGATCATAAGAGCCTCCAGTACGTCTTCACACAAAGAACTGTATTTGAGACAAAGATGGTGGATGGAATTCTATCTGATTACGACATCAACCGTCAGTATAAAGAAGGGAAGGCAAACGTTGTAGCCGACGCCCTAAGCTGTCGAGCACTCGCTCCATTCGCTACTCGCTTCTTCTAGCTTGGTTGACAAGGTGCGAGACGCTCAGTTGAGCGACCCTACTTTAAGAGATCAGATAGAAAATCATAGAGGGTACCTTCGAAACTGAAAGTTCGACTTCAAACTGCATAAAGATGGTCTGATCTGAATGAATGGCAGATTATGCGTCCCCCGAAGCAATGAGAGCTAAGGGATCGCATTCTGCGAGAGTCACACTGTTCTCATCATTCGTCCATCCGGGAGCCTCCAAGATATACAATGACAAAAAGAGGTACTTCTGGTGGTCAGGAATGAAATCTGATGTGACTGTGTATGTTCTGAGGTGTCTCACTTGCCAGAAAGTAAAGTTCGAGCACCGAAGACCGAGCGGAATGGTACAATCTATGCCAGTTCCGGAGTGGAAATTTCATGATATCTCCATGGATTTTGTTGTTGGACTCCCACCTACCAGGGGAAGACTCAACATGATCTGGGTAATAGTCAATCACCTCACCAAGGTTGCCTGATTCATACTGATAAAGGACACTTGGAAGGTGGCGAAGCTCACTGAGTTATTCGACAAGGAGATCATTCGACACCATGGAGTCCCGAAGACTATTGTATCTGACCGTGACACGGGAAGCGCTGGGTACTGAGTTGAAGCTTAGCACCGCCTTCCATCCACAGACCGACGGTTTGACAGAAAGGACCATCGAGACACTCGAGGACATGCTTAGAGCATGTGCCTTAGACTTCCAGGGGAGCTGGATTGATAAGCTTCATCTGATCAAGTTCTCGTATAAAAATAGCTATCACGCGTCGATCAAGATGTCGCCATTCCAAGCTTTGTATGGAAGACCTTGCCTTACCCCACTGTGTTGGGATGAGTCAAGCGAAGCGGTCATCATAGGACCGGAGTATCTTGAACAAGTACAAGCTGAAGTTCAGCAAATCCAGCAAATATGAAAGCAGCCCAAGATAGACAGAAATCCTATGCGGATGTGCGACGACGCGACCTTGAGTTTGCCGTGGGCGACCAAGTGTTCTTACGCAAGCTGAGCCCAAAATTTGTAGGCCCGTACACGATTACTGAGAGGATTGGAGTTGTGGCTTATAGGCTAGCGTTGCCTGAAGAATTGGGGCATGTTCATGATGTCTTTCATGTATCACAACTCATGAAGTACATAGCCGATCCTTCTCATGTATTAGAACCCGAATAACTATCCCTAGAGCCGACGATGAGATATGTCGAGACTCCATTGTGAATCCTTGATACAAAGACTAGAGACACTCGCCATAAATCTATACGAATGGTGAAGGTCTTGTGGGCTAACCACGATGTCGAGGAAGCGACTTGGGAATTAGAGGACGCCATGAAGGCGAAGTACCAAGATTTATTTGTAGACTAGCGGTCTAGTATCCATAGAATACGGAGGGTACGGGGCGTATCCCTTTTAAGGGGGTAGAGCCATTTTGTTTTTGCATTGCTTCCGGATAGCATTGCATAGTATGTATTGTCGTACACTTTGTTGGCACAGTGTAGTGCAAGTGGTATTCAGTATGTTTGTACAATGAGTAATGTACTTGGATTGTGATATGGTATTGTGGAATGTGTGAATTATATGTTGTATTGTATTTGGATTGTGTGTGCTTGCAGTGTGGGAATTGTGAGCACCTTGTAAGGTGGTAGTAAACTGCATTGTGGCAATTGGTTTGCCAAATGAGTAGAAATAGTAAACCGTAAACCTTGAGCAACTTTAAGGGCAAAGTTCCTTAAGGGGGTAGATTGAAATACCCCGAAATTTAAAATAATGATTAATTAGGCTAATTATGATTTTAAAGGCTTAATTGCATCTAAATAAACATGAGGGAACAAATCCCGAAGAAAACGGATCCTTAAAACGGATTAAAAGCATAAACGAACCTTAAAGCGCGTTTTTCAAGGAAACCGGGAAAACACGACTTTAAGTAGGTTAAATAGACCCGTAATAATTTTGGTTAACCAAATAGTCATTAATAAACATTAATGAAGGTCTATAACCAATAAAATCAAATAAATGAGAAAATTCCGGAAAACGGGTTCCGGTTAGTGAGTAATGTAAAAACTAGAAGTTGTGGGGTGATAAATGTAATAAAGCTAAACTATTGTGTCCCATTTGAAAATAAAAAAAATCAGATTCTTTTGGTGTGGTGTGGGTGCGATTTACCCCTCCTCTCACCCTCTTTATTCTTCCTTATATGCTAAAAGACAAATAAGTAAAGAAAACAAGTACAAAAGTAAAAATAAAACTCTCTCTCCTCTACCAGCCCTCTCTCACCGTACTACCTCCTACTCTTCTTAATTCTCTTCTTCCCCAAGCCTTTTAATGGCGATTTGAAGCTCCTCACACAGCAGCCCCCTTCTCTCCTCTTGTTCAAGGCTTAAACCATCTTCAAATCTTACAAAAACTGCACCATTGGATTCCCCTTGTCAAGGAGATTATCTTCCTCCTTTCAAAAATAGAAAAGCTCCATTTTCATTTCCATGGCTTGAGGCCATTTGAGGATTTGAGACCACCATTGGAAGCTCCTTCAACACCTTGTTGCTTTGAGGTAAAAAGAAATTCGAAAATCTTCCATTTCCAGCTCTCATTTGCATTATAAGAATTTCTAGATTTTGAACTCTTGGTGCCTTGTTCTCCAGCCGGTTTTTGGCTTCACTCTTGGGCTAGAAATCTTGTTCTTTTGCTAGCCAAGAACTCCACTCATCCATTTGAAGGTAATGCCTCTTATAAACTTAAAAACATGTCCAAACTTTTAGTGTTAGTTAAGAATGAGTTTCTAAACTAGCATTGGTATGTATGGGTTGCTGTAGCGTTATCGGTTTGGTGGGGCTTGAACAAGAAACCGAGAACAAGAAAGAAAGAAAGAAGAAGAAGGAAAAGAAAGAAAGAAAAACTAGAAAGACAAGGTAAATGCTCTTACCTTGAGCTAGTTTATATGTTGTATTGTAACAGATTTGTGTGCTTGAAATGTAATGTACATTGTTTTGAGTAGTACTTATGTTGTATTATAATGAGGAAGATAATTAAGCTGTTTTGGAATTTTTAAAAGATGATTAAAAGCTTGGGAGAACCTTGGGAAATAAATGTATATGTGCAGGAAAAATTTAATGTATTGTAGTGTGTGGAATGTTGTGGAGAAGTTGGAAATGTGTGTATTGATGTCTTGGATAAATAGGTGTGCTAAGTGGTAGTGTGTGAAACAAAAAAATGTGGTGAGAAAGTGAAAATTATTGGGGAGATGAGAAGGGAAGAAATAGCGCCAAGCCAAAGCAGGATACGTAGAGCATCCGACCGCTCTAGCCGGACGAGGTCAGAGGCTTATAGAGCATCCGTCCGCCTCTAGCCGGATGGAAGTGCAAACACATAGGGCATCCGGCCATCTCTAGCCGGATGAAAATGGGGCTTAGGCAAAGCAAAGCATCATACGACCGGCCGCTTGTGGTCGGTCAAAGATTCTAGGGGGGGTAGTTAGAACTGTACTTAAACTTGTAAAATACAGGCTGGCACCAAAAAGACCAGGCCCAAAAAACTATAAATAAGGGTGTACCCCGTGAAATAAGACACGCGATATTTGGCAATCAAACTCACATTCTATTCTAATAGAAGCTCTCTTTCTCCCTCTCTACTCTCGCGAGATTCTGAGTCCGAGACCAGGTAATGTAGGATAGAAGGTCATATCGGATCGTACTAGGATAGATGTACTGTCACATTGCGATCGGGTTGGATCTTGTAGGATAGATAGACTGTTTCATTTGGCGCCGTCTGTGGGAAACGAACAGCAAGAAGCAACCACGAGACCACCTGGAAACAGGGAAGTAATCTGCGACGATTTATAGCGAAAGATCTGAAATAACCAGTGACTTTTTTCCAGGATCGAACACGAAAGATGGCTCCAAGATCAAAAAGAAAACTCTGAGAACGCTACTGACGATTACAACCGCTCCGAGGAAGGGATGAGTTCGGACATGCAGAGGCCATCTCCAAAAAAGATCTTGAGGACATGCTAAAGGGACTAGTCAGGTCCATTGACGAAAAAATTGTAGAGGGAAATGAGACTTTGAAGCAGCGGAACTGATGCAAAGGGACGAGGAGTCAAAGAAAATGGGACGAAATGACGGAGGCCATCGAGCAATTGAAGAACAGAGATTCCAGAGGCAGCAATGGGGAGGAAAGTAAGGATAGAAACGCACAATTCGATTGTTGACGAAGGAGAGATGGAAGAAGATGATCAGATAGATATGAGCGTACCCCTTTCTCAGAGCGGATAAGGAAGGCAACTCCCGCCGCACTTTGTCGCCCCAGCAATTGGGAAATATGACGGGACTGGAGATCCTGCTCAGCATATCAAAAAGTTCATGTTCGCCATGAACACTCAGGGGATTAGCTCCCTCGCCCTCTGCAATCTGTTCCCCGGAACGCTTTCAAAGAGAGCATTGGGATGTCGAAGTTTTAGATAAAATGTACAAGTTGGAAATGTAAGGAATCATATGACAAGTGTTAGGAGTGTTTGTAAGAATTTAGTAAATGTTTGAGAAGATCTATGGAAGTTGTTTTGGAGAGTTTGGTGGAAGTTCTAAGGTGAGTTTAAGTGCCTAAATGTTGAGACATTATGAGGGTTAGGAGAAGTTTGGTGAATACTGGTTAAGTGTTTGAAGGCTTAGAAAATGAGTGTTTTGCCTTGTCCGAACATCCGTCCGGACATGGACGTTCGGACAGGCCCTGTTGCGTGAAAATTTTCGGGAGTCTCGACTTGTGTCCGACCTTGGGAAGTCCGACACAAGTTCGGACGTGCCTGCTTCTACTTAGGATTTTCCTCGACCCATGTCCGAACTTCCGAAGTCTGACACAAGTTCGGACATGCGTCTGTTTTCAGTTTTGAGTCTCGACTGCGCCCGAACTTGGGAAGTCCGGACCAAGTTCGTACATGCCACTGTTTGGCCAAAAACTTGTTTAAGGATGGGAAACTGATGAGGATATTAGGTATTGATGTTATAAGGTTGTTTAAGACATGTTTGATGGGTAACAATGATAATTAAGTGGATGATAAGTATAAGTGATGAGGAGAAGCGATTCACTTAAGATTAATTTGTAAGATAAGTTGTAAGACTTAAAAAAGATGTTAGGTTGGGATCATTAAGAGTTAAGTAAGGTAAGTAAGTTAAGTAAGGTAAGTAGTTATGTAAGTTAAGTAAGTTGAATTAAGTTTAAGTGATTAACAACCTAAAACTGATGAATGTTTTAGGACTTGGGAATTTGGACTCCGGAAAGAGAGTAAGCAACTGAACACCAACGGTGTGCTGGTACAGTTCTTCTTGTGACCCGCTTGCTAACGAGGTCCCTCGGCTTGTGTGCTTTGTTTTTGTGTGTAACTAAACAAGATAAAGCATGCAACCGGAATACTATATTTATTGTATTGTGTGTAATGTTTGAAAACTAACACAACATACCGTGAGAACTACTAACCAACGTTTAGTAAGGAATTGAGTGAGACTAGGAACGCTCCTAATAGGGCTGATATAAAACCGAAAGAGGTTAACCAACAAACATGTCTTGAGACTTATCAACTGGAACTTGAGGAAGCCCCGGGACCGATCTCCGGTCAGCATGCTAAGAAAAAGGGGGTCGGTTCATCTATAGCGATTCGACTTCCGTTAAGGACTTGTCTTCGGACTTGTAGCCTAGGGCCGGTTGCCAGCTCAGCTACGCTGGACTCCCGTCCAGGGTAGGTGGCATTAAGATGGTGCGGTGGGATCACCTAAATCCCAGGTTTGGACTTAGGATACAACCATTCCCCTCCAGGAACGGTTTGTATACTGAGAATAAGTTAAGATTAAGATTAAGGTAAGGCTAAGATAAGTTGCAACCATTCCTTTTTAAAGGATGGTTTGTATTATTAAGATTAAGATTAAGGTAAGGCGAAGATAAGTTGCAACCATTCCTTTTTAAAGGATGGTTTGTATTATTAAGATTAAGATTAAGGTAAGGCTAAGATAAGTTGCAACCATTCCTTTTTAAAGGATGGTTTGTATTATTAAGATTAAGATTAAGGTAAGGTTAAGATAAGTTGCAACCATTCCTTTTTAAAGGATGGTTTGTATTATTAAGATTAAGATAAGCTACATCCACTCCTTATTAAAGGATGGTTGTTTCTAAGATTAAGATAAGACTAAGATTGAGGTGAGATAAGGATGGACTAAGATTAAGAGGGAACATTACTTAAGGAGTTAAATAATTAACTCTCTAATTAAGGGAACGCATTTAAGTCGTTCATTGTGTGTGAACTTTGATTGTTCATATCTGAGTTGTTGTTTACTGCACTTTCTATTATGTTGTGCATCTAATCAACCTCCATGCTATCGACAATTAGTCGTCGTAGCCACATTAGCTTGGGGGCCATGAGAGGATCGTACCAGCATTCGTGCTGACCCCCTTTGGGGGCTGTTTTTACTACACAGGTGAACATCAGGAGGCGGCCGTCGCGAGAGTAAGAAGGGGTACAAGTGTGAAGGGTTAAGTGTGGCCTACGAGTTGTGCATGTACACTCGTATGGCAACTGAGTTAGTAAGATGTATAGGATATGAGGGGATTGCAAGAAGGAAATGTAATTGGTTAAGGTTGTTGTACTAATGTTCGGTATATTCTGTAGTCAGACCGTGGCAAGGTCCTGGATTGTAAAGAATTCCGCTGTGACATGTTTATATATATACTGTTAAGTTGCGAGACCACATCTGGATTGAGTTGGGGTGTTAAAAAAGTGGTATCAGAGCGTAGTTACGCTCTGAAGACAAGAAATACCGAACTTAGGAGAATATTGAGGCTGAGATTGAGTTATGGGTTAAGGGTTGAGAGATAGAGTGAGAGGTGCGTTAGTCGGGACTTCCCGGTGTTTGCCGGACATCCATAGTACCTAGACCCGCCCTCCACATCCCTAACCCTGAATATGTGGAACAAACGCCAGAGAGAAGAAAGCCTTCTCTTACTCGGGGAGACCCGATCTGGCAGTTAGCTAACAGTAAGCAATACGAGAAACATCTTGTTGCACAACAGTTACAGAGAACTTGGAGGTTTTCAATGGAGCGCAACAGAGAAACAGGCGCTACCTATGGAATACTATCAGTAAGGGAACGGTAATTACCGGCAACATGGGTCGACATGCTACGCAGTCGAAATAACCCGCAATACCAATGGTAAGTAAAGCACTACGAGTGCAATGGATAAGGAAAGGGGAAGTGACATGAGTACCGGACAGTGGTCCGAAGGAGCATAACAGTAGGATAATACAAAGCAAGAGGACTGAGACTACTGGAAAGTCCAGTTAGAAACGGGAACTCCAAACCCCATACAATGAGGAAGGTTACAAAACCTGGCCAACATAACGCGAACGACGGTAGAAACTTATACAAATTGTATACCGGAATAGGACTACGATATAGTGCCTAAAGAAGAATCATTACTTAGTAACCACAACAAGATGTGTGGAGACAAGAGCGAGGATTAATACATAAGGAAATATTAAGGGGTTCCCTCAGAAAGAGGAACGCCCTGATAAATGACAGTACTGTCAAACAACAAGGAAACTGCTTGATGGCCGGTTATCCAAAATAAGAGATCATCGAAGGAGTCCCGAGGACTACCAATTACATGGGAATTAGAAGGAAGCATCACTTCCAATGTAACTTGCACCAATAGCCCATCCTGCATGGCGCACTTGCCATAGCAAGTGCTACCACGGTTAAGCTACACGGAAAGCCATCATGGCAAGATAGGAGAACGCTACAGTTGTAACACATATTAATACTGGATTGTAAATCCATGAGAACAGAGAAAAAAGACCTAGGAAAGGCCCGACGGCCTGACCATGATGAGATAAGGTGACACGCCAGTCAGCCGGGAGCGGAACTTGGACAAAGTATTAAACCGTATAAATATTAGCAACGGTATAACCCACTACAAACAACAACCGACAGTACGGTAAGAACACAATCCTGAACTCCAAGGGGAAAACCTAAGAGATCGCTTAGAATCCGAGCAAAACACTATATAAGCAATAACATACAAGGGATGTATTATAAGATACTATTGAGACTGTGGAAGCAACAAATTCCAACGAAAACTGGATAAGACTCCCAGGGTGACCATTAAGAATACCAATAACAACGTTCTACAATGAAGATGTTGGAAAACCCAGAAAACAAGGATAAAAGAAATAAACGTAAGCTATAACCTACTAAGGATTAAAGTCGTACAACCCTGGAAAAGGAAAGCTCAGAGGACTACCCCCACAGAGCGGGCATAGTCGAGCCGAACAACTGATGAATGACAGTTAATACTGTTTGTTTAACTCATTAACACCCGAGTATGATTGATCATCAACGGGTGGCATAGTCAACGGAAGTTGAACGAAGCGTTGAGATGGAAGTATAAGATGACAGGATAATATCCAACTTGGACACCTTAAGGCAGACGCCTAATACGAACTTATCCTTATTTGCTAAAAGACATAGGTCTAATAAAATGACAGTATGGTCAAAGACACTAAGTAACCTCAGAATACCTGAATAAACTTCCATAGCAGGAAGCAGGATCCAGCGACTTACCATGAAACCCAATACTACATTTAGTATGTAACCTAACGGTAGATAGTGTTCAAAGGATCAGAACCTATCAGGATGACCTACGGATGAGTAGGAATATAAGTAATGAACTGAGACATTAAGCACTAAGAGCCTACGAGCCAAGGATGTTAACCACATCAGAGCCCGAGGCGCAGTAAGTTATAAGAGAGCTTGTTTAAGCCACAAAGGAACTATAATTGGTAGATATGAACGGTTATCAAACCTATAACTTAGATTGAGAAGAACGTTGCCAAGAAAGGGTACCAAAGAGAATATTGAGATAATGCTAAGGACAGGAGCGGAGAACGAACCATGCCTTTTAGGGTGGGGATACCTCTCCTTGTTGTGAAGCCATGAGTGGGAATGAACCCCTCAAAAAGGCTTTCACTTATTAGAGATGCAATACGCTTTTGTTAGAGAATGGAAATTGTAAATTTGAGATCACTTTAGAACATATCAGATACACTTGAGTAATAAGAAAGGCTGCAGAGACAGACCTCATATCCAATACCCAGGATTTAAGAATCAGTAATCGTCAGAGATAAACGTTGTGAGTGCACAACAGGGGAGGTCAAATGACCAATGCTCCGAAGAGCTTGTGATTCAGTGGATGACTTCTTCAGTAACCGGTAGAATTACATGGTAGATAACATCATAAGGAAGAAAGAATGTGAGGGAAATCAGCCTACTTACGAATCTAAGATTGGAGCAGAACACCTTCGAATTAGGAATCAACTATTTTACAGCACGGTATGACAACCGCCATACACCGGAATGAGAGAACTCCCAATGTGTTTACACCAAGAAGGGACTGAGTATGAGGTAAGACATTAGAATAAGTGAGTAAGAGGTTGCACCATCAATGGGAAACATGGTAAAGGCCAACTACCACGGTAGTAGTGGTCGTGAGTACAGTATTTGTATGAGGGGATTAAGTCATGGTGCGCGGTAAAGCGACCGTTATGTAAGAGCCGTCAAATATTGACACTGAGGCAATTAGATTTATGAATTAAGACCACCATAAGTAAGAAAATAAGATGGTAGACGAACTGTGCATTGATGCCAGTAGTCTGGACCTGGTTTGGTAAGATTTCACAGGAAGCACGCTACCCATTCCTTAAGGAACTGGAAGTGCATTCCTAATAGAATGAATATGAGAAAGAAGATAAGAGGCTCTATGGAAAGAGACCTAAGCTACCAAGAAATAGAATCAATACGGAATACAGAAAGGAGCTGGAGCATACCATACCCAAGAACACAGTAAATGGACTTCCCTTGATTAACTTCAAGAAGAACAATAAATGTTATTATGGAACGATGAAAGAGGAGATCGACAACAGAATACTTCATAATTAGCAATAGCTAAACGTGTGACGGACACTATGAGTTTACTAAAACGAGACGTGGGACGACTGCACCCCACAGGGGCTTGCAGGCCTGACACGCTCATTTATGAGTTAGTTGGGTAAGTAGTAATGTACCAGTAAGGTACCCCACGCATGTAGACGAGTGGTGTAAGGAACACGGAAGTAGTCGACTCCATACCACGGACAACAACCCAAGATCAGTCAAGAGCAGCCACTACCACAACAGTCGAAGAGAAGAATTCAGTTGAACCAACAACACAAAGAAATTAGAGAACAAATAATTAAGGACTATGAAATGCGAAGAACACGGATTGTTAAGTACAGACATTGGGCATGTCTTAAGCTGTAAGAGATTAAACTGTAAAGCACAATACGCACTAAACAGTAGTTTCAGATTAAAAATCATCCTCAGACCAAAGGTCAGATGGAAAGAACGATTTAGACACTTAAAAGAACGCTAAGAATATGAACATTAGATCCCCAGAGAGACTGGATAGACAAGCTACAACTTATCAAGGCCGTGTATATATATAAAGATAACACGTGACCATTGAGGGACCTTTAGTGCTAAACCATAAGCACGCAGGAGGAAAATATGCAATACTGTAAAGGATAAGCGAGACGGTTAAGCCTAAGACCATCAGAGTTGTGCAGCGGAAGCTAGCAGATCACTACCTTTGAGATTAGACCAAACTAAGTTAAGGAAACGGTATAAGTACCATTAAGAATCCTCGATACAGAGACTAAGTCATTTATGATCGAATTATAAGTAAGATAGATGACGTGGAAGCTAGAATGCTTGGTGAGATTTAGACATCTTGAACTTATGTTCAAGGATGAATAGATATAATGCTGATTACATGGGCGTAATCCATTTTAAGGGGGGTAGAGCGAAAACCGCTTAGCGTATGTTGGTGTACTGAGTACATAAACTACGGTGTGCATAGCACAAAATAATTTGAGAATATGTTTTACATAAACATTTTGAGATAAATCATGGTTATTGCACACAGAAGATGTGAATACCATACATATTAAGTACTTATCTTGTTAACTCCGGTGTGAGTACAAGTTAAGAGAATTAAGGAAGAGGAATAAGGAGATTTAAGAAATAAGGAATATATATGAGGTATAAGTCGATATGAGACTGTGTGTGAGATAAGAATAAGATAACCCTATGAGATATTATTTGAGATGAGTATGAGGAAGGAAATAGTAATGCTATGTGGTATGAGACGGCGAAGTTGGTATGAGACTGATATAGAACTTAGTAGGAATTTAAGTCTTGAGGTAATTACTAAGAGATGAATCGGGAATGTTCGATTTACTGAGTCCACACTTTGGAGATGTATTGATTATGATTAGAAGAACTAAGAAGATAGAAAATTGGACATGAGTGAATTATTTGATGTTTGAAAATGACGTGGGAGGTGGAACTTGATTTTCTAGGGATCAAGGGAAACCGAACACAAATTGGAGTGGAAGGATAGTTCGACACTGATGCTGATCACATCAGGGTTGGATGATTCCTGGAACTCCCTACCAGTGGTCACAATTAAATCACACTATGGATAGAGGCCTTAGGATAAAATGAAATTGGAGTTGATTGTATTTTTAATTAGAGGAATTATTCCTCACACGACCTCGTAAAAAGGATTACCTTTTTACTGAGTCTCGCCCATGAAGTCGAGGACGCACGAGCCTTTGTCTTCGGACCGGTGACATGGGGAGAGCAGAGTGTTTTGTATTCTGGCCCATGGTGACGAGGACGAATGAACCATTGTCTACGGACCGGTGACATGGGAGAATACGTTGGAAATTATGTGAATGTTTTAATCAACAAAAGAAACATAAAGAATTTTGAGTGTTATACATGCTTGAGCATGTTGTGTGATATTTAAGTATAAGAATATGGCGGATCTAATGATCCAATGAGTTGGAGTATACATAAGTATGATCTGTACGATCTATAGAATGAGGTAAGACATGTATTTTAATAAGATAAGATGCATGGGAACTTTGGGGACAAAGTTCTTTTAAGGGGGGTAGATTGAAATACCCCAAACCTAAGTATGCTAAGCAAACATCAAATTATGATGTAGTAAGGCAAGAATATGCCTTAGAAAGATTGGTAGACATATTAAACCAAGGAAAACACAAAAAGTGCTTTAAGGGCAATTAGGGCAAAAATGTGCTCTAAGCTTGGAGAGACTTGGGTGAGTACCCAAATATCATGATAAGACCTTAGTAATATTCTAATGGTCATTTTAAACCAATTACCAAAGAAAACCAAGCTTGAAAACAAGTTAAAACACAAAATGTGCTTTAAGAAGTCTTAAAGCACATTTTTGAGAAATTGTCTTAGAATTGAGTTTTGAGTGGCTAGATGTCCATCATTACTCTTTAATCAACATGTGTACTAATTAGTATCACATTAGGAAGCCTAAATCAATGGGAAATCAAAATTTTCAAAAATATGTGCACTAATTTGTGAATAGTGCCAAATAGTGACTAGTTTAAGTTTTAATCAATATAAGCTAATTAGTTGGTCAACAAAGACCATGACTAGCCTTATTTAAGATGGGGGCCGGTTTTCTAAGGGATGAGTCACCATAGACTTCATCAAATAAGGAAGAAAAGAAGAGATAAGTAAAGAAGTTACTATTTGCTTTATTAAAGCAAATATCTTACCTTTTAGCCTACCTTCTCTCCTCTTCTCCATTCATTCTCTTCTTCCACGGTTTTCTTCATGCTCTTCATCCTCCCAAACCGAGAGAACAAGCTCCATTGTTGCCTCACCTTGCCTTGTCTACAACTCACTCATTTTAGCTCCAAAACAAAAACTAAACACATATTATTCTTAGTTAGCTTAAGCTCTAGCTTTCTATCTTTTCAAATCCTTCAAAGCTCCATTTCGGTGCCATGAGAAAACTCCATTGATGGAGGAAAATCAAGTTTTAAGAGCTCATTAGCTTCTCCATTCTCTTAAGGTAAAGAAAATGTAAGAAAAACCATGTTTCCATCATTCCTTCCACATGGCCGAAAATTACTACTCATGGGGCCTTGTTTTTATACCTTGTTCTAGCTTGATTTATTCACCAAGGACTAGTGGAGGTCCTATTTCATTCAATGCCAAAGTCTATCTTGAGACTTCAAAGGTAATCATCCACTTTTATGCCTTAGAACACATTTCTAACCTAGGTTTTCATTCCTTAAGGTTAGTGTATTGTTTAGTACTCATGTGAGTCATTGAATATTGATTAGAACATTGGCAAAGAAAGTTGAAGTGGTGGCCGATATTCATGCAAGAAGAAGGTCTAAGGAGGAAGATAAGATAAGCTTGAGAAAACAAGGTAAACTACTTACCTAATGGTGGTTTAAGGTTAAGGGATGAGTTTTAGATGAGTACCAATGTAGCCTAGGGCTTACATTAGGTAATGGGTTGTATAACCTAGGAAAAAGAGTTTAAACAAGCTTATGAACTTGACTAAGGAGCCAATGGGAATGAGTTAGTAATATAAGTTTAAGAGGGATTTTAAGAGCATTATAACTACTATGAGATTGATGAGTGTATTTGCAGGTTGAAGGCTTTTATATGTGGGAAATTCAGTGTTTAAGTTTAAGTCATTTAAGGGCCTAAGAGCCATGTCATTTAAGAGCCTTGGTGCTATGCAATTTAAGATTATTGCAATATAATAAGTTGTTGTGAATGAGTTGGTTTGGTGATGAGATGTGACGTGAAAGAACTTCATGTGTGTGAGATGGGTGAATGAGGAAAACAATGCATTTGGGCATGATAAGATGCTAGAGAAGCTATGGCGAAATTTGAGTAGAAAACAAAGTGTTTAAGTGGTAGTGGTGAGTTAATATGCCCTAAGGTTTACTAGGGAGCATGAAAAGAAAATTGGGTGGAAATGAGTTAACTAAGAAGTTCTTGAGGTTTAGAATGACCTATGATGGTCTATGAGGAAATTAGAGTTTAGATGGGTGCATAGAACACACCAAAGTCATGATATGAGGAATGGTAAGACTTGTGCATAAGTTTTAAGGAGAAGGTGTATAATGCTTAAGGTGATTTAGGTATGAACTTGGAAATATATCAATGAAAGTCTTGGGAAGCTTGTCTAAGTAGTGATGATACTAGTAGTGGAACAATAAGGTTTTAGCTTAGATGGTAATGAGTGGACTTGGGTGGTGGGATTGAAGATTGAAGGAGAATATGGTGTATTGACTAGGAATGTATAAGAGCGTAAGGTCATGAGAATGGTGAGAGATTGAGCAAAGCAAAGATGTAATGTAGTGATGTTAAGGAGGAGCTATATGGGTAGGAAAGAAACACTTTGGTTAGTCGAAGTTTTAGATAAAATGTACAAGTTGGAAATGTAAGGAATCATATGACAAGTGTTAGGAGTGTTTGTAAGAATTTAGTAAATGTTTGAGAAGATCTTTGGAAGTTGTTTTGGAGAGTTTGGTGGAAGTTCTAAGGTGAGTTTAAGTGCCTAAATGATGTTAGAAGACATTATGAGGGTTTAGGAGAAGTTTGGTGAATACTGGTTAAGTGTTTGAAGGCTTAGAAAATGAGTGTTTTGCCTTGTCCGAACATCCGTCCAGACATGGACGTTCGGACAGGCCCTGTTGCGTGAAAATTTTCGGAGTCTCGACTTGTGTCCGACCTTGGGAAGTCCGGACACAAGTTCAGACGTGCCTGCTTCTACTTAGGATTTTCCTCGACCCATGTCCGAACTTCCGAAGTCCGGACACAAGTTCGGACATGCGTCTGTTTTCAGTTTTGAGTCTCGACTTGCGTCCGAACTTGGGAAGTCCGGACACAAGTTCGGACATGCCACTGTTTTGGCCAAAAACCTTGTTTAAGGATGGGAAATGATGAGGATAATTAGGTATTGATGTTATAAGGTTGTTTAAGACATGTTTGATGGGTAACAATGAGAATTAAGTGGATGAATAAGTATAAGTGATGAGGAGAAGCGATTCACTTAAGATTAAGTTTGTAAGATTAAGTTATAAGACTTAAAAGTGTTAGGTTGGGATCATTAAGAGTTAAGTAAGGTAAGTAAGTTAAGTAAGGTAAGTAAGTTAAGTAAGTTGAATTAAGTTAAGTGATTAACAACCTAAAACTGAATGAATGTTTTAGGACTTGGGAATTTGGACTCCGGAAGAGAGTAAGCAACCGAACAACCAACGGTGAACGGTACAGTTCTTCTTGTGACCTGCTTGCTAACGAGGTGTCCCTCGGCTTGTGTGCTATTTGTTTTTGTGTGCTCACTAAACAAGATAAAGCATGCAATCGGAATATTATATTTATTGTATTGTTGTGTAATGTTTGAAAACTAACACAACATACCGTGAGAACTTACTAACCAACGTTTAGTAAGGAATTGAGTGAGACTAAGGAACGCTCCCTAATATGGGCTGATATAAACCGAAAGAGGTTAACCAACAAACATGGTCTTGAGACTACTACTAACTGGAACTTGAGTGAGGAAACCCGGGACCGATCTCCGGTCATGCATGCTAAGAAAAAGGGGGTCGGTATCTATAGCAGATTCGACTTCCGCTTAAGGACTTGTCTTCGGACTTGTAGCCTAGGGCCGGTTGCCGGCTCAGCTACGCTGGACTCCCGTCCAGGGTAGGTGGCATTAAGATGGTGCGGTGGGATCACCTAAATCCCAGGTTTGGACTTAGGATACAACCATTCCCCTCCAGGAACGGTTTGTATAATGAGAATAAGTTAAGATTAAGATTAAGGTAAGGTAAGATAAGTTGCAACCATTCCTTTTTAAAGGATGGTTTGTATTATTAAGATTAAGATTAAGGTAAGGCGAAGATAAGTTGCAACCATTCCTTTTTAAAGGGTGGTTTGTATTATTAAGATTAAGATTAAGGTAAGGCTAAGATAAGTTGCAACCATTCCTTTATAAAGGATGGTTTGTATTATTAAGATTAAGATTAAGGTAAGGTTAAGATAAGTTGCAACCATTCCTTTTTAAAGGATGGTTTGTATTATTAAGATTAAGATAAGCTACATCCACTCCTTATTAAAGGATGGTTGTTTCTAAGATTAAGATAAGACTAAGATTGAGGTGAGATAGTAGGATGGATCTAAGATTAAGAGGGAATATACTTAAGGAGTTAAATAATTAACTCTCTAATTAAGGGAACGCATTTAAGTGTTCATTGTGTGTGAACTTTGATTGTTCATATCTGAGTTTGTTTTTACTGCACTTTCTATTATGTTGTGCATCTAATCAACCTCCATGCCTATCGACAATTAGTCGTCGTAGCCGACTTAGCTTGGGGGCCAGAGAGGATCGTACCAGCATTCGTGCTACCCCCTTTGGGGGCTGTTTTTACTACCAGGTGAACATCAGGAGGCGGCCGTCGCGAGAGTAAGAAGGGGTACAAGTGTGAAGGGTTAAGTGTGGCCTACGAGTTGTGCAGAACACTCGTATGGCAATTGAGTTAGTAAGATGTATAGATATGAGGGGATTGCAAGAAGGAATGTAATTGGTTAAGGTTGTGTACTAATGTTCGGTATATTCTGTAGTCAGACCGTGGCAAGGTCCTGGATTGTAAAGAATTCCGCTGTGACATGTTTATATATATACACTGTTAAGTTGCGAGACCACATCTGGATTGAGTTGGGGTGTTAAACATAGGGCCCAAAAGATTTAATCAACAATATTATGCCGTTATGATTGTTACCCTCTATTTTCAAACACTAGGCGATTCCCATGCTCATTGCACTGATATAGGGGCGTAAAACAATTTTTTGTTGAAAGAGCTCAGCCACTATACACTCAGTAGTAGTAATGTTAAATATCATGAGCCACAAAATATATATATTTGACCTGTCTAGTTTCGCCAAATGTAGAGAAGCTATTGTGGAACTTGGAAGACAAGCCCGTTGAAATGAGATCAACCATTATCCAAGGTTGTGTCTATATTCTATTCTGCCCAACATGACCTATGCAATTTTGACCCAAACATTGCTTCATTCTGTCAATCCCATTCTGGTAGTGCCGCATCAAGAAATGGTAAACCACACCCAACATGAACAGCAGCCAGGTGACTAAGACAACGTGATTTTTTTTTAATCAGGCCCTAAGGATATCACATAAGCACAAGCTATGAAACTGAGAGGGCATACACATACAATCCTGCACATATAATAGAGATGAAGAATGTGGAGAAATAAGTAGAAAAAGAATAATACATGACTCTTGCCTATGATTCTGATAGGAATACAATCCTTTTATTGACTAATAAAACTAAACTAATAATAAGAAAATATCTTAACAACTCCGTAACTTCCTCTCACAAAAATTAATCTTCTACATAAAACTAAATAAGTATTATTATTTTCAAATCACAAAACCAACACTTTCCCTTAATTTGAAATCTTTAAAAAACTTGAAAAATAATATCTTAACAATCTAAACAAAAATATTAGAAGCAAATCCCTTAAATCTTTAAATCTTTCACGGAGCACTTCTTTCCAATCTTCCACGGACCACTTCTCTCAAAAATCTAGATGCTCTTCTCATCTTCTTCAGTAATTATGCAAAAATGGTGCACATCTCACCAACAATCTTTACCAGGAGCACATCTCTCCTTACCTCTAAAACAATTTTTCTTCTGAAAACTGAGCCATCTCAACTTCTTTGTTACTCGTCTGAGCATTAAACTTGCAATACTTTTAAACATGACCAAATCTTTTGCACCTGTTTATATGACTCCATTCGAACGACCAAAAATGAAAATTGTTGCCTCTAAAAACTGGAAACAGAATGTTGAAATTTGATGCCGTCACTTAAACTCTAAACTTTTTCACACAAGTTCACTCTTTTTTTTGGATCTCAACTATCAGAAAGAAATCATTGGGATCTCAACTTTTAGAAAGAAATCATTGTTCATTTTTTCCCTTCATCTGGCACTGATACCATATTGAAAATATAATAGAGATGAAGAATGTGGAGAAATAAGTTGAGAAAGAATAATACGTGACTCTTGCCTATGATTCTGATAGGTACAATCCTTTTATAGACTAATAAAACTAACTAATAAAAAGATAATATCTTAACAACCCCATAACTTCCTCTCACAAAAATTAATCTTCTACATAAAAGTAAATAAGTATTATTATTTTCAAATCACAAAACCTACACTTTCCATTGATTTGAAATCTCTAAAAAACTTGAAAAAAATATCTTAACAATCGCAAAAATGTTAGAAGCAAATCCCTTAAATCTTCAAATCTTTCACGGAGCACTTCTCTCCAATCTTCCACGGGGCACTTCTCTCCAAAATCTAAATGCACTTCCCATCTTCTTCTGTAATTATGCAATTATGGTGCACATCTCACCAACAATATATACCAGGAGCACATCTCTCCTTACCTCTAAAACAATTTTTCTTCTGCAAACTGTGTCATCTCAGCTTCTTTGTTACTCGTTTGAGCATCAAACTTGCAATACTTTTGAACATGACCAAATCTTTTGCACTTGTGTATATGACTCCATTCGAACGGCCAAAAATGATAATTATTGCCTCTAAAAACTGGAAAAGGAATGTTGAAATTTGATATCAACACTTAAACTCTAAACTTATTCACACAAGTTCACTCTTTTTTTTATCTCAACTATCAGAAAGAAATCAATGGGATCTCAACTATCAGAAAGAAATCATTGTTGATTTTTCCCTTCACCTGGCTCTGATACCATGTTAAAAATATAATAGAGATGAAGAATGTGAAGAAATAAGTAGATGAAGAATAATACGTGACTCTTGCCTTTGATTCTGATAGGAATACAATCATTTTATAGACTAATAAAACTAAACTAATAATAAGGAAAATATCTTAACAACCCCGTAACTTTTTACCATAAAAATTAATCTTCTACATAAAACTAAATAAGTATTATTATTTTCAAATCACAAAACCAACACTTTCCCTTGATTTGAAATCTCTAAAAAACTTAAAAAAATATCTTAACTATCTAAACAAAAATATTTGAAGCAAATCCCTTAAATCTTCAAATATTTCACGAAGCACTTCTCTCCAATCTTTCACGGAGCACTTCTCTCCAAAATCTAGATGCACTTCTCATCTTCTTCTGTAATTATGCAATTATGGTGCACATCTCACCCACAATCTATACCAGGAGCACATCTCTCCTTACCTCTAAAACAATTTTTCTTCTGCAAACTGTGCCATCTCAGCTTCTTTGTTACTCGTCTGAGCATCAAACTTGCAATACTTTTGAACATGACCAAATATTTTGCACTTGTGTATATGACTCCATTCGAACGGCCAAAAATGATAACTATTGCATCTTAAAACTGGAAAAGGAATGTTGAAATTTGATGCCATCACTTAAACTCTAAACTTTTTCACACAAGTTCGCTCTTCTTTTTTATCTCAACTATCAGAAAGAAATCATTGGGATCTCAACTATCAGAAAGAAATCATTGTTGATTTTTTTCCCTTCATCTAGCTCTGGTACCATGTTGAAAATATAATAGAGATGAAGAATGTGGGGAAATAAGTAGAAGAAGAGTATTACGTGACTCTTGCCTATGATTCTGATAGGAATACTGAAATATCCCAAACTTAATTAGGGTGATTAAATTACTCTAATATAATATTTAAGGGCCTATTAGTGCCTAATAAATGTTGGTAAAGAAAATAAATCTAAAAGAAAAGAGAAAACGCTTAAAAAGCAAAAAACGCTAAAATGAGTGTTATATGACCATAGGAGGAATACGACCTCGGCTAGAGTATTAAATGGATTTCCAAAGCTTAATAACGCCTAATTAATATACGGGAACAATTCCCGAAGAAAAAGGATCCATAAAATGAATTAAAAATGCTAATAAAGCTTTAGTGCACGTTTTTCGAGAAAACCCGAAAACATGACTTTGAGTGGTCAAGTGAACCCGTAAAAATTATAATTCATCAAATAACTATAAATAAACATTAATGGGAGTTTAATAACCATTAAAATTAAAGAAACGAGAAAAATCCGGAAGACAGGCCCGGTTAGTGAATAGTGCTAAAACCGGGTAAATTAACGAGCGTTTTTTGTAAAAGACAAAAAACGCTCAAGCTGGCATAATTATATGGGGCCGGTTTTAAAGGGGGAGTCAGCCCTCTTGTTATACCCAAAATTTTAACCCCCTCGGAATAGTCTCTAAGGCATACGTGTTACAAAGGGCAAAACGGTCAAAAAGCACCAAGGCGGAATTTTCCAAGGACATTTTCGGGATTTTCTATTTTCATATGACTTGTTCATTATCTCCAAATACTTCCAAATACCATAGTCATTATGAAAGGTATTTCATGATTTTTTGATAATATTTATTCTGGAAATTTAGCTTTTAATTCATATTATAAGCTAATTTCTTTAATAATTAACACATGAAATAGCCTCAAAATAGAAATAAAAAAGATTTCCAAAAATTTAAATAAAATTGTCACATGGTTAGCATGACTACATATAGTCATAAACCTGAAATTATCTTATTTGGAACCTTAGCCCGAAATTTAAAAGAGAAATTCAATCATTTTTGCAATTTTCTCTCTCCTCTAGAACATACCGAAATCAAATAAAATGTCATGAAATGTTAATATAAGATAGAGGATGATTTTTAGAGACTAATGCCGTTGGAATTTCGTTATTTTGACTTTCCAATAATAAGTTATGAATTATGGGAGATTTCAGATTGTGAGATTTTTATCTAATCGGTTATTTATCAAAATAACTCGATTCCAACTCTCACAATTCTTAAAAGTCATCCTTTACCTTCAGTTAAAATTTCATAATTTTTCTCGGCCTTCAGTATATTCTAAAAAATCATATTCCCTTAGAGCACAAAATCAGGCTTTTAGATAAAGATCTTGTTCTATCAACATGGCCTTGCTCTTTCAATAAAAGGACCTTCCAAAAATGACCTAGGGCAAGGGAGAACACTTCCAAAGTCGGAAAACACAGCCACAAAGCTTCTCCCCACGTTTTTACACCCCCAAGCCTCAAATCAATACTGAAACCCTGCTGAAATCACCTCGAAACCACTGAAAACATAATATTTCCTTCCTCATCAGACTTCCAAACACAAAACCACCTGGAAAACAGAAGCAAACCATCCTTAACCATACAAGGAAGAAGGGGTCAGAAGCTCGGGTCGAAGTTGAACCGGAATGGCTATCAACGAAGCGTTCGAAGTTTCTCGACGTGAAGGAACAACCAAATCTTGAAGCCAAAACAGGTTCGAAATCGAATTCTTTAACTCCACTGATCTCAATACACTTCTGGTTGAAATTCCTATTCGAATTGACTTTTCTTTGCTCCTGAATTAAGGTTTGTTTACGTTTCTGTCCACTAACTTGTTCAATAAGTTTCGTCCTTAATTCGTAGTCAAATTAGAAACTTTTGATCACTAACATGTTTAGAATCTTTCAGGCTACCTACCCATAAATTCTGAGCCAAAACACTGTCGGGAACCACCCAAACGCCGCCGTCCGAGGGCGGTCCGCTCCCACGGACACCATGTCCGGGGTCACCTTGTCCGTAAGCATGGACACCCCCGGACCGCGGCGGGAATTTAATTTTCAAATGTTTTAGGTTTTTTTAAACTATGTCCGGGCCTACAGACACCCTGTCCGTGGCCCCGAACTATTCAATTTTTCGTTTTCTATTTAATTTGACTTTTATTTCCACATAGATTAACTAGGGTCCGTGGGTGCGGACATTAGGTCCGTGGGTGCGGACATTAGGTCCGTGGCTAGACGGAAACAAAATTTGACCTAATTCTGCCTCCGAAACCCTAGTTTAGGTAATTTCAGTTTCACTTTAAGTTTCTGTCAAAAAATGTTAAAAAATAAAAAAAAATCAGAAGTTCGCGCACTTAGGTTAAAAATGACTCGTAATAAGCCGTAATTAAACTAAGTAGAGGAAAAAAAACTTCTAAGGGGTAATGAAAGTAATTGAACCCTAATTAAGTCGAATATCAAGCCCCCGAACCCGAACTCTACCTTTCCTAATTTACCCTAGGTTAAAATTAGGTGGCGACTCATAATAGGTTCCAGTGAGCTAGCTTAGGTTTTAATAATTATGGTTATATGACTTAGTTATTAAACTTAGGTTATAAGTGGACCTAGAATCCGATCAGATCCTAATCAACTTAATCAACATAGGATAGGGTTCAAAAATCGAGGCTCACAGACTGGCAACTCTGTTGGGGACAACTTCTTAATTTTAACTTATTTAATTTTAAGAAAGAGGGCTTAACTCGAAAAATTGTTTATTTATGGCTTTATTACTTTGTTTGATTACTTTCGTGCGCACTTTAATTTTCTGCACCTTTGCATCATATGAGAGCGAGGGTCCACACAAACCGATTTCACCCCGGGACCCGTTTGAGGGTACCCTGTCAAGGAGTCACACCTTTTAGGTGATGTGAATAAGCGGGGGAAAAGAGGAGGATGTCGTCTAACCACATCTCTTAATACCTGGGCTTTAGCCCCAAGCGTTTTCCTGGCAGTGTCCTTACTAACCCATGTTTGGTCATTCAAAGACCCGCCCGTAGACGCACACCTTTAGGTGATGTGAAAAAAGTGGGGAAGCCCAAAGAGAATAGCGTGCAAGCCCTATTCCTTTGTGGTGACCTGGGCCCATACCCCAAGCACCTCTCCGGATCGATCCATACCCGGTTTGATTTAAACGTCTAGTGAGGACATGTTGAATTTGTGTGGGCTTTGTTTGCTTGTGTGATCGGCCTACTACCCAGCCTAGAGATTGATAGGAACTTCTCCTACATCATCCTAGCCCAACCCGAATTGGCAGCTCTATTTGTTTGCGGCCCAGAGGCCCTGTTTGGTTTAATATGTGAGTCGTTTGGGCTTCGGCCCAAAAGCCTAGACTTAGGTGATTTATCTTCCGGCCCAATTTTAATTATCCAATTAGTTTTAGGCCCATAAAAAGAAATCCACCTGAACTTGGAATAACTCACAAGTCCTGAAAATAAAATCTTTTTCGGCTTAGCAACCATCTTCTCTGACCCAAAGAAAGTTAGGCCCATTTGTGATTTAGGGACCATTCCAGCCCATGTGCTTTACTTCAGGTCCAAACACATTCCGACCCAAGGGTTCATTCTAGTCTAGGTAGACTTCTTATCATATCCATATCCCAAAACCATAGATCCAGGTGTCAACTCTCAGGCACAATCAAGGCCGTCCAATCTAAATTCCAATTCACAGTCTGAAAAATACCCCGGCCCAAACACCTCATTTTCTGGGTATCTCAGCCCACTTGCATTCAGTCCAAGCCTGTTTTGGTCTTCGATCTACCTTGTGAAGTGTCATTCTCACCCTAGTTCATTCAGCCCACTTCCTCTTGTTAGCTAATAATGGACACCTTGGAAACAGGTAGGCCCGAATCCCAAGTATGGCAGAAGGAGGAAGTCCAATCAAAACGGATGCCCAGTTAGCCGTAGAATTAAATGGGATGCTGAAAAAGATTGAGCGCATGAAGAAGGCCAACAAGCCAGCCGGTTTCGACTACTTTTCCACTGGACTGTATCCCGAGGTTGATCTACTGCCAAAGTTGAAGTTGCCAACACTTCCTCTGTACAAGGGTTCCTCCGACCCATAGCTTCATTTGGCAATGTTCGATAGAGAAATGTCTATCCTTATGCTGAACGATATGCAGAAGGCCAAGGTATTTGCTCGCTATCTTGATGAGACTCCTCAGCATTGGTACATAACTCGAAGGATGAATAACAAGACCTACGAGGAGGTTTGTGAAGCTTTTCTTTATCATTTTGAGTACGCTTGAAGTTTTGGAGTCACCGGGACTGATCTTGCAAGCACACGACAAACAGAAGGTGAATCAATGACCAACTTCGTCAAGCGTTGGAGGACGAAGGCAGCCGCTATGCTCACAAAGATGGACGAACAGGAGCAAATCAGAATGGTAATCGAGAATATGCAGAAGCAATACAATGACAAGCTGAAATTCACATACTTTCCTAATTTCGACTTGCTGATGGGACAAGTTGGTGTCCTAGAGGAATTGATCCATAAGGGAGAATTAAAGCTTGGGAACTCAGAAAACACCGGAAATGGTTTAAGGACAGCAGCTTGCATCCAAAGAGAACCAGACAGCATGAGGTAAACACCGTTCGACGGCTAAGAGAGTCAGGTTGGGCCATTGGAGCATCAGAGCCACCTAGAAACAAACTCCGACAGAGAGAGTTCACAGACATTGGCCAACAGTTGAGCCAGGCTTTTAAAAACATCCAGGAGCAAAACATACTACAACCTCTCACCCCCCGGCCTGGGGTCCCTCAGAAAGGAAGGAATCTAAGTCAGTTTTGCCAGTACCACCAATTACCCGGTCATGACACCGATGATTGCAAGGCTTTGAGGCACACGATCCAGGACCTCTTTGACTAGGGATTTCAATGCGACGGTATTTAGGAGAATGTTTTTGTTAGAAATCACTTTAAATTCACAGTTCTTAGTTTAGACTTTAGGATATTTCGTTTCCATTCTGTTTTCCTTTTTAATATACTTTGAGTAGCTTTTCGATGTATGTACTCAGTATTGTTCAATTTATTTGCCATTAATAAAGCTTCTGCATCCTTCACATCTTTAAGAAAGTCATGTACAAATGTTTCATAATAAAATGATTTTTATCTAACAAAACAAAAAAATGGTTTGAGTATGTCTTATGATAAAGGCACATGAAACAATCATCTTCTGGCAATAGAACAAGACGAGTCGTCTTTTTGCTTCCAAAAGGGTGAACATGTCCGTCCAAACACCGTCACAAAACATTCAAAACAATCTACAAAGCGGTCCAAACTCTACATCTGTTTAAGTGTTGTCATAAACCCCAAATCAATATTGGGGGCAATCTGAGCTCGGGATCGTCGTCTTTAATCTTTCGTTTAAGCGTATGAACTAGTCTCTGAGTGAAATTCACGAGAGTGTCTTGAGCGGAAAAGCCATGAGTGAACGAGCGTGTCATTTTTACATGACTCCAGTGAGACCACATTCAAAGGTAAGGTAAACGGCATAACTCCGACCGAAGGAGATATTTTGTAAATTTACGCTTAGACCTTTGAAAAGTAACAAAGAACAGATACACAACTATTAGGGATGACGAAGCACCTAGGTATAGCACCACACAGCCAAAAGCTTGTGAACCCTGACATTAAACCCTAGGCACCCCCGCTGAGCTTTTCGTATACATCCTCTTTTACAACATTACAAACTCCACAAACAAGCCAGCCAATGATGAGCTACCGACCCGGTGACCAAAGGAAGCAAGGAGCCCGACTTCCGAACAGCAACTTCACAAGTCCAAAGAAGCAACACCGTTACCAAGACAATGAAATGATCCACAAATGGTCCCAAAGCGACATAGGATCCCATGAGCACACACTTAACAACTAACTGCAGCGGAAAACATAACTCATCACATTACTTAATGAAATACCCCGAACTTAAACATAAGGATTAAAATTAATCTAATACGTATTTAAGGGCCTAATGGTACCTAATTAATATTGGTAAGGAGAATAAATCTAAAAAGAAATAAAGAAACGCTTAAAAAGCGAAAAACGCTAAATAAGCGTTAAAATAACCACAAGAGGTATGAGACCTCGGTTAGAGAATTATATGGATTCTAAAGGTTTAATAAAACCTAAATAATATGTGGGAACAACTCCCGAAGAAAACGGATCCAAATAATGAATTAAAACGCTAATAGAGCTTTAGAGCACGTTTTTCGAGAAAACCCGAAAACGAGACTTTAAGTGGTCAAACGGACCCGTAAAAATTATAAATCATTAAATAATAATTATTAAGCATTTATGGAAGCTTAATAACCAATAAAAATAATTAAACAAGAAAATTCCGGAAAACGGGCCCGGTTAGTGAACAGTACCTAAACCGGGTAAAGTAACGAGCGTTTTTCTGTAAAGACGAGAAACGCTCCAACTAGTATAACTGTAGGGGAGACCGATTTTTAATAGTCAAATAACTCCCTCACACACACATGTAACTAGCTAATTAAATAAGGGAGTCAAAAGCAATAAAGTAGAAACTACTTTATCCCTTCCCTCTCTCCTCACTCACTCATTCCTCTACTTTCTCACCTCTCTCCTTCCTTATCCCCACCGATTTCTCCCTTCTCTTTCCTCTGGTATGGGTGATTTCTTGAAGCTCCACAACCTCCCATGGCTTCCCTTCTTCTACCTCATGCTCAAGCCACATTTGAGCTCCAAACTCAAAAATAATTACATATTTGAACTCCCCTCATTCTCCTCTACATTTCCCTCTTTTCAAAATTTGAAAAGGATGAGTTTCATCTCCATGGGTTTTCCCCATTTGAAGAGAAAAGTACACCATTATGGAGCTTGGAGCCTCCTCTTTCCAACAAGGTAAAAATCTACATGAAAAACTCATGTTTTCTTCATCTCCCTTCATAACCGATTTTTACCCTTGTGTAATGCCTTGTTTTCTCTCTCTCTTTTGAGCATAATATCAACCTTGCAATGGTGGTGGATTCACCTTCTTAAACCAAGGGCTAAAACCCCTTCTAAAACTCTTCAAAGGTAAACCCTAGAAATTTCATTTCAAACACTTCAATGAATTGACATTAATTTAAGGGTTAGTATATTAATTGTAGTGTTTTGTGTTCATTGGGTGATGGGAATGGAGTTTGGCAACTCCATTCCCCCACATGGCCAATTTGGGCAAGAAAGGAAGAGAAGGAAAGGAAAGGAAAGAAAACTAGAAACACAAGGTAACCACCTTTACCTTGAGCTTGTTTCGTATGTAGTAGTGTAACGGTTTTGGAGTAGTAAAATGAGTGACAAATTGAGGAATGAGTAGTAAGCACATTGTAGTATGATGAGTGATGAGATTGTAACAGTTTTGAAGTCTGTAAATGAGTTTTAAAAGCTTGGGAAAACATTGGGGATTGATTGAGTATGTGCAGGAATTTTATTGTGTTGTAGTGATGTTGAGGTGTGGATATGATGTATTGTATAAACAGGATGTGAGAATGGGAAATTGTGAGCTGAAATGGTGTGTGAGCAAGTAAGAATTATAGGGGAGACTATGTCGAATTTTATCTAGGAATTTGAGGACTTAGATACATTTGGAACAGATTTTGGAAAGTTAAAATGAGTGGTTTAGTAGCTTGTAACAGATTTGGATATGAGGTGGTAAATGGGATGGAATTAGGTTGTGAGTAATGTATTTTGGATGCTAGGAGTAGCATTAGTTGTGGAAGTGATGGAGGTTAGAAGTTGAGTGATAAATCTGTAGCATGATAGTGGGAACCAAAAATCTGTAGAAAAGAGTGGTGCAAGAATCGGTAAAAAGAGTGTTGGACTTGGGTGTAGGTAATGTAATGGCTTGGAAATGTATTTGGGATGCTAGAAGTGACATTGGTAGAGAAAGTATTGAATGGTAGAAGTTGCAACAAAAATCTGTAGCACAAGGGTAACAAAAACTGTTACAAGTGTTGCAAGGAAATGAGAAATTGTGTAAGTTGATTGATGGATTTAGTAATGAATTGAGGGATGAACTAAGGCAATTTGGAGGGCCTAGGTAGTGTAAACATGTGGGATTAATGTAGAAAATGGGAAGTAATGGGTAAAGAGAGGACTGAAAACAGAAAGAAAATGCAAATACTGGGCCGGACCGAACTTGCGACCGGACTTGCAAGTTCGGTCGAGCCCAGATTTACAAAGACGGGAATGCTTCTGGAATGGACCGAACTTGCGACCGGACTTGCAAGTTCGGTCGGACCAGAAAATTCTCCGTCAGTAACCTTCTGGAATGGACCGAACTTGCGACCGGACTTGCAAGTTCGGTCGGCCAGAAAAATTTCCGTCGAGTAAGCTACTGGAATGGACCGACCTTGCGACCGGACTTGCAAGGTCGGTCGGGCTAAAATTTTCACATACGAAACTTACTGGAATGGACCGACCTTGGGACCGGACTTGCAAGGTCGGTCGGCCCTGTAATTCTCAGCGTAATTCCTTACTGACTTGGACCGAACTTGCGACCGGACTTGCAAGTTCGGTCGAGTCATACAAAAAAAAAAATTAAATTAAATAATAGTTATATATATATATGTATACCCACCTATACATAAGTGCATATATATGTAAGTAACCATTGTAAGCAATGAGTAAGTAAATAAAATGTAAGTATGTAATGAAGACTTAGTAAGTATGAGTTGAAGCGTAAGGGTAATCGTAATTAATGATAGATATTATTACGTATGTATATATAATAGGATTTGATTTGTGAACACCGGAGGAACGTTGGGATACAAGTACAACGGTGAAAGGTATGATTTCTTCATGCCCTGTATCCTAATCTGGTTACCCCGATTTGTGTGCTTATTTGATCACCTAAATAAGATAAATGCATGAATCGGACTATATTGCACTTACCTGTGCTTGACTTATGTTGTTCTTGATATTTATTGTCTTGAGCACTAGTTTGTATAATTCATGAAATGTATGAATGATGATGACTTGTATTCGAATCTTGTATTGTACTTAAGTATTGTATTGTATTTTGTATAAGTGGGTATTGAGCATAGTAATTGTGGATGTGGCTTGTATGAATGACTTCTGCTAATTCCTAACTACCTAACTCCTAACTTAAGTGAGTAAACCGGAATGAGTAGAAGTCCGATATAGCTTCGGCCACGCGTGAGGATGCGGAGTCACAAGAGGTTGGCTGCAATTCCTGACTCTTAAACTGGTCCGCGGCCCAAATCCCTTAAATGGGTAGCATCCCGGATTGGTGAGTCAAGTAAATCCCGGAGGTGGGACGGTGTAGTCCCCAGGGCCGGAGGTCCCGACGACTTAACTTGAGTAAGAGTAAGAGTAAGTAAGTATGGATCCGTAAGTATGTATGAGTATGTATGCGTATGTATGAAGTAACGAGTAAAAGAGTAATCTCCACCCGATTAACCCGGGTGGACCAATGAAGCTAACAAGAACTGTATCTTGTGTATGTAATGTGTATGTGTAATTCGGAAAAAGGTAAGTACGTATTGAATGGTTTATGTTGTACTCTTGTATGTAATGAAGTGTATGTATGTGTGTATGTCTTGCGTAATGTATTGTAATATTATGTATAAGAACATGTATGCATGTATGTTTGAATGAAATCAACCGCATGTATTCGACCAAGTGGTCGGCGTACCCTCACTAGTACGCGGGGTATGCGGTTATCATGCGCAGCGAAAGCTGACCCCCTAGGGGGAACGTTTTTAGTGTGCAGGTACCCGAAGCGGATGTGGTCAAGGTAAGACCGGAGGCACCCTTGTACTTAGAAAGTAAGTAGTTGTGAGGAATGGGTAGAGTAGTCTAGTGAGTAGTATGAACTTGGAAGGGTATTATAATTGTATAAGGATCCTAGTAACTCGGTAAGTATTTATTGTATGTATTTGAAGGTGTATGAATGGAAGATTATAGCATGTATTGTAATGGAGTATGTAGAGTGTAGTACTCGGGATTCCGGTCCATCAGACCGATGCTGTAGTAGTAGTAGTAGCCTTGTTAGCCACGTGGGTGGTTAACGGCATTGTATCACCCATATGTAAGTAAGTATCCGCTGCGTGTATCTGATGTGTAAGGAGATTGGACGGTAAGCATGTATTAATGGTAGGGGTGTTACAAAAAGTGGTATCAGAGCGAAGTATCGCTCTGATGACTGGAAATACCGAGTTTAGGAATACCGAGCTAGGAATTAGAAGCTTAGGGCTAAGGGCTGAGTGTTAGCATTAGAGATATGCTAGTTAGGAACTACCGGGAGTACCGGATACCTACAATACCAGTCCCGCCCGCCGCAGACCCCACTGTATAACTTGGGAAAGGACGCCAGAGAGAAGAAAAGTCTTCTCATACTCGGGGAAACCCGATCTGGCAGTTGTGAAGCAATCACACGGTAACAGGAACCGACATATGGTAGATTCCAGGAATTGGAAGTCCCGGAGATGGATCCCGGCTGGACAACAATACCCGCACTTAATGGCGGAAGAATGAGGACTCCAACCATAAGTAGACTACAACATGCAACAACATGGGGCGACGTGCTTAGCAGTCGCAAAACCTGGCTAACCAACCAGCAGCAGGAAAAGGAGCACTAAGCGTACAACGACGCGGGAAAAGGGAGCAGTAACGGAACCCGAGACACAAGTCTACGGGATAGTGATACTTGAATAATATCACCAACGGTATGCTAGCCGACTAAGGACATAGTCGGAAGCGGTTAACTCCAAAGCTACAACGCCACTAAGGTTGCAATACCTGGCCAATATAGCTCAGACAACTACAAGAACAACCATGAGATATAATCCAATAGGACTACAAGAGTAGTGCCTAAACGAGGAAGGCTCAGTAACCACCACAAATGTGTGGGAACGAGCCACAAGGAACGACACTAAACCAAATAGAACGGGAACCTCCAAGGAGTGGAGGAGTACCCAGATCTACGACAGCCATGTCTAGACCACCAAGAAGCTACCTAAAGGAGCGAGTATACCAATTATAGATCAATAAGATCGAGGGAAGCGTCAACAAGACTAACAAACACAAATGGAAACCATACCGTGATCGGTATAGGATTACTCAAAAACCGCCAGTACCACGCACTTGCTACGGCAAGTGCAGTAAGAACATGAACATGTAAAGGAACACTCACACGTCACAAGTACATAGTAATGTACGGTGACCGTAATGAAACAACCACAGGATCACACATCCTAACAACCAGACGTATGAAACCTTGGGAAGGCTTAACGGCCGACTACTGTACTTACCAGTCAGCGAGAAGCTAGACTTGGTCAAGACCTCAAGCATGGCTATGCCATGAGAGATTTCTTTTAACACCGAACCATATTTTAAAACCCAAAATTTTTCTTTCAAGACCACGACCTTTCTTTAAAACCTTGAATTTTAAAACCAGACCAACAGCATTACGGTGAGTATCAAAGAATGATACAAGACGAGTTGACAATAGAATACTTCACCTAGGCGTGTGGCGAACACTACGAGTGTACCCGTTACGGGATGTGGGACAACCGCACTCCGAAGGAGCTTGCGGGCCCGACATATAGTTGGGTAAGTGGTAACGTGTCAATATGGTACCCCACGTATGTATACATGTAGTGTGCGACACACGGGAAGTAGTCAACTCCGTTCTACGGACCATGAGTGAGTTCAACCAGAACAGCTGGACACCTCAGACGATCAAGTATCAAGGAACTCAGAGAATCCATCTGGAGATGAGGAATAAGAACTAAGAAGTGCAAAGAGCACATACTAGTAAGTATAGACATTGGATATGTCTCAAGGACATCAAACGAACACGTGATAGCTGGGAAGTACACCCAGCCTAGACACGGTAAGGCAACCGCCTAACGTGAACACCACGATACTCAATAAACGGGACAGAGTTCCCAAGGACAATTACAGATTACCAAAATATAACCCATCATCGGAAAGGATACTTAAACCTAGTCTACCCAAGGACGGGAGACGCCATAACCCAAAAAGGGACAACTCAAGTACAATACCACAAGACGATACAGTGGACAACATATCATAAACGTTTGCCGGATGTAACGGCATAATTTAACGACACCCAGGAGCAAATCTTGAGGGTGACTGGATTAACAACAGCCAAACCAAGCGTCAAGATAAGAATACAGGAGCTGGAACGAACACTCGGTTAAGACACCGAAGGGATTTCACTTGACAGGAAATACCCTAGTCTACAAAAGGCACTGATCAGCACCAGATTGCCTAAGAGTCTCCTATGAACGGAAGCGTGATGCCACGACTTACCATGGAGCCCAATAATATCTCCAACCTATGACGGTATACACGGAGTGGAAACATGTATAAGCAGCTTGCGAAGAGCATAGCTTGCAGCGATACGGCTCAGAAGTCGTAAACCAAATACGTTATATAACCTTAAACGGTTGCCAAACCGGCACCAATGGTTAACAAGACCTGCAAGAGATATTGCCTCATACGACAAGAAATCAACAACTGGACCATAAATTCAAACCCAACATCCTGAGTGGCTTGGAGTAATGGCCAACTCAAGGTCACTGTCACTAGAGCATCAGCCTAGTATACAGTTGACGGAGTTCTTAATTACCGCCATGCCTTCTGTAGCAATGGTAGCACAGAGGCATAAGAATCATGATAATGCCAACATTGGCCTAGCCCACACTTGGACACTACGAGAAACCCAAGGGAAGGTACCCCTCGTAACCGAAGACCACCAATGCGGTGATGATGTGAACCCTTGGAAAGGCTTCCATCTATTATAACAGTAAGCCTACGCTTATGAATATTGTCAAGGGGCGATGGAATAAGGAAATGAGATTTCCAAACCATTACGACTTAAAGGAGTAAGCATACTCCATAAGCACCCAAACATGTGGTGGACCATGGTGTAAACACCAACATAGCAACCTTGTCATTAGACCTATGAGTGGAGACAAACCCCTCAACAAGAACTTTCATTTATCAATGACAGGGTACTCTTCAATTGGAGAACGGGACCAGAAAACCCTTGAAGCTTCATGGGATGTCCCGGTGATGTACATACAAGAATAAAACCGCACAGCCAGAGCCTAAACCAATGCTCAGCACTGAAAGGCAATAATTATCAAAGCAATTAATGTGAACACACGTTGAACATCACGAATGACTAACGCTCAAGAGAGCTTATAACCCGATGAGTTATCTCACCCTTGGTCAACCAAGATACTTGGTAAACCGTATCATAAATGATGATGGAATGTGAGGTAAGCTAACCTACACATGAAACCTAAAATGGAAGAACATCTCCACATTGGGAAGATATTAATATTGTGGTATGCTACGACAACCGTCATACACACGAACATTGGAAACCCCAGGGTATACATACCATAAGGGAATGGTGCCAATGACAATGGCAATGAGTAAAGAGGAACTATCACAGTAACAGAAACAGTAAAAACGATGTTGTATAATGAGTAAGAATACGGTGCGCAACAGCGACCGCTATGAGGAAGTAGATAAGCAACGACACGGAGTATAAGTATGAGATGACACACAGAAATATTCTTTCCTATCACGTAAGCGACTTACTGTCAAGCGTTTACGCCTCTGCACTCTGTATGACTGAGTGTTTTGGCATTGCACTTGTTCAGCTAATGACCTAATGAGATGGCGAGGGATATGGAGAATGTAAACCGTACTAAATCTTTCCTTTCACCACAAACACGGCATAAGCCAGTCAAGCAAGCTTAGCAACATACAGTGCGGCCTAAGGCCAAAGAAGCACGAAGAGTGTACAACACACTAATAATCACAAGATGTGAATTCCATTGGAATATAAGGTGAAAGAAGACATATCAAAGTCAATAGGACCGACGCATAGAAAATGCAAGGTCATACAAGCAAAGAACACTTGTACTGAACCAGGAGAACTGGTATAATTCAGAAGCTATTGACAACAGAGGAAGTACTACAACTAAGTAGTGACTTAACCTCACCCGACAATAAGTCGGAGGAGCTTAATGAATAATCGTGGAAACATAAATAGCATGTGCAGTAGATTACCAGAGAGCTGGTTATAAATCTTAAACTCGTTGAGTTCAAACACGGTAAAAGAATACCGCAGTTGTCTAGTAAACCTTATTCCCATAATAGACGGATAAAAGGTGATGTATAGCACATTAATGATAACACGAAGGGTAAGTAACCCAAGCTATCAGGGTCGCGCAGCAGAAGCTAGTGGGCCCTAACTAGGAGAAAATATACCTAGTAAGTATAATAGAATGGCTATTAATGCCTTGAAGCCGGTCAGGCTAGAACCGAATTAAGTATGAGTTAAGTAAACTCATATAGGAACTCTTGGTGCAAAGACTAAACCATTGGTAGGTTAAGACCCTTTGACCAGAGCATGTATAGTATACCGTAGTGAAGCTAAACGCTTCAGTTGCCCGACTGATTAAACCAAGTTTAATAAAATATGGAGATTACGTGGGCGTAATCCCTTTTAAGGGGGGTAGAGCGAAACCGCTTAATGTAAGTTTTGTGAATAAAACACATAAACCATAATGTGCATAGCACAATGAGAACCAAATTGATGATTGATACTATGTTAAATAAACATAAGTACTCATTCACATTGTAATTATGGTAATTAGGCATTAGACATGCAAATACCATAGGAGGATTATACCCATCTTGTAACACCAATGTAAGAGTATTAGTAAAAGAAAAGTAATGAGTAGTGGACGGAGCTCCACAAGTATTGTAGCCTTTGAAGAAGTAGTACGAAATGAATGAGGATAGTAGATGAATGAAGTTATGAGTAGTGGAATCGTAAGTAAAATATTTGAAACAATTGAAGTCAACTAAATCTTATAAATGTAGTATTCCTTAGTTAGAATATAGGAGATGATGGTGAGTAATGGATGGAAGTAGTGAAGGTTGATGAAATGAGCATTAGGATTGAACCATGGAGTAAAGCATTTGGGAAGTAGAGTGAGGATGATTGATGGATTGATTCCATCCTTTGGAGATGTATGAATTCGTAATCACGACTAGAAAGAATAAAAAGATAGAAAATGAAAACAATTAAATTATTTGTTTGGTTGAACCTGATGTGGGAAGTCGAACTTGATCCTGATCAGATCAAGGGAAACCGAACACAAATTGGGGTGGAAAGATAGTTCAACACTGATGCTGATCACATCAGGGTCGAATGATTCTTGAAGCTCCCCTCAAGTGGTCACAAGAATCACACATAGGATAGAAGTAATGAACATAAATTGGAATCTGGAGTTGTATGTTTAGAAGGATTTTATGTAGCCATGGGGAAGGATTTTCCATAGACTGGAGACTAAGTATTGTTGGAAGCTGGTACGGGAGAAGATAGTAGTATATTACGTTGTATTATTCCAAGGGCAGCGGGACATAGAGGAGTCCGTGTCTAGAGACCTGACCTGCGGGATTGGAATGTGTATTGCATCGCTTTGGGAATAGCCTTGCATTGTGTATGTATGTATAAATTGGTAATGAGGAACCGGATGGTCGGTAGTAGTGCGGATGGAGTAATTATTGTACATTGGTATGGTATGGTAAGGAGAAACCTTGAGTAACGGATTTGGGATTATTAAGGAGGAAGAAGGTATGGCTTTGGTATTAGACACGTAAGAATGAGTAAGCATTGTAAACCCATAACCTCGAACAACTTTGAGGACAAAGTTCCTAAGGGGGGTAGATTGAAATACCCCGAACTTAAACATAAGGATTAAAATTAATCTAATACGTATTTAAGGGTCTAATGATATCTAATTAATATTGGTAAGGAGAATAAATCTAAAAAGAATAAAGAAACGCTTAAAAAGCGAAAACGCTAAATAAGCGTTAAATAACCACAGGAGGTATGAGACCTCGGTTAGAGTATTATGGATAAAGGTTTAATAACCTAAATAATATGTGGGAACAACTCCTGAAGAAAACGGATCCAAATAATGAATTAAAACGCTAATAGAGCTTTAGAGCACGTTTTTCGAGAAAACCCAAAAACATGACTTTAAGTGGTCAAACGGACCCGTAAAAATTATAAATCATTAAATAATAATTATTAAGCATTTATGGAAGCTTAATAACCAATAAAAATAGTTAAACAAGAAAATTCTGGAAAACGGGCCCGATTAGTGAACAGTACCTAAACCGGGTAAAGTAACGAGCGTTTTTCTGTAAAGACGAGAAACGCTCCAACTAGTATAACTGTAGGGGGGACCGATTTTTAATAGTCAAATAACTCCCTCACACACACATGTAAATAGCTAATTAAATAAGGGAGCCAAAAGCAAAAAGCAATAAAGTAGAAACTACTTTATCCCTTCCCTCTCTCCTCACTCACTCATTCCTCTACTCTCTCACCTCTCTCCTTCCTTATCCCCACTGATTTCTCCCTTCTCTTTCCTCTGGTATGGGTGATTTCTTGAAGCTCCACAACCTCCCATGGCTTCCCTTCTTCTACCTCATGCTCAAGCCACATTTGAGCTCCAAACTCAAAAATAATTACATATTTGAACTCCCCTCATTCTCCTCTACATTTCCCTCTTTTCAAAATTCGAAAAGGATGAGTTTCATCTCCATGGGTTTTCCCCATTTGAAGAGAAAAGCACACCATTATGGAGCTTGGAGCCTCCTCTTTCCAACAAGGTAAAAATCTACATGAAAAACTCATGTTTTCTTCATCTCCCTTCATAACCGTTTTTTACCCTTGTGTAATGCCTTGTTTTCTCTCTCTCTTTTGAGCATAATATCAACCTTGCAATGGTGGTGGATTCACCTTCTTGAACCAAGGGCTAAAACCCCTTCTAAAACTCTCCAAAGGTAAACCCTAGAAATTTCATTTCAAACACTTCAATGAATTGACATTAATTTAAGGGTTAGTATATTAATTGTAGTGTTTTGTGTTCATTGGGTGATGGGAATGGAGTTTGGCAACTCCATTCCCCCACATGGCCGATTTGGGCAAGAAAGGAAGAGAAGGAAAGGAAAGGAAAGAAAACTAGAAACACAAGGTAACCACCTTTACCTTGAGCTTGTTTCGTATGTAGTAGTGTAACGGTTTTGGAGTAGTAAAATGAGTGACGAATTGAGGAATGAGTAGTAAGCACATTGTAGTATGATGAGTGATGAGATTGTAACAGTTTTGAAGTCTGTAAATGAGATTTAAAAGCTTGGGAAAACATTGGGTATTGATTGAGTATGTGCAGGAATTTTATTGTGTTGTAGTGATGTTGAGGTGTGGATATGATGTATTGTATAAACAGGATGTGAGAATGGGAAATTGTGAGCTGAAATGGTGTGTGAGCAAGTAAGAATTATAGGGGAGAGTATGTCGAATTTTATCTAGGAATTTGAGGACTTAGATACATTTGGAACAGATTTTGGAAAGTTAAAATGAGTGGTTTAGTAGCTTGTAACAGATTTGGATATGAGGTGGTAAATGGGATGGAATTAGGTTGTGAGTAATGTATTTTGGATGCTAGGAGTAGCATTAGTTGAGGAAGTGATGGAGGTTAGAAGTTGAGTGATAAATCTGTAGCATGATAGTGGAAACCAAAAATCTGTAGCAAAGAGGTATCAAATTGCGTTGTGGAACTAGGAAAGAGTAGTGTGCAAGAATCGGTAAAAAGAGTGTTGGACTTGGGTGTAGGTAATGTAATGGCTTGGAAATGTATTTGGGATGCTAGAAGTGACATTGGTAGAGAAAGTATTGAATGGTAGAAGTTGCAACAAAAATCTGTAGCACAAGGGTAACAAAAACTGTTACAAGTGTTGCAAGGAAATGAGGAAATTGTGTAAGTTGATTGATGGATTTAGTAATGAATTAGAGGGATGAACTAAGGCAATTTGGAGGGCCTAGGTAGTGGTAAAACATGTGGGATTAAGTGTATGAAGAATGGGGAAGTAATGGGTAAAAGAGAGGACTGAAAACAGAAACGAAAATGCAAATACTAGGCCGGACCGAACTTGCGACCGGACTTGCAAGTTCGGTCGAGCCCAGATTTACAAAGACGGGAATGCTTCTGGAATGGACCGAACTTGCGACCGGACTTTCAAGTTCGGTCGGACCAGAAAATTCTTCCGTCAGTAACCTTCTAGAATGGACCGGGCTTGCAAGTTCGGTCGGCCAGAAAAATTTCCGTCGAGTAAGCTACTGGAATGGACCGACCTTGCGACCGGACTTGCAAGGTCGGTCGGGCTAAAATTTTCACATACGAAACTTAATGGAATGGACCGACCTTGGGACCGGACTTGCAAGGTCGGTCGGCCCTGTAATTCTCCAGCGTAATTCCTTACTGACTTGGACCGAACTTGCGACCGGATGGAGTTCGGTCGAGTCATACAAAAAAAAATTTTAATTAAATTAAATAATAGTTATAATTATATATATATATATGTATATGTATACCCACCTATACATATGTGCATATATATATTGTAAGTAAACCATTGTCAAGTAATTAGGAGTAAGTAAATAAAATATAAGTATTGTAATGCAAGATAGTAAGTATGGATTAGTAAACGTAAGAGTAATCGGGTTAAGTTAATGATAGATAGATTATCATTCAACGTATGTATATTAATAGGATTTGATTTGTGAATACCGGAGGAACGTTGGGATACAAGACAACGGTGAAATGTATGATTTCTTCATGCCCTGTATCCTAATCTGGTTACCCCGATTGTGTGCTTATTTGATCATCTAAATAAGATAAATGCATGAATCGGACTATATTGCACTTACCTGTGCTTGACTTATGGTTGTTCTGATATTATTGCTTGAGCACTAGTTGTATAATTCATGAAATGTATGAATGATGATGACTTGTATTCGAATCTTGTATTGTACTTAAGTATTGTATTGTATTTTGTCTAAGTGGGTATTGAGCATAGTAATTGGGATGTGGCTTGTATGAATAACTTCTCTAATTCATAACTACCTCAACTCCTAACTTAAGTGAGTAAACCGGAATGAGTAGAAGTCCGATATAGCTTCGGCCACGCGTGAGGATGCGGAGTCACAAGAGGTTGGCTACAATTCCTGACTCTTAAACTGGTCCGCGGCCCAAATCCCTTAAATGGGTAGCATCCCGGATTGGTGAGTCAGTAAATCCCGGAGTGGGACGGTGTAGTCCCCAGGCCGGAGGTCCCGACGACTTAACTTGAGTAAGAGTAAGAGTAAGTAGTATGGATCCGTAAGTATGTATGAGTATGTATGTGTATGTATGAAGTAACGAGTAAAAGAGTAATCTCCACCCGATTAACCCGGTGGACCAATGAAGCTAACAAGAACTGTATCTTGCGTAGTAAGGTGTATGTGTAATTCGGAAAAAGGTAAGTACGTATTGAATGGTTTATGTTGTACTCTGTATGTAATGAAGTGTATGTATGTGTGTATGTCTTGCATAATGTATTGTAAATATTATGTATAAGAACATGTATGCATGTATGTTCGAATGAAATCAACCGATGTATTCGACCAAGTGGTCGGCGTACCTCACTAGTACGCGGGGTATGCGGTTATCAGCGCAGCGAAAGCTGACCCCCTAGGGGGAACATTTTAGTGTGCAGGTACCGAAGCGAATATGATCAAGATAAGAGAACGGAGGCACACCCTTGTAATTAGAAGCAAGTAGTTTGTGAGGAACGGGTAGTAAGTAGTCTCGTAGTGAGACGTATGAACTTTGAAGAGTAGTATACTTGTGTAAGGATCTTTAGTAACTCGGTATGTGGATTATATTGTATTGTAGTTGAAGTGTTGTATCGAATGGAAGATTGTAGCATGTATTGGTATATGGAGTGTGTATGGTAGATATGTAATACTCGGGATTCCGGTCCATCAGACCGATGATGTATGTAGAAGTAGTAGCCTTGTTAGTCACGTGGGTGACTAACGGCATTGTATCACCCACATTATGTAAGTATGTATCCGCTGCGTGTATCTGATGTGTAAGGAGATTGGACGGTAAGCACTGTATTAATGGTAGGAGTGTTACACTTAACTCGTTGGTGTTACACGCCGTTAACCACCCACGTGGCTAACAAGGCTAATACATATACATTGTATCAGTTTGATGGACCAGATTCCCGAGCAACTACCCATTACAGCCTCACCCATTTCCAACCATTAATATACATTTACATTCCAACTGTACTGAGTATTTACAAACCAATGCCGACAACAATTTCGGTCTTACTACACCTACAATACATATTCAATTAAATAACTACCCATGTAAAAACAACTACCCCATCCTATTCTCGAACGACTTCCAGCTCCTTGTACTTGAAATAGGAAAGAAAGAAAGGGTGGCCCCTAAGGGCTCAGCACCTTTGCTGGTATGGTAATCGTGCAGCCCGCATGCTACTGGGCCACGCACAACTAATTGCCGTCTAAACATGCGGTTGATTATTTTTAAATCATGCATGGGAACTATAAACACATAACACATTGCATACCCACAACAGTGGGGTTCAACAATCAATCAGCACAACAAAACTGGTTAGATCACTCATTTTGTTCCTTAACCCTTGAGGGCTTCTCCTTTAAGGGAGTTATTTCCTTAATAGACGACACTTACCCACTAGTTGGGTTATACTTGAATTCCTCATATTATAACCTGGGATTCATATCCATGATCCACATTCTCCACATAACAATACATATCACATATTGACGTCCAACTTACATAACATCGCAATAAGAATTGCAGCGCAACATTAACACATAACATAACAAGAACGGTTCTCTTTAGGAACCAAACCAAACACAGTTACTTCACTTGGAGAGCCTAGAGAATGCTGCCAAACTCATGCTAAGCTCGTTACATAACTCGTTACCGTCCAGTTAGATGAACGGATAACTTAACCTCAAGGTGCGTCGGATATAGTAATCCAAGCACACCGTACATTGTATGCCCCTGGGCCCGACGTGAGTCAGTAAAATAGCCTTGGTTAAGCTAAAGGGAGGTTAGAACCCAAAAAGGAGAACAACCGTAACATATAGAGAGAATTGAACCGGATATGATATCGACCCCCATACTCACACGCGTGGCCAGAACTACCGGACTCCTCATCCCCCGGTTAGCACTTGTTAGAAGTCTCATTATTGAAGCTTAGTACATTAATTCACAAGTAGGTGTTTAGGTCCAGTTAGACACACACAAGGGTGGTAAACATACTTACACGCAGAAACATCACACAACTAACTCACGCATAGCCGTGGTTAGAACGTTCCCATGGTTTGGGTCGTTCAATCCGAATACCGATCTCTCATGTGCTCCTAGATTTGGTTAGCTAAGGTTTAACACTTTCGAGGTTAAACGGTATCGGAATTAAACACGCCACATAAACGAATTGCTATAAACTCATTACATGTTTTTATCTTACAAGGTGGCAAACACTCAGAAAAACACATTGGCATACAAGCCGGTGTAATCCGGTAGGACACAGGTTGCAAGAAAACTATACCTGTCACCAACGTCCACTCTATTGTGTCCTCTTATGTTCCTCGAACAATTCTCGTACAACTGGTAACATTACAATTACTTTCATTAACATTGGGGTAACATGTTTGTTTAACGACTAATGCACCCATAGTTAACCCCGTCATCCCGTTATACTTAATTTTACTCTTGTGATCTTAAGTTCACAACTCTTACATCAAACCTAACACTTGTTTACAAATTTTAAGGCCTTTACATGTCACCAAACAAGGCCTAAACATCACCTAAAACCACTACCATTCAATCCCCCATCATTAGAAGGCATTAGAACACATTTTAAGCTATTTTTGCCCTGGTTCGGGACTTGGTCCGGACCCAAGGTCCCGGACCATCTCTGTACTTTACTCTCGGCCTTAATTTTCACTTGGTCCGGGTCTTGGTCCTGGACTAAGGACCCGGACCACTTGTAAACTTCAATTTCGGCTCATTTTTAAGGGTGGTCTAGGTACCTATACATGGGCTAGGTCCCGGACCATGTTAATAAGTTGTCAAACACCATTTTTCAACCCCTAAGCCAACCTTATACCTTACCTAATCATTCCATAATCTTTCCACATGTTTCCTACATGTTTAAACACCTTAAATCATGCGCTAAACCTTCCTAAATCATCACTAACTTGTTACTCACTTTCTTACAACAATTCCTAACACTTATATCATTTTCCCTTAGATTTCTAAGTGGTATATTATGCCTACTACCCCAACTAACCAAAGTGTTATCTCACAAACATTGCCACTACTCCAAAAGCATTATTTCTCACATACACCTCCCATATACAAGCTTCTTCTATTTTCCACTTGTTCACACTTAGATCTTCACAAGGCCTTATTTTTCCTTTGTTTACCAAAACTTGCACAAAACTTTACACTTCACATAACATAACCTTGGTGTGTTTAAAACACTCATTTGATTTCTAAATCCTCCAAGACTATGCCCAAGGCATCTTAACACTTAAGAACACCTTAATTCACCTTCTTTCACCATCTTTACACTTAACCATTCCTAGCACGTTCCAGGTCATAAAATCTCATTACAATACATAAACTCCTATGTTTATCAACTAAATTTTGCTATAGATTCTCTTGTATCACCTTACACCAAAACATACAGTTTTCCACCTCATACATTCCAAGAACACTCAATCCCATAATACACATCCTCTCACACAAACACATGGTTTTTCATCTTTTAAACAATCAAGAACATTCATCCACACAAGAATTGTTCTTTACACACAACTAAACCTTTAAACCACACTACATCCCAATATAGTGCATAAACCTAAATTTCTTGGCGCTTAGGCCCTTAAATAACATGGCTCTTAGGCCTTTAAATTGCATTAAACTTAAACACTGAATTTCCATATTGATATGCCATCAACCTACAAATACACACAACAACACATATGCCTTTAATAACCTCCTTGTGGGTATTCACTAACTCATTTCCCATTGGCTCTTTAAGTTGTTTTATAAGGCAATATAAAGCTCAATTCCTTAAGCACAAAACTACATTAAGAGAGATCATTTACCTCTTTGTTTTCCAAGTTTTCTCACTTGTTTTCTCTTGTTCTTTCTTGATTGAAAATCGGCAAGGAGCTTTTATCACTTGTCAATCTTCTAACCAATACACATATAAGGGTAATGAGCATTAAGTTTAATACTCAAACTCATAATTAAACCCTAGATTTACATAAGTGTCCTAAAACACTAAAATTGATGTTTACCTTTGGAATTTGAAAGAAAGCTTGCTTAAGAAGCAAGGTAGGACTCCTCCTAGTCCTTTGAAGGTTGAATAAAGCTAAGAAGAGAGCAATAAAATGCACCATTAAGAGGTGAATTTTCGGTTATATAAGAAAATGAAGGGAAACTTAGATTTTCTTTGATTTTCCTTACCTTGAAGCAAAGGAGAATGACAAGGCATGAAAATATGAGCTCAAGCTCCTTCAATGGTGAATCTCCATGGCACCAAAATTGATTTCTTGAAGATTTGAAAAGATAGAAGTGAAGAGCTTGGTCTAACTAAGACAAAGATAGTCTTGAAATTGATTTTGGAGCATGGAATCATAAGTTACAAGTAAAAGAAGATGAAGAATGGAGGGTGCTGTATTAGAACGGTTTTTGCTTGGGAGGATGAAGGTAAGTGACGGTGGGAGCAAGGAAGAATGAAGGGAAAGTGACGAGAGAGGCAAAGTTTGGAGATATTTATGTTATAAAGCAAATAGTAACTTTACTTTATTTTCTTTTACTTTTCTTTAGTTGGCTGGCCAAGTGTGATGACTCACACCAATAAAACCGTGCCCCCTTACATATTAGAGATATTTATGGTCTTTGTTGACCATTTAACTAATTAAAGTTGACTTAAGTCAAAACTAGCACGATTTGAGCACTATTCACTAATTAAGGCATATAATTGTGAAATTTTTTATTCCCCATTGACTTAGACTTCCTAATGTGATACTAAGTAGTACACATGTTGATTAAAGAGTAATGATGGACATTTATCCACTCAAAACCCATTTCTAAGACAATTTTTCAAAAATGTGCTTTAAGGCTCCTTAAAGCACATTTTGTGTTTTAACTTGTTTTCAAGCTTGGTTTTCTTTAGGAATTGATTTAACATGTTCATTAGCATGTTAATAAGGTCTAGGAATGACCTTTAGGTATTATTCAAGGTTACACCATGTCTAGAGCAAGTATTTGCTTAAATTGACTTTATGGTGTTTTCTTGTGTTTTCTTTAGTTTAATTGTCTACCAATGTTTCTTAAGGACTTTATTAGCCTTATCGAATCATAATTGCATGTTACTAAGTCTTGGTAGGATCTTTGGGTCCTAACCAAGTTCATTCCAAGCCTAGAGCATGTTTTTGCTCAAACTGTCTTAGTAGTACTTTATTGTGTTTTTACTATGGTTTAAATTGTTCACTATGCTTCTAAGGCACTTTTTAGCCTTTAAATACCATAGTTTAATATTTAAGCAACATATAAAGGTTTGGGGTATTTCAATCTACCCCCCTTAAAAGAACTTCGTCCTCGAAGTTCACAATTTCCCTTGTATCCTTCCATAGAATCTGGGAATTACTTGCACAATAAAATATCCACAACCAAACATACTTTACATCACAACCTCGGACTTAACGGTCCGGGTAACATATCCACATCCATACATAACATAACATACTTACATAACAACCTCGGACTCAAAGGTTCGGGTAACATAACCACGTTTGCATCCACATATCAACCCTCAGACTCTCGGGTCTGGGTAACATAACCAAATTCAGAACTCAACCACATTAGGACTCAAGGTCAAAATAATATTTATTACACATACCACACAACATGTCTTAGCATGTATAGCAACCGAAAATACCTTTTATATACACTGTTATTGTAACACCCCATCCAACATTAACACACTTACAATAAACTGCAGCGGAAATACAAACCTCATCACATTACTTAATTCGTTGGTGTTACACGCCGTTAGCCACCCTCGTGGCTAACAAGGCTAATCCATATACATTGTACCGGTCTGATGGGCTAAATTCCCGAGCAACTACACATTATTATCCCTTTCCATTAACAACAACAACAACAACATACACCTTTCAACTATACCGAGTATTTATAAACTGATGCCGACAACAATATCGGTCTTACTACACCTACTGTATATATACACTTAAATGAATACCCATGTACAATGACTACCCCGTCCTACTCTCGAACGGCTTCCAGCTCTCTGTACCTGAAATAGGAAAAGAAGAGAAAGGGTGGCCCCCAAGGGGCTCAGCACCTTTGCTGGTATGGTAATCCCGCAGCCCACATGCTACCGGGCCACGCACAACTAATTGTCGTCTTAGCATGCGGTTGATTATATTTAAATCATGCATGTAACAGTAAAACACAACACATAACATTTCGCCTCAATGGGCTCAACAAACGGATAATATATCCTTACTTAATAAGTCACTCATGGTATTCATTATCCCTAGAGTGTTCCTCCTCTAATGGAGCTACTTCCTCAATAGACGACACTTACCCTTAAATCGGGTTATCCCTAAACGCCTCTTTTCTCAAACTGGGATTCATATCCATGATCCACATACTCCACATTATATAACATATAACATACACTACATAACAACACTTTGCACGTTTCCACGTGCACAACATAACACCGCAATAGATATTGCATCACAACAAAATACATAACATAACGGGAATGGTTCTCTTAGGAACCGACCCAAACATTGTTTATACACTGGTGAGCCTAGAGAATGTTGCCAGTCTCATGATAAGCTCGTTATACAATAACAACAACACTCATTACCGTCCTAATAGTTGGACGAGTAACTTAAGTTAAGGCGGTTCGGGTTTGGAGGCCCGAACACACCACACAAACACATGTTCCCCCTAAACCGATCATAAGTCAGAATAGCTAAGCTTTGGAATAAGCTAATGGGAGATCATCACCCGTGAGGGAAACAACCATAACAAAGAGAAGGGTAAGGCTACAAAGGATACCCTCTCCCAAACAACGCGCGACCGGCCCAACCGGATTCCTCACCACTGTTAGTACATACTTACTTTAGATATTAGTTAGAACCCCACTATGGAGTCTATCATAACTACACACCATACAGAATTACAACTGGGTTAAACACACAAGGGAGATCCCTACATTCACAAACACATATCACACAATTAACACACGCATAGCCGTGGTTAGAACGTCCCATGGTTCGGGTCGTTTACTCCGAATACCGAACTCTCATGTGATCCTAGACTCAGATAACTAAGGTTAACACTTCCGAGGTTAAATGGTATCGGAGTTGTACACGCCACATAAATGAATTACTGTAAACTCATTACATGTTTAATCTTACAACGTGGCAAACAAACAGAAAAACACATTGGCATACAAGCCGGTGTAATCCGGTAGGACACAGGTTGCAAGAAAACCATACCTGTCGCCACGGTCCACTATATCATGTCCTTTTAGGTTCCTCGAACAAATCCCGTACAACTGGTAACATCACAATTACTTTTATTAATATTGGGGTAACATGTTTGCTTAACGTTTAAAGCGCCCATAGTTTACCCCGTCATTCCCGTTACACTTAACTTACTCTTGTGATATTAAGTTTACAACTCTCACATCAACCCAACACTTGTTTACACATTTTAAGGCCTTTATATGCCACCAAACAAGGCCTAAACATCACCTAAAACCATTACCATTCAATTCCCCATGATTAGAAGCCTTTAAAGCAGATTTTGCAACACCTTTGACCTGGTCCGGGACTTGGTCCGGACCCAAGGTCCCGGACCACTTGTAGAATGTACTCTCGGCCTTATTTTACCCTTGGTCCGGGTCTTGGTCCTGGACTAAGGACCCGGACCACTTCTAAACTTCACTCTCGGCTCTTTTTAAGGGGTGGTCCGGGTACCTATACAAGGGCTAGGTCCCGGACCATGTTATTAACTTGTCAAAACATCATTTTTCAACCCCTAAACCAACCTTAAACCTTACCTAATCATTCCATAAACTTTCCACATGTTTCCTACATGTTTAAACACCTTAAAACAAGCACTAAACTTTCCTAAATCATCACTAACTGGTTACTCAATTCCTTACAACAATTCCTAGCACTTATAACATTTTTCTTAGATTTCTAAGTGGTATATCATGCCTACTACCTCAACTAACCAAAGTGTTGTCTCACAAACATTACCACCACTCCAAAAGCAATATTTCTCATACACACCTCCTTTGCACAATTGCTTATAATTTCCACAAGTTTTCACTTAGACCTTCACTAGGCATTTCTTTTCCTTTGTTTACCAAATCTTGAACAAGACTTAACACTTCACATAACAATTCCTTGGTGTGTTCAAAACACCCATTTGAGTTCTAAATCCTCCAAGACAATGCCCGTGGCACCTTAACACCTAAGAACACCATGATTCACCTTCTTCCACCATCTTAACACTTAACAAGTTCCTAGTACCTTCTAGGTCTTAAAATCTCATTTCATCACATAAACTCTTTTGTTTATCAACTAAATTTCGCCATAGCTTCTCTTGTATATACTCACATCAAAACACATTGTTTTTCACCTTTAGACAATCAAGAACATTCAATCTCTTAATACACACTCTTATACACAAACATATGGTTTTTCATCCTTTAACCATCAAACACATTCACCTTCACAAGAGATGTTCTTTACACACAACTAAACCTTTAAACTACACTACATCACAATATAGTGCATAAACTTAAATTGCTTGGCACTTAGGCCCTTAAATTGCATTAAACTTAAACACTGAATCTCCACATTTAAATGCCTTCAACCTGCGAATACACCCAACAATACATATGCCCTTAATAAACTCCTTGAGAGCATTTTGCTAACTCATTTACCATTAGCTCTTTAGGTATTTTATTAAGCAAATCAAGCTCCATTTTCCTAGGCATTTAAACCACATTAGGTTAACACATTTACCTCTTTTCTTTCAAGACTTCCCACTTGTTTATCTTTGTTCTTCCTTGATAGAAAATCGGCAAGGGCTTTTATCACTTGTCAATCTTCTAATCAATACATATAAGGGTAATGAGCATTAAGTTTAATACTCCAACTCATAGTTAAACCCTAGGTTTACATATGTGTCTTAAAACACCAAAATTTGATGATTACCTTTGGAATTCGGAAGAGAGCTTGGTTAAGTAGCAAGATAGGACTCCTCCTAGTCCTTTGAAGTTTGAATTAAGCTAAAAAGATAGCAAGGCAATGCACCATTGTAAGGTGAATTTTCGGCCACACACTAAAACAAGAGGAAATGTTGTTTTTCTTTGATTTTCCTTACCTTGAAGCAAAGGAGAATGTCAAGGCATGAAAAGGTGAGCTCAAGCTCCTTCAATGGAGAATCTTCATGGCACCAAAATGGAGTTCTTGAAGATTTTGAAAGGATAGAATTGAAGAGCTTGATGAGAGGAAGAGAATGGTGGTCTTAGAATTTAATTTGGCCAAATGAGCTAGGAGATACAAGTGGTCAAAGGTGGAAAATAATGGTGATGTTGGTGTTGCTGTAGCAGGCCGTGAATGGAGAGCAAGAAGAGATAGAAGAGAGGTTGAAGACGTGTGGAATGAGAGAAATGAGAGAAATGAGATTGGTTTTGCTTTTTGAAGATATTTATATCTTAAAGCAAATAGTAACCATTAGTCATCACTTATTACTTAATAAACTTACATGTGTGGTGACTCACACCTTGAAAAACCTGCCCCCATTTAATAGAAGGGTATAATGGTCTTTGTTGACCAATTTAATTACTTATAACAACATATGTTACAAACTAGCTTATAAAAGTTACTATTCATCAAAACAAGGCACATAGAAGTGAAATTTTTGATTTCCCATTGATATAGACTTCCAAATGTGATACTATATAGTACACATGTTAATTAAAGAGTAATGATGGACATTTAGCCATTCAAAACTCATTTACAAGACAATTTTTCAAAAACGTGCTTTAAGACTCCTTAAAGCACATTTTGTGTTTTAACTTGTTTTCAAGCTTGGTTTTCTTTGGTAATTGATTTAATATGTTCATTAACATATTTATAAGGTACAGGTATGACCATTAGGTCTTTTACAAATTTATCCCAAGCTTAGAGCACATTTTTGCTCTTATTGACTTTAAGGTATTTATTTATGTTTTGTTTGGTTTCATTGTCTACCAAGGTTTGCTAAGGACTTAATTAGCCCTATAAAATCATAATTAAATGTTATTAAGTCTTGGTAGGCTCTTTGGGTCCTAACCAAGTTCACTCATAGCTTAGAGCATGTTTTTGCTCAAACTGTATCTTAGTGCTTTATTGCATTTACTGTGGTTTAAATTGTTCACTGATGTTTCTAAGGCACTTTTTAGCCTTTACATACCATAGTTTAAATGTTTAGCAACATATCAAGGTTTGGGGTATTTCAATCTACCCCCTTAAAAGAACTTCGTCCTCGAAGTTCACATTTCCCACACATCATTAGATTAGAATACGGGGATTACTTACAGCCATAAAACTTCCATAACCAAACACACTTTACATCACAACCTCGGACTCAATGGTCCGGGCAACACATTCACATCCACACATAACATAACATATCCACATGATAACCTCGGACTCTATGGTCCGGGTATCTTAACAACACTTACACATACATAACAACCCCTTTGACTCACTGGTCTTGGGTAACATAACAACATTTGGACACATAGGTCCCGATAACATAACAGTCTTTAGACACATAGGTCTATGCAACACAACACATTTAGACTCATAGGTCTTGATAACATACACTTTAGGAACTCATGGTCAAAATAATATTTATTACACATACCACACAACATGTCATAGCATGTATAGCAATCAAAAATATCTTTTACATACACACTGTGATCCCGCAGAACCCGGTCGCGATGGACACCTTCCGTCCCCGTGCCTTTGGGAGATTAAAACAATTACATAAATTTGAAATTTTTCCTTGTGAGGTTAAGTAAGAAGACTTTAATTATGCAAAGTATCCATCAACGTTTTATAAATACCAATTGAAAATCCTTTTGAAAACACACACAACTCCAAGTCCAACTTAAGCTCTTTGCTTTTTTATTAGCGTGGTTATTTGTGACCACTTATAGGGAGCTTCAAGAATCATCCAACCCTGATGTGATCAGCATCAGTGTAGAACTATCCTTCCACTCCAATTTGTGTTCGGCTTCCCTTGATCACATGCAAATCAAGTTCCACCTCCCACTTCATTTTCAAGCATCAAATAAATCACTCATTTCCAATTTTCTATCTTCCAAATCATTCTAATCATGATCATAACATCTCCAAAGGATAGAACTCCGTCTATCAGTTACCTCCATTCGCTTTAATCATGTTGCCTAGGGAATCTTATTCTCACTAGGTTCTATGTCGGTTTCATACCCTTTCATGCATCACTATATAATATATATATATACACATATATTTTATCAAAATACAACACCTGGTTTTACATTTATACACTGTCGGGGCTTTTGTTCCCCCGGGAGTTTCTCTACTCCCCACACTTGTACTATCACACACAACTGTTAACAAACACACACACTTATCACAATGGTATTCGCATCTTCTGTGCGCAATTACCACAATTCAACCATGAATGAATGCGTATGTTTACGTAACACACACACCAATCATCCAAACAATAACTATGCACAACATAAATCACGTACACTTGTACGATAATATGCACTAAGTGGTTTTGCGCTCTACCCCCCTTAAAAGGGATTACGCCCACGTAATCAATCACTAAACATTAGCTTAAAATGTTTTGCCATCGTGAAGTATCTTAACTTCCACGCGGTCCATTACACAATGGATTCTGATTAGAGGATCTTAACCATATTGGCGGTTTAGTTCCTAAACCAAGAATTCTCATTGGAGTTTGTTTAAACTCTTAGTTGGTTTCGATTTTGGCCTGTTAGGCTTCTAGGCGTTAATAATTAGCCATTCACTCGTGTTCACCATGTACATTCAACACTTGAATCACTGGCTCACTAGTTTCTGCTGCGAAACTCTAATAACTGTAGAGCTTAATTGCCCCATTTGTTATTCTTACTGTATTGTACATCCCCAATTGTCACCTTCATCTTGGTAACAATGGTTTCTCAACCGACGCGTGGTATCTCTTACCGTAGCGAATTCGGTGAGTTATACACTTTCTATCCACTTCCATAACAATTTACTGTGTATACCACTATGTATTTCACAATGATTGACTTGTTCCCTTCCGACTTACTGTCGGTTGAGATTGAGCTACTACCTAGTGTGTAGTGCTCTCTCATCTATTTACAACATTTGGGGTATATTCTATACCGATATTTGGCAGTTAGTGCTACTGTAGTCACTTACTGTTAATCATGTCTCCACATTTGGTTTTGTACAAGTACTCTTTTATTGGTGTGGCCTTGCATTTCCTATGCATCGGCCATTATGACATTATTGTTTCACGATTAACATGTTTCCAATTCCTAGCTATCCCACTCGATCATTACTGCGCAAGTGCAATACCAAAACACTCAGTCATACAGAGTGCAGAGGCGTAAACTCTTGACAGTAAATCCCTTATGCGATTCGCCATGGAATTCACACTGAGTTTCCTTATCACATAGTACCGACCACTGGCTTATTGCCCAGTCTGTTTAACATCGCTTATCTTGCATGTCCATTGAGTTTAACCCATAACTGGTCTTATCCGCCACAACACTTATACAACGGTCGCTTACTGCGCACCGTGCTTATTGTATAACACTAACTTACATCGTATTTACTGTCACATTAACTTCCACGCATATACTTATATCATTCGTATTATGGTTCATCACTCATTTGGATGACTACTGAATGCTCCTTGAGCATCGATCATTCGAGTCATAAGCCGGCATTATTCAGCTCGGTGTTTCACTTTATACACACATGTTACTAAGCTAACTGCTCTCTTTCAATAACAATATGGTCAATCCTTAACATATTTCTTGAACTTGATTGACATAACTACCGCTCCTGCGGTCTCACAATATCGAGAGGTATCCCCACTCTTAATGCAGTGGTTCGTTTACCACTCTATTCACTTATACAACATAAACTTCTACAATCAATCGAATTTATATAACACATCTTTCTTATGGCTTATAAGCCTTATTTGCCTTGAGCTGGGCTCATTGTAGGCTGTTCACACACATGTACTTCTCTGTACAACATTTCATGATTTGGATATTATACTGAGCTCCATGACAAGGTCGTTGCATTCCGTTTCCTTTTATGGGATGCCCCTTATGATTGTCAGTCCGTCTCCTGACAACTTATGTCTAAACTGGGAGTTAGTTTCAACCCTTGTGTTTCTGTCATGCCATTTCGTGCAACACTTGTTGATGCGAACGCCCTTCAAGGATTGATCCTGGGTGTTGCTAAGTTATGCTTTTACATTTAGTTCACACTTATTGATATATTGAGTTAGCCACGCCGTTTGCGTTCTTAACTGGCTCATTATCCTCTTCTGTGAAGATCAACATTTCCTGATAGTGTAGGTACTCATTCTGGGGGTTTCATCCCGTTCATTGCACATTAATGTGTTCACATTAGGTATCTGCTTGCCATGTACAGGCTGGGTCACCGTTCCAGCTATCATGTTTATTCCACTTCGCACCTCTTGACTCTTAAACATATCCTTGAAATGAATTCACTAGTTCCTTTAGTCTAGTTATCTTAACTGGGTTCCTCTACTTCAACCATTCATGGTAATCCTTAGCTGTTGTTTGACTTATACTGCTGACCGTAGAACGGAGTCGACTACTTCCCGTGTTTCGGACTCTACTTGTATACATATGTGGGGTACCATACTGATACATTACTACTTACCCAACTAACCCTTAAGTAGGTCTGTCAGGCCCACAAGCTCCTATCGGAGTGCTGTCGTCCCACAATTCAGTTGGTACACTCGTAGTGTCCGTCACACGCCTAGGTGAAGCATTCTGTTGTCAACTCCCTTATATTGTCCCGTGACAATATTCATTCCATGCTTCCCGAACTTAATCGAGGGAAAGTTTATCCATTGTTGTATCCTTGTCAACTGTCCTTGGTTTTACTGGTTTGGTTTAAAAGAAGGTTAGGAAGAAGTGTTGGTTTGAAAGAAAATCTGGTTTTGAAGGAAAAAGGGTTTGAATAAATCTGGGTTGAAAGAAAAATTTTCATGGTTTCACAACATCTTCTTACCTTAACCAAGTCTAGCTTCTTGCTGACTGGTGTACTTCCAATTACAAAGGTCAGGCTGTTTAGCCCTTCCATGGTTATAATGTTCACACTTAACTTCGTGGTACTTTACTAAGTACTTGTAGTGGTTATAAATTTCCCGAACAGCCCTGTTATAGCAGCACTTGCCATGGCAAGTGCGCCATGCTAACTGGCTGTCCATTTAACACATACTGGTCATGGTATTGTTTTTACCCATACTGTCAACAGTGGCCTTGTTGGCCCTCACTGATCTTACTGCCTTGACAATAACTCTTCTAGGTGACTTCTCACTGTCTTCACATGACGATCATCAACTAGGGTGTTTCCCATTCTGGGAGACCCCTTTGTCTTAGTATTGTATTCTCTTTGTAGCCCATTCCACGTATTTGTCGTGGTTACTGAGACTTGTCTCTTGTTTGGGCACTACGTTGTAGTTCCTTTGTCGGTTGGTATACCGTTGGTGTATTATTTATCAACTGTGGTCCCGTAGACACTCGTCTCGGGTTTCACTAATCCACTTCTTGCCTGTTGCACGGTCGGTGCGTTGCAAGCTGGTTATTCTCGACTGCTCGGCATGTCGACCCAGGTTGCCGGAGATTCTATTCTTCTATACACTGATTCTTCATTCTTGCTATTAAATGCGGTTAACATTGTTCAGATGGAGACCGTCTCCGGGATTCCCAGTTTTCGGATCTACCGTATGACAGGTTCTCCGTACCCTAAAGGTATATAATAACAGCCAGATCGGGTATTCCCGAGTAAGAGAGGACTTCCATCTCTCTGGCGTTCTTTCCCAAGTTATAAAGCAGGGACTGTGGAGGGTGGGATGGAGATTGTAGGTTTCCAGTACACACTGGTAATACCTATCTAGCGTATCTCTCACGCTATCACTCAACCCTTAACCCAAAGTACTTAAATCCTAACTCGGTACTTCCTAAGCTCGGTAATTCAGTCATCAGAGCGATACTTCGCTCTGATACCACTTTTTGTAACACCCATCCAACATTAACACACTTACAATAAACTGCAGCGGAAATACAAACCTCATCACATTACTTAATTCGTTGGTGTTACACGCCGTTAGCCACCCTCGTGGCTAACAAGGCTAATCCATATACATTGTACCGGTCTGATGGGCTAAATTCCCGAGCAACTACACATTATTATCCCTTTCCATTAACAACAACAACAACAACATACACCTTTCAACTATACCGAGTATTTATAAACTGATGCCGACAACAATATCGGTCTTACTACACCTACTGTATATATACACTTAAATGAATACCCATGTACAATGACTACCCCGTCCTACTCTCGAACGGCTTCCAGCTCTCTGTACCTGAAATAGGAAAAGAAGAGAAAGGGTGGCCCCCAAGGGGCTCAGCACCTTTGCTGGTATGGTAATCCCGCAGCCCACATGCTACCGGGCCACGCACAACTAATTGTGTCTTAGCATGCGGTTGATTATATTTAAATCATGCATGTAACAGTAAACACACAACACATAACATTTCGCCTCAATGGGCTCAACAAACGGATAATATATCCTTACTTAATAAGTCACTCATGGTATTCATTATCCCTAGAGTGTTCCTCCTCTAATGGAGCTACTTCCAATAGACGACACTTACCCTTAAATCGGGTTATCCCTAAACGCCTCTTTTCTCAAACTGGGATTCATATCCATGATCCACATACTCCACATTATATAACATATAACATACACTACATAACAACACTTTGCACGTTTCCACGTGCACAACATAACACCGCAATAGATATTGCATCACAACAAAATACATAACATAACGGGAATGGTTCTCTTAGGAACCGACCCAAACATTGTTTATACACTGGTGAGCCTAGAGAATGTTGCCAGTCTCATGATAAGCTCGTTATACAATAACAACAACACTCATTACCGTCCTAATAGTTGGACGAGTAACTTAAGTTAAGGCGGTTCGGGTTTGGAGGCCCGAACACACCACACAAACACATGTTCCCCCTAAACCGATCATAAGTCAGAATAGCTAAGCTTTGGAATAAGCTAATGGGAGATCATAACCCGTGAGGGAAACAACCACAACAAAGAGAAGGGTAAGGCTACAAAGGATACCCTCTCCCAAACAACGCGCGACCGGCCAACCGGATTCCTCACCACTGTTAGTACATACTTACTTTAGATATTAGTTAGAACCCCACTATGGAGTCTATCATAACTACACACCATACAGAATTACAACTGGGTTAAACACACAAGGGAGATCCCTACATTCACAAACACATATCACACAATTAACACACGCATAGCCGTGGTTAGAACGTCCCATGGTTCGGGTCGTTTACTCCGAATACCGAACTCTCATGTGATCCTAGACTCAGATAACTAAGGTTAACACTTCCGAGGTTAAATGGTATCGGAGTTGTACACGCCACATAAATGAATTACTGTAAACTCATTACATGTTTAATCTTACAACGTGGCAAACAACAGAAAAACACATTGGCATACAAGCCGGTGTAATCCGGTAGGACACAGGTTGCAAGAAAACCATACCTGTCGCCACGGTCCACTATATCATGTCCTTTTAGGTTCCTCGAACAAATCCCGTACAACTGGTAACATCACAATTACTTTTATTAATATTGGGGTAACATGTTTGCTTAACGTTTAAAGCGCCCATAGTTTACCCCGTCATTCCCGTTACACTTAACTTACTCTTGTGATATTAAGTTTACAACTCTCACATCAACCCAACACTTGTTTACACATTTTAAGGCCTTTATATGCCACCAAACAAGGCCTAAACATCACCTAAAACCATTACCATTCAATTCCCCATGATTAGAAGCCTTTAAACAGATTTTGCAACACTTTTGACCTGGTCCGGGACTTGGTCCGGACCCAAGGTCCCGGACCACTTGTAGAATGTACTCTCGGCCTTATTTTACCCTTGGTCCGGGTCTTGGTCCTGGACTAAGGACCCGGACCACTTCTAAACTTCACTCTCGGCTCTTTTTAAGGGGTGGTCCGGGTACCTATACAAGGGCTAGGTCCCGGACCATGTTATTAACTTGTCAAAACATCATTTTTCAACCCCTAAACCAACCTTAAACCTTACCTAATCATTCCATAAACTTTCCACATGTTTCCTACATGTTTAAACACCTTAAAACAAGCACTAAACTTTCCTAAATCATCACTAACTGGTTACTCAATTCCTTACAACAATTCCTAGCACTTATAACATTTTTCTTAGATTTCTAAGTGGTATATCATGCCTACTACCTCAACTAACCAAAGTGTTGTCTCACAAACATTACCACCACTCCAAAAGCATATTTCTCATACACACCTCCTTTGCACAATTGCTTATAATTTCCACAAGTTTTCACTTAGACCTTCACTAGGCATTTCTTTTCCTTTGTTTACCAAATCTTGAACAAGACTTAACACTTCACATAACAATTCCTTGGTGTGTTCAAAACACCCATTTGAGTTCTAAATCCTCCAAGACAATGCCCGTGGCACCTTAACACCTAAGAACACCATGATTCACCTTCTTCCACCATCTTAACACTTAACAAGTTCCTAGTACCTTCTAGGTCTTAAAATCTCATTTCATCACATAAACTCTTTTGTTTATCAACTAAATTTTGCCATAGCTTCTCTTGTATATACTCACATCAAAACACATTGTTTTTCACCTTTAGACAATCAAGAACATTCAATCTCTTAATACACACTCTTATACACAAACATATGGTTTTTCATCCTTTAACCATCAAACACATTCACCTTCACAAGAGATGTTTCTTTACACACAACTAAACCTTTAAACTACACTACATCACAATATAGTGCATAAACTTAAATTGCTTGGCACTTAGGCCCTTAATTGCTTAAACTTAAACACTGAATCTCCACATTTAATGCCTTCACCTGCGAATACACCCAACAATACATATGCCCTTAATAAACTCCTGAGAGCATTTTGCTAACTCATTTACCATTAGCTCTTTAGGTATTTTATTAGCAATCAAGCTCCATTTTCCTAGCATTTAAACCACATTAGGTTAACACATTTACCTCTTTTCTTTCAAGACTTCCCACTTGTTTTTTTCTTGTTCTTCCTTGATAGAAAATCGGCAAGGGCTTTTATCACTTGTCAATCTTCTAATCAATACACATATAAGGTAATGAGCATTAAGTTTAATACTCCAACTCATAGTTAAACCCTAGGTTTACATATGTGTCTTAAAACACCAAAATTTGATGATTACCTTTGGAATTCGGAAGAGAGCTTGGTTAAGTAGCAAGATAGGACTCCTCCTAGTCCTTTGAAGTTTGAATTAAGCTAAAAAGATAGCAAGGCAATGCACCATTGTAAGGTGAATTTTCGGCCACACACTAAAACAAGAGGAAATGTTGTTTTTCTTTGATTTTCCTTACCTTGAAGCAAAGGAGAATGTCAAGGCATGAAAAGGTGAGCTCAAGCTCCTTCAATGGAGAATCTTCATGGCACCAAAATGGAGTTCTTGAAGATTTTGAAAGGATAGAATTGAAGAGCTTGATGAGAGGAAGAGAATGGTGGTCTTAGAATTTAATTTGGCCAAATGAGCTAGGAGATACAAGTGGTCAAAGGTGGAAAATAATGGTGATGTTGGTGTTGCTGTAGCAGGCCGTGAATGGAGAGCAAGAAGAGATAGAAGAGAGGTTGAAGACGTGTGGAATGAGAGAAATGAGAGAAATGAGATTGGTTTTGCTTTTTGAAGATATTTATATCTTAAAGCAAATAGTAACCATTAGTCATCACTTATTACTTAATAAACTTACATGTGTGGTGACTCACACCTTGAAAAACCGGCCCCCATTTAATAGAAGGGTATAATGGTCTTTGTTGACCAATTTAATTACTTATAACAACATATGTTACAAACTAGCTTATAAAAGTTACTATTCATCAAAACAAGGCACATAGAAGTGAAATTTTTGATTTCCCATTGATATAGACTTCCAAATGTGATACTATATAGTACACATGTTAATTAAAGAGTAATGATGGACATTTAGCCATTCAAAACTCATTTACAAGACAATTTTTCAAAAACGTGCTTTAAGACTCCTTAAAGCACATTTTGTGTTTTAACTTGTTTTCAAGCTTGGGTTTCTTTGGTAATTGATTTAATATGTTAATTAACATATTTATAAGGTATAGGTATGACCATTAGGTCTTTTACAAATTTATCCCAAGCTTAGAGCACATTTTTGCTCTTATTAACTTTAAGGTATTTATTTATGTTTTGTTTGGTTTCATTGTCTACCAAGGTTTGCTAAGGACTTAATTAGCCCTATAAAATCATAATTAAATGTTATTAAGTCTTGGTAGGCTCTTTGGGTCCTAACCAAGTTCACTCATAGCTTAGAGCATGTTTTTGCTCAAACTGTATCTTAGTGCTTTATTGCATTTACTGTGGTTTAAATTGTTCACTGATGTTTCTAAGGCACTTTTTAGCCTTTACATACCATAGTTTAAATGTTTAGCAACATATCAAGGTTTGGGGTATTTCAGTTATCCCGCAGATTCCTTTAGGAGATCAAAACAATCACTTAATCTTTAACATATATACTTCCCATGTCACCGGTCCGAATACAAAGGCTCATACGTCCTCAGTTCATGAGCAAGTACTACAAAAATATTGTTTGTAAGGTTAAGTATAAGAACTTTCTCTAATTAAAGTATCAATCGAAGGTTTTAGAAATACCAATTGAAAATCCTTTTGAAAATGCATACAACTCCAAGTCCAACTTATGCTCTTTGCTTCTTTTCTTAGCGTGGTTATTTGTGACCACTTATGGGGAGCTTCAAGAATCATCCAACCCTGATGTGATCAGCATTAGTGTTGAACTATCCTTCCACCCCAATTTGTGTTTAGCTTCCCTTGATCACATGCAAATCAAGTTCCACCTCCCACTTCATTTTCAAGCATCAAATAATACACTCATTTCCAATTTTCTATCTTTTTTTTGTCATTCTAGTCATAATCATTACATCTCCAAGGGCTAGAACTCCGTCTATCAGTTATCTCCATACACTTTAATCCGGTAACCTAGGGAACCTTATTCTCACTAGGTTCTATGTCGGTTTCATACTTCTTCATAAATCACAATACTGTATAAATATATATTTTATGAAAATACAATACACGGTTTACATTTACACTTACTGTCGGGGTTTTAGTTCCCCGGGAGTTTCTTTACTCCCTTACACTTGTACTCTCACACACCACAGTTAACAAAGTAGACACACTTATCACAATGGTACTCGCATCTTCTGTGCGTATTTACCACAATTAAACCATGAATGAATGCGTATATTTATGTAACACACGCACCAGTCATCCAAACAAATTATTTTTGTGCTATGCACAATCTAGTTCGCGTACACTTGTACGTCAAAACACACTAAGAGGTTTTGCGCTCTACCCCCTTAAAAGGGATTACGCCCACGTAATCAATTGTTGTACATTAGTTTAAAATGTTTTGTCACCATGAAGTGTATTAACTTCCACGTGGTCTATTATACAATGCGTTCTAGTTAAAGGATCTTAAACCAAGAATTCTCATTGGAGCTTATTTAACTCATCACCGGTTTCGATTTTGGCCTGTGAGGCTTCTTGTCGCTGATAACAAGCCATTATTCGTATTCACAATGTATCTGAAGCATGGGTTCACTGGCCTCTGCTGCGCAACTGTGATAACTTAGAGCTTAGTTTGCCCCATTTGTTATTCTTACTGTATTGTACATCCCCGATTTATCACCTTTATTCTGATAATAATGGTTTCTCAACCGATGTGTGGTATCTCTTACCGTGAGCGAATTCGGTGAGTTGCAAACTTTCTATCCACTTCCATAATAATTTACTGTATATACTGCTATGTATTTCACAACGATTGACTTGATTTCTTCTGACTTATGTCTGTTGATGTAGAGCTACTACCTAACGTGTAGTGCTCTCTCGGTTATTTCCCACACTTGAGGTATATTCCATACCGATATTTGGTATTCCGTGTTACTCCAGTCACTTATTGCTAATCATGCCTCCACATTTGGTTTCGTACAAGTACTCTTCCATTGGTACGACCTTGCATTTCCACTGAGTCTAACTCATAACTCTTCTTATTTGCCATATTATCATTTAACAATACTTATACAACGGTCGCTTACTGCGCACCGTGCTCTTACTCATTGTATAACACTGACTTACATGGCATCCACTGTCATATTGGCTTCCACACATGTACTTTCATCATTAGTATTTTGGTTTGTCATTCATTTGGATGACTACTGAATACAATATTCCTCGAGTCTTTATGCTCCTCAAGCACTGTTCACTCTACATTTAGCATCACACACCTATGGTGGTTGCTGTTAAACTTATCACTCTTCTGGTCTCCACAACAGGTACGAACATTTCTTTTCGTAAAACAATTACTCAAATCATTCTTGGGTAATAACAATATGATCAACCCTTACATATTCCCTGAACTTGGTTCACATAACTACCGCTCCTGCGGTCTCACAATATCGAGAGGTATCCCCACACTTAGAGCAGTGGTTCGTTTTCCGCTCTATTTACTTATACAACATGAACTTCTGCAATCAATCATTGTTTTACATAACACATTATGCTTGTGGCTTATAAGCCTGACTGCCTCGCGCTCTGCTCATTGTAGGCTGTTCACACACATTTACTTCTTTGTACAACATTACATGGTTTGGAGGTTGTATTGGGCTCCATGACGAGGTTGTTGCATCACGGTTCCTTTCATGGAATGCCCTTTAAGAATATCCGTCTGTCTCCTAACGACTTATGTTTTACTGAGTGTAAATTCCAACCCTTGTGTTTCTGTCACGTTATTTCATCCAACAATTGTTGTTCCAAACACCTTCAAGGATTGCTCTTGGGTGTTGCTAAGTCATGCCATTACTCCTGGCTTGCACTTATTGGTGTGTTTAGTTAACTACGCCGTTTTGCGTCCTTAGCTGGGTTTACCATCCTCTTCTGGGAAGGTCGATATTCCCTGGTAGTCTAGGTGATCATTCCGGGAGTTTCATCCCGTTTGTTGCACAATAATGTATCCACATTAGACATCTCCCTTACCATGTATAGGCTGGGTATTCGTTCCAGCTATCATGTCTTTATATAACAGTCAGTACACTTCGTGTTTCCTGACTCTTAAACATTTCCTTGAGATAAATTCACTAACTCTTTTAGTCCCGTTAACTTAACTGGGTTCTTTTACTTCCACCATTCGTGGTAATCCATTACTTTAGTTTGACTTTTACTGCTGACCGTAGTACGGAGTCAACTACTTCCCGTGTTCCCGACTCTACTCGTATACATATGTGGGGTACCCTACTGATACATTGCTACTTACCCGACTAACCCATAAGTAGGTCTGTCAGGCCCACAAGCTCCTATCGGAGTGCGGTCGTCCCACATTTCAGTTGGTACACTCGTAGTGTCCGTCACACGCCTATATGAAGTATTCTATTGTCAACTCCTCTCATATTGTCTTATAATACATGCAATCTGTGCTTCCCGAACTTAGTCAAGGGAAAGTCTATCCACTGTTGTATTACTATGAACTCAATCCATTCCCTCGGGTTGCTACCCTTGGGTTTACCGGTTTCCGTCTGGTTGCTCAAAAGTAAACTAGGTGTAACTTACCTACCATGTGGCGCTGAGGCCGGTGTAGGTCCTCTGGTTTGGTTTAAAAGAAGGTTAGAAATAAATATGGGTTAGAAAGAAAATCTGGTTTTGAAAAGCAAAGAGTTTGAAATAAATGTGAGTTTGAAAGAAAAATTCTCGTGGCTTCACAACGTCCTCCTGCCTAAACCAAGTCTAGCTTCTTGCTGACTGGTGTATTTCCAATTACAGAGGTTAGGCTGTTAAGCCCTTCCACGGTTATGATGATCTCACTTAACTTCATGGTACTTTTCTAATTACTGTAGTCGTTAAAAAAATTTCCCCGAACAGCCCTGTTATAGCAGCTCTTGCCATGGCAAGTGCGCCATGCTAACTGGCTATTGGTTCAACACATACCGGTTGTGGTATTATTTTTACCCGCACTTTATCCAATGGCCTTGTTGGCCCTTACTTTGATCTTACAGTCTTGACAATAAACCTTTTGAGTGACTTCTCATTGGTCTTCACACGATACTCATTAGCTAGGGTGTTTCCCATTCTAGGAGACCCCTTTTTTCCTTAGTATTGTATCTTCTTCATAGCCCATTCCACGCATTTGTCATGGTCACTGAGACTTGTCTCTTGTTTGGGTATTACGTCATAGTTCCTTAGTTAGTTGGTTCACCGTTGGCGACATTATTTAATAATTGTGGTCCCGCAGACACGCGTCTCGGGTTCCATTACTTCACTTCTTGCCTGTTGCACGGTTGGTGCGTCGCAAGGTGGTTGTTCTCGACTTCTCAGCATGTCGACCCAGGTTGCCGGAAATTCCATTCTCCTATGCTTAGGATTCTTCATTCTTCGCTATTACATGCGGTTAACATTGTTCAGATGGAAACCGTCTCCGGGATTCCCACTTTTCGGGATCTACCATATGACAGTTCTCCTTACTTACAGCGATGTTTAATAACAGCCAGAACGGGCTTTCCCGAGTAAGAGAGGACTTTCATCTCTCTGGCGTTCTTTCCCAAGTTATAAAACAGGGTTTGTGGAGGGCGGGATGGATATTGTAGGTTTCCAGTACACACCGGTAATTCCTAACTAGCGTATCTCTCACGCTATCACTCAACCCTTAACCCAAAGTACTAAAATCCTAACTCGGTACTTCCTAAGCTCAGTAATTCAGTCATCAGAGTGATACTTCGCTCTGATACCACTTTTTGTAACACCCCAACTAACAACGTCACACTTAACAACTTACTGCAGTGGAAAACATAACTCACCACATTACTTAACTCATTGGTGTTACACGCCGTTAACCACCCACGTGGCTAACAAGGCTAATACATTTACATTGTATCGGTCTGATGGACCAGATTCCCGAGCAACTACCCATTACAGTCTCACCCATTTCCAACCATTAATATACATTTACATTCCAACTGTACCGAGTATTTACAAACCAATGTCGACAACAATTTCGGTCTTACTACACCTACAATACATATTCAATTAAATAACTACCCATGTAAAAACAACTACCCCGTCCTATTCTCGAACGGCTTCCAGCTCCTTGTACCTAAAATAGGAAAGAAAGAAAGGGTGGCCCCCAAGGGGCTCAGCACCTTTGCTGGATGATAATCGTGCAGCCCGCATGCTACCGGGCCACGCACAACTAATTGTCATCTAAACATGCGGTTGATTATTTTTAAATCATGCATGAGAACTATAAACACATAATACATTGCATACCCACAACAGTGGGGTTCAACAATCAATCAGCACAACAAAACTCGTTAGATCACTCATGTTGTTCCTTAACCCTTGAGGGCTTCTCCTCTAATGGGGCTATTGCCTTAATAGACGACACTTACCCACTAGTCGGGTTATACTTGAATTCCTCATATTATAACCTGGGATTCATATCCATGATCCACATTCTCCACATAACAATACATATCACATATTGACGTCCAACTTACATAACATTGCAATAAGAATTGCAGCGCAACATTAACACATAACATAACAAGAACGGTTCTCTTTAGGAACCGAACCAAACATAGTTAGTTCACTTGGAGAGCCTAGAGAATGCTGCCAAACTCATGCTAAGCTTGTTACATAACTCGTTACCGTCCTGTTAGATGAACGGATAACTTAACCCCAAGGTGCGTTGGATATAGTAATCCAAGCACACCGTACATAGTATGCCCCTGGGCCCGACGTGAGTCAGTAAAATAGCCTTGGTTAAGCTAAAGGGAGGTTAGAACCCAAAAAGTAGAACAACCGTAACATACAGAGAGAATCGAACCAGATATGATATCGACCCCCATACTCACACGCGTGGCCGGAACTACCGGACTCCTCATCCCCCGGTTAGCACTTGTTAGAAGTCTCATTATTGAAACTTAGTACATTAATTCACAAGTAGGTGTTTAGGTCCAGTTAGATACACACAAGGGTGGTAAACATACTTACACGCACAAACATCACACAACTAACTCACGCATAGCCGTGGTTAGAACGTTCCCATGGTTTGGGTCGTTAAATCCGAATACCAATCTCTCATGTGCTCCTAGATTTGGTTAGCTAAGGTTTAACACTTTCGAGGTTAAACGGTATCGGAATTAAACACGCCACATAAACGAATTGCTATAAACTCATTACATGTTTTTATCTTACAAGGTGGCAAACACTCAGAAAAACACATTGGCATACAAGCCGGTGTAATCCGGTAGGATACAGGTTGCAAGAAAACCATACCTGTCACCAAGGTCCACTCTATTGTGTCCTCTTATGCTCCTCGAACAATTCTCGTACAACTGGTAACATTACAATTACTTTCATTAACATTGGGGTAACATGTTTGTTTAACGACTAATGCGCCCATAGTTAACCCCGTCATCCTGTTATACTTAATTTTACTCTTGTGATCTTAAGTTCACAACTCTCACATCAAACCTAACACTTGTTTACACATTTTAAGGCCTTTACATGTCACCAAACAAGGCCTAAACATCACCTAAAACCACTACCATTCAATCCCCCGTCATTAGAAGGCATTAGAACACATTTTAAGCTATTTTTGCCCTGGTCCGGGACTTGGTCCGGACCCAAGGTCCCGGACCATCTTTGAATTTTACTCTCGGCCTTAATTTTCACTTGGTCCGGGTCTTGGTCCTGGACTAAGGACCCGGACCACTTGTAAACTTCAATTTCGGCTCATTTTTAAGGGTGGTCCGGGTACCTATACAAGGGCTAGGTCCCGGACCATGTTAATAAGTTGTCAAAACACCATTTTCAACCCCTAATCCAACCTTAAACCTTACCTAATCATTCCATAATCTTTCCACATGTTTCCTACATGTTTAAACACCCTAAATCATGCACTAAACCTTCCTAAATCATCACTAACTTGTTACTCACTTTCTTACAACAATTCCTAACACTTATAACATTTTTCCTTAGATTTCTAAGTGGTATATTATGCCTACTACCCCAACTAACCAAAGTGTTGTCTCACAAACATTGCCACTACTCCAAAAGCATTATTTCTCACATACACCTCCCATATACAAGCTCCTTCTATTTTCCACTAGTTCACACTTAGATCTTCAAAAGGCCTTATTTTTCCTTTGTTTACCAAAACTTGCACAAAACTTTACACTTCACATAACATAACCTTGGTGTGTTTAAAACACTCATTTGATTTCTAAATCCTCCAAGTCTATGCCCAAGGCATCTTAACACTTAAGAACACCTTAATTCACCTTCTTTCACCATCTTTACACTTAACCATTCCTAGCACCTTCTAGGTCATAAAATCTCATTACAATACATAAACTCCCTTGTTTATCAACTAAATTTTGCCATAGATTCTCTTGTATCACCTTACACCAAAACACACAGTTTTCCACCCATACATTCCAAGAACACTCAATCCCATAATACACATCCTCTCACACAAACACATGGTTTTTCATCTTTTAAACAATCAAGAACATTCATCCACACAAGAATTGTTCTTTACACACAACTAAACCTTTAAACCACACTACATCCCAATATAGTGCATAAACCTAAATTTCTTGGCACTTAGGCCTTTAAATAACATGGCTCTTAGGCCCTTAAATTGTATTAAACTTAAACACTGAATTTCCACATTTAAATGCCTTCAACCTACAAATACACACAACAACACATATGCCTTTAATAACCTCCTTGTGGGTATTCACTAACTCATTTCCCATTGGCTCTTTAAGTTGTTTTATAAGGAAATATAAAGCTCAATTCCTTAAGCACAAAACTACATTAAGAGAGATCATTTATCTCTTTGTTTTCCAAGTTTTCTCACTTGTTTTCTCTTGTTCTTTCTTGATTGAAAATCGGCAAGGAGCTTTTATCACTTGTCAATCTTCTAACCAATACACATATAAGGGTAATGAGCATTAAGTTTAATACTCAAACTCATAATTAAACCCTAGATTTACATAAGTGTCCTAAAACACTAAAATTGATGTTTACCTTTGGAATTTGAAAGAGAGCTTTCTTAAGAAGCAAGGTAGGACTCCTCCTAGTCCTTTGAAGGTTGAATTAAGCTAAGAAGAGAGCAAGAAAATGCACCATTAAGAGGTGAATTTTCGGTTATATAAGAAAATGAAGGGAAACTTAGATTTTCTTTGATTTTCCTTACCTTGAAGCAAAGGAGAATGACAAGGCATGAAAATATGAGCTCAAGCTCCTTCAATGGTGAATCTCCATGGCACCAAAATTGATTTCTTGAAGATTTGAAAAGATAGAAGTGAAGAGCTTGGTCTAACTAAGACAAAGATAGTCTTGAAATTGATTTTGGAGCATGGAATCATAAGTTACAAGTAAAAGAAGATGAAGAATGGAGGGTGCTGTATTAGAACGGTTTTTGCTTGGGAGGATGAAGGTAAGTGACGGTGGGAGCAAGGAAGAATGAAGGGAAAGTGAGAGAGAGGCAAAGTTTGAAGATATTTATGTTATAAAGCAAATAGTAACTTTACTTTATTTTCTTTTACTTTTCTTTAGTTGGCTGGCCAAGTGTGATGACTCACACCACTAAAACCGTGCCCCCTTACATATTAGATATATTTATGGTCTTTGTTGACCATTTAACTAATTAAAGTTGACTTAAGTCAAAACTAGCACTATTTGAGCACTATTCACTAATTAAGGCATATAATTGTGAAATTTTTTATTCCCCATTGACTTAGACTTCCTAATGTGATACTAAGTAGTACACATGTTGATTAAAGAGTAATTATGGACATTTAGCCACTCAAAACTCATTTCTAAGACAATTTTTCAAAAATGTGCTTTAAGGCTCCTTAAAGCACATTTTGTGTTTTAACTTGTTTTCAAGCTTGGTTTTCTTTAGGAATTGATTTAAAATGTTCATTAGCATGTTAATAAGGTCTAGGAATGACCTTTAGGTATTATTCAAGGTTACACCATGTCTAGAGCAAGTATTTGCTTAAATTGACTTTATGGTGTTTTCTTGTGTTTTCTTTAGTTTAATTGTCTACCAATGTTTCTTAAGGACTTTATTAGCCTTATCAATCATAATTGCATGTTACTAAGTCTTGGTAGGATCTTTGGGTCCTAACCAAGTTCATTCCAAGCCTAGAGCATGTTTTTGCTCAAACTGTCTTAGTAGTACTTTATTGTGTTTTTACTATGGTTTACATTTTTCACTAATGCTTCTAAGGCACTTTTTAGCCTTTAAATACCATAGTTTAATATTTAAACAACATATAAAGGTTTGGGGTATTTCAGTAATTGAGACGGGTTAGGAGTTAATGGTTGGATTTGTAACACCCCAACTCGAAACTCCACAACCTGTACGATGATAGCTCCCAAAGATAACTAGAAATGCAGCGGAAAATATATACATAACAACGGGTGGTGCTACAACGCCGCTAGTCACTCATTTGACTAACAAGGCTAACTTCAATACAACTTACAATTGATGCGGTCTGAGCGCTGAATACAAACCTCATAAAACAACAAAAGTCGATAAAAAATACAGTACTGTAAGATGACACCGGTGATAATAACCCCTGTCTTAATTCTACCCCCCTACACTCGGTCGGGCAATCTCTTCATTCTTCAGGTACCTGGAATTGTTTAGCCATGAAACGGCTCAGCAAAATAATTTGCCGGTATGAAATCGTGCAGCCCATAAGCTACTGGGCCACACCACTATTTTGTCGAATGCATGCAAGCCATTTTTATAAAGCTGTAAATAAGCATCATAACATAATCATAACAAGCATTCATACAAGGACAATCATGTCACACAGAACAAGACTTCAGAAGGTCAAGTTAGATGAACTGTAATCCTTTAATGATAGTCGGGTCCACACAATGGGACTGACATGTATAAATGTATATCTCAAATAGTGAAGGTATAGTGACCTCGTTAAGATTGAAAGGTTGGGTAACTAGACCCTCAGAAGATAACGTAGTTAACTCCTGTACTGAGAAATGTGGGAATCGAACCCTCGAGAGGAATGTAGTCTTCCTCTCCACTGAACTGTTGGGAATTGAACCCTCGAGAGAAATAAAGTCTTCCTCTCCACTGAAATGTTCCGTCGCGACGTAGACTGAATAGGAGACGACCTGAGACAAGTACAGCTCCTGTAGCATGCATGGCCAGAACAACTGGGCTCCTCGCTTCTCGTAGTAAAGTATTGTTAGATGTCACACAAGGACGTTAAGCAAGAACACAATGTAATGTGTATTGTCAGTTATCACGATTAGGATAACGACGTTCGTTATAAAGTGAAGTTAGTGAGAAACTTGTGTACAAGTTCTCGGTATAATAATTCATAGGTATTTAATCCACTGGTAATGTAGTGTTGTATGCGTGGAACATACACGTTATAGTTAATAACATCACGCACATAAAATAACACAACAGTGCACAGGAGTAATACAACATTTTACATACAATTATCTTGGTCGTTAATTCAAACAACAGATAGCACACAAGCCGGTGTAATCCGGTAGAAAGCAGACTGCAACAATTCCATACCGTTCACCGTAGACTGTACTTGCTTAGTTCCCGGTCAACGTCTGGTCAAACAATGTCCTAGAATAGGATTAACTGAGAGTGTTAATTTATGTAACTCTCGTATAGCAATTTTATTGATTCATGAAACGATTTCATATTCGTTATTTCATATGAGGTTTACTTTCTTTATACTTAGGTAGTTTCTTTAACTTCTTTCCCTTTTTATTAATTAAGGTATTTATATATTTCCAAAACATGTAGTCTTAATTTACAAGACTTATATTGCATTGTAATTTCTTTTAATTACCTTATGATTTGATGTATAACTTATTTGTTATTTCTTTTGATTTATCTTTAGATCCTTTAATGTATATAACTATATATTCATGTACCATTTATGTTACATGCTTTACCATTGTCCAAATGACATAGTAATTTATAATTTTATCAATGACATTTATTGGTCACATGTTAGTTAATCCTCCTCTTAGCTTTATTTTAAAATATACTATAGCTCCAAATATTATTTGGTGTTTCCACATTAAATTCCTTATATATATTTTTTTGATTTACTTGAAAATCTAAAATATATATATATTTCATACACATGTATTATTTATGATACATATATATAATGGTCTAAATAACATAACCACTTCATAAGTCCTCAAATTATTTTTACATGTCACACATGGGCATATTTTTCCCATATCTTTTTTAATTATAACTAACCCCAAATAATATTATTTTTTACAAGTAAATTACTTGTACTTGCATATCATATAGTTTTAATTTCATAAATCCTTAAATCATGATCATCTTTTCTAAATTTCTTAAATATCCATATAGGACCTACAAATATTTTTAATCCCATAAATACATCATACTTTTCGGTTATTATGTTATAACCTCATTTATTTCATAAACTTTACTTTATACTCCAAAATACATTATAATACATAGTTTCATTCCCTTAATTAATTAATTCACTAAACAACCACTATAATTTAGTAATTATTATTTGAACACCATAACTTTAATAAATCACCAATTAGCCACATTCATTTTTGGCTTTGCCATATTTTTCTTATAATTATATTTCAACTCCAATCTCATTATATTATATAGTTTTAATTCCTTATTTAATTATATTACAAGACAACCATTAATATTTTGGTATATGACTTTTGAACATTATAACTTTTCGAAAATTACAATTTGGCCCCAAACTTTCGGCCTTAATGTAATATTTTCAATAATTACAATTTAACCACAAAATCTTATAACCTTTACATAATGTCTTATAAACTATAGTTTTAATTTTTAGTTCTTCTTAATTACTGAATAAATGCATATAAATTCTTAAATTACAAAACTAGCCCAAAGTAATTCGGCTTTGGTCATGTACTTTCCATTAATTACATTTTCACCCCAAAACTTTATAATAGTTATTTAATAACTTATAAACTATAGTTTGAATATTTAATTCCTCAAAATTTCGAAAGTGAACTTCATGATTCTCTTAATTATGAATTCGCCCCATATTAAATTCCAAACTTTCATAATAACTTTTATAAATTACATAATAGCCCAAAACTTTATAAATTGTTATTTTAACACTTGTTTAAATTATCTAAAATTCATAAACTTAATTCCTAACCTTATAATATCATGTTTATCCCAAGGACACCCTTAACTCTCGGTTTTTATAGTATATGCACCAAACTTTGTGAAAATTACATTTTAGCCACATAACTTAATTAATTAACCATTTAAGCACTAATAAAATATTTTTAACTCTCCAAACTTTATAATATAAGTTTATATACCTAAGTAGGTCATTAATACCTATTTATCACTTAGACCATTCGGCCATAATTAATTAGTGACCATATAGTATATAAAAGTGGATTTATATGTCAAAATAATTATACATAAATTCATAGGAGTTATATAACTCATGTAAAATTATTGTAATGTCTTATATTGATTCTTAGCTCAAAATAGAACATTTTACCCTTGGTAATTCGGTTTGAATTTGTACCTAACATAGATAAATTTTGTGACACAAAAATGTGTCTTAAGGTAAATATTTTCCATATAGGTTATAGATTATATTTTTGGTATATTACCATGTAGTTTCGGTTTTATAAACCTAGGAGATGTACATAATTTTTGTATAATTTTTAGAAGCTTAACAAAGCTTAAAACATAAAGATTAACTTAGTAAACTTACTTCTTAACAAAGGTGGTTAAGTGCTTAAACTCTTCTTGGATCTCCAAGGTAATCTTGATGCTCCACTTCATTATGCAAGTGGTGAAGGAGTTTAGGAGTTAGATCTTCAATAAAGATCTTAAGTAGATTTAAGTAGTTTTCCAAGGATTTACCTTAAGCTTTTTCTCCTTATAAATTCGGCACACCTAATATGGATGAAGAACAAATTTCCTTCATGAAAATGAAGAAGAAAAGAGTCTTAGAAGAAGTAGAAATCGGTTACACACAAAAATGTGCTTTAAGGATTTTCAAGCATGAAAACTACCTTAAGATAACTTTGAGATGCTCCTTGGATTAATGTTGGTTTAGACAACCTCCTTGGAGTACTAATTGATGCCGAATCCTTGTAGGTATGCTAGGAAGAGTTTTGCTTCAAGGCTTGACAAGAAATGCTAGGAAATTACCTTAAAGATGAAGATAGAAGTTAAAACTCCATTAATGGACTTAAGAGCTTCAAAGGAAGAAGATGAAGCAAGAAGAGAGAGGAGGGAGTCTTACCAATTCGGAAATGATGAGTGCAAGGGGAAGAATGAGACTAAGCTCACGTAAGAAGAAGAGAATGCAATTGGAATTGATTTTTGTTTTGTTAATTTTAATGTCATTTGACCATTCTTTTCTTTAGTTTATTCAATGAGTTATTGGCTCAATAAATGCCCATGTTCTATGCTAGCTTTTTGGTTATAATGCAAGACAAGGCAAGGTGGGAACAATTATGCAAGCTAAATGACAAGGTAAGAAAAGTAAGGCTTTATTCCTTTGATTTTTCAATTGTTGAATGATGTCTTCTTCCTCCTATGTAGACCCACGAAATCAGAGCTTAAATGGAGTGTCTCAACCGGTAATGAAGAGCCAAGGACAAGCAAGGAAGGTCACTTGAATTATAAGAAATCAAAAAGGTGGAATCTAGATCTACTTTTTGCCTTTTTCATTTTGTTTTTGTCTAGCACACATGGTCTTGTTTCCCTTCATAATTTCGACAGCTTGCTGGTCATATGAGACCTACATTTCTTTGCCATTAAGTATTATAGCACATGGGAAGATGAGTCACCATGTTTTATGCCTTTTATAAAATTTTAATGTAAGTTTTATACTAGTTTTTGGACATAAAATCGGCCCCTATAGAGCACCTTGTTGGGTAGTGCCTCCAACTGATTTATAGGGTCATTTTAACCCTATTTAAGGTTCTTAATTCGTGGCATGTCAAAACTACAAGGTTATAGCGTAAAACGCGTTTTAGTGACACCCGAAGGTGTGTTTTTGTGCTCTAAGGAAATTTTGGGGAATAAATTGTCTTTATGAGTGAAAAGTGTTTATAAACACTTATTATAGTAAATAATGATATATTAAGATGTTACATTGAGTTATATGGGGTTACATTATGGCCGAATGGTCTAAGTGATAAATAGGTATTAATGACCTACTTAGGTATATAAACTTATATTATAAAGTTTGGAGAGTTAAAAATATTTTATTAGTGCTTAAATGGTTTAATAATTAAGTTATGTGGCTAAAATGTAATTTTCACAAAGTTTGGTGCATATACTATAAAACCGAGAGTTAAGGTGTCCTTGGGATAAACGATATAATAGTTTAGGAATTAAGTTTATGAATTTTAGATAATTTAAACAAGTGTTAAAAATAACAATTTAAAGTTTTGGGCTATTATGTAATTATAAAAGTTTATTATGAAAGTTTGGAATTTAATATGGGGTGAATTCATAATTAAGAGAATCATGAAGTTCACTTTCGAAATTTTGAGGAATTAAATATTCAAACTAAGTTTATAAGTTATTAAATAACTATTAAAGTTTTGGGGTGAAAATGGTAATTAATGGAATACATGACCAAAGCCGAATTACTTTGGGCTAGTTTTTAATTTAGAATGTGACCATTAGTATATAAAAGTGGATTTATGTCAAAATAATTATACATAAATTCATAGGAGTTATATAACTCATGTAAAATTATTGTAATGTCTTATATTGATTCTTAGCTCAAATGAAGATTTTTACCCTTGGTAATTCGTTTGAATTTGTACCTAACATAGATAAATTTTGTGACACAAAAATGTGTCTTAAGTAAATATTTTCCATATAGGTTAAATTATATTTTTGGTATATTATACCATGTATTTCGGTTTTATATAACCAGGAGATGTACATAATTTTTGTATAATTTTTAGAAGCTTACACAAAGCTTAAAACATAAGATTAACTTAGTAAACTTACTCTTAACAAAGGTGGTTAGTGCTTAAACCTCTTCTTGGATCTCCAAGCTTTCTCCAAGGTAATCTTGATGCTCCACTTCGGTTATATGCAAGTGGTGAAGGAGTTTAGGAGTTAGATCTTCAATAAAGATCTTAAGTAGATTTGTAAGTAGTTTTCCAAGGATTTACCTTAAGCTTTTTCTCCTTATAAATTCGGCACACCTAATATGGATGAAGAACAAATTTTTCCTTCATGAAAATGAAGAAGAAAAGAGTCTTAGAAGAAGTAGAAATCGGTTACACACAAAAATGTGCTTTAAGGATTTTCAAGCATGAAAACTACCTTAAGATAACTTTGAGATGCTTCTTGGATTAATGTTGGTTTAGACAACCTCCTTGGAGTACTAATTGATGCCGAATCCTTGTAGGTATGCTAGGAAGAGTTTTGCTTCAAGGCTTGACAAGAAATGCTAGGAAATTACCTTAAAGATGAAGATAGAAGTTAAAACTCCATTAATGGACTTAAGAGCTTCAAAGGAAGAAGATGAAGCAAGAAGAGAGAGGAGGGAGTCTTACCAATTCGGAAATGATGAGTGCAAGGGGAAGAATGAGACTAAGCTCACGTAAGAAGAAGAGAATGCAATTGGAATTGATTTTTGTTTTGTTAATTTTTAATGTCATTTGACCATTCTTTTCTTTAGTTTATTCAATGAGTTATTGGCTCAATAAATGCCCATTTTCTATGCTAGCTTTTCGGTTATAATGCAAGACAAGGCAAGGTGGGAACAATTATGCAAGCTAAATGACAAGGTAAGAAAAGTAAGGCTTTATTCCTTTGATTTTTCAATTGTTGAATGATGTCTTCTTCCTCCTATGTAGACCCACGAAATCAGAGCTTAAATGGAGTGTCTCAACCGGTAATGAAGAGCCAAGGACAAGCAAGGAAGGTCACTTGAATTATAAGAAATCAAAAAGGTGGAATCTAGATCTACTTTTTGCCTTTTTCATTTTGTTTTTGTCTAGCACACATGGTCTTGTTTCCCTTCATAATTTCGACAGCTTGCTGGTCATATGAGACCTACATTTCTTTTCCATTAAGTATTATAGCACATGGGAAGATGAGTCACCATGTTTTATGCCTTTTATAAAATTTTAATGTAAGTTTTATACTAGTTTTTGGACATAAAATCGGCCCCTATAGATCACCTTGTTGGGTAGTGCCTCCAACTGATTTAGAGGGTCATTTTAACCCTATTTAAGGTTCTTAATTCGTGGCATGTCAAAACTACAAGGTAATTGCGTAAAACGCGTTTTAGTGACACCCGAAGGTGTGTTTTTGTGCTCTAAGGAAATTTTGGGGAATAAATTGTCTTTATGAGTGACAAGTGTTTATAAACACTTATTATAGTAAATAATGATATATTAAGATGTTACATTGAGTTATATGGGGTTACATCAACCCATGACATAATTTACGGGCCATCAGGACACTCCCGGGCAAAAAGGAGCGCTAAGAAATCCTCCTGTGGTTTTTGTTGAATTTTGAGAAACCACTTCGTGGGTTCTCTTTAGAATGGTTAATAATGATGTTAGGAACTCTAGGAATTAATTTTATAGGATTTCGTGCCACCTCGGCACTCCTCCGGGTTTTTCGTGCTTTAAGGGGCGTGCGTGAGCACTCCCGAGCGTTTTGCGTTTTTGACTGAATATAGCCTAGAGAATATGTTTATATATTCATATAATGAGTGTATGACCATTTGGTTTAAGTTTTAGAAGGTCATACAAGGTCATTCTTAATCGCATGTTTCTCAGGCGTTTTACGAACGTTCTTCTTGTCAAGATGTTTAGTGCACATCTTTGACCTTTGATGAGTTATTATATCTTCATAATATATACAATAGGTGTAACATAAGTTGTTACATTTATCTAATTGTGTATTTCAATTTATTGTAGCATTTATAGATGCTTAGGCATTCGTAAAGTATTTACGTTGCTCGTTTGTATACACGTTGGTATTGTTCTTTTCTTGTTGACGCTCTTTATATCGAGCTAGTTATACAAGAAGTTTAGTCCTTGTTAATAATTGTACATGAACATTTGTTCGAATATGTTTAGTAAAATTACACTAGTTAGCGTTTATGGTAAAACGACTGTTTTTCGTGTCGTTTGCATGCGTGAGTTTGCATGCGCACGTGTAATAACATTAATTCACGTAACGTTTGCATGTATAGATTAGCATGTGTAACTAAAACAATCTGTTTCTAGATCAATTCTCCATTATTTAATAATAAACAAGTATTAATTAGATTCGGGGTATTTCAGGATTACCGGTAGGGGTGTTACAAAAGTGGTATCAGAGCCAGGTTTCGATCCTGGGACCTGTGGATTATGGGTTGAGTGTTAGCGTGTGAGGTGCGCTAGATAGGAACTTCCAGTGAGATCTGGATACCTACATAACCAATCCCGCCCTCCGCAACCCCCGTTATAAGTTGGGAAAAGAACGCCAGAGAGATGGAAACACCTCTCATACTCGGGTTAACCCGATCTGGCAGTTGTTAAATAAACCTTGTAAGAGAAAAGAACCTGTCATACGGTAGATTCCAAGAACTGGAAATCCCGAAGACGGTTCCCGTTTGAATGATAATAACCGTACATAACGGCAGAAGGTTGAAGATCCTAAATGTAGGATAATGAAATTTGCGGTACCATGGGGCGACGTGCTTCGCAGTCGCGAGAACCATGCGCAGCCAACAAGAAGGGAAGCATAACTACGCAATGAAGCGAAAAGGCGGAGTAACAAAACCCGAGACAAGAGAGTCTGAGGACTGCAATGCTTGACAATACCACCAGCAGTATACTAACCGACTAAGGAATTAGTCAAAGTTGGATTAACTTCAAACCTACGACGCCAAAGGGCAGTAATACCCGAATAACTTAGTTCAGACAACTATGAGAGTAACCGTACACCCACAGGACTACGATGTAGCTCCTAAGGGATAGTCAAACCTCGGTAACCACAGTAAAAGTGTGGGAACGAGCTATGAAGCAAGGTACATGAAGTACCCCAAGGATCGGGAAAGCACCCGAATTGACGACAACCTGGTCAAGAACACTGAGAAGCTACTCAGAATATTGATCACTAAGATCAAAAATGGATGGAAGATCCAATAAAACCACCAAGTATGGATGAAAAAAATACCGTAACCGGTATTTGCTGACCTGAAAACCGATGTACCCGCACACTTGCCAAGGCAAGTGCAGCAAGTACAAGGCAATTGGAAGACGTTTAATGACTAACAAGTACCTATTAAAGTACCACCATGACAATGGAAGTAAAGGAAGTGTAACACCCCTACTACGCACATGACACTAAACGAAATCGCAGCGGAAATAAATAACTAAACAGCAACTAACGCCTCGGTGCTACAACGCCGTCAACCACCCACGTGGTTGACAAGGCAGAATAAATACAAGTGTACCGGTCTGATGATCAGACTCCCGAGCATAAAACTAAACCATAAATACGTCATATACAATACCGAGTATTACATACATCCTCCACTGTTAAACATCACTGTAATCTGTCACAACCAAATATATACAACGCCACGGGAGCACAGGCGCATCCCGGGCCAACATCCCAAAAGTACTCAAAAGTAACCCACATCCTAGGATCTAGAGCCACTCCGCTTCTTCGATCCTCATCCTGCAGTATAAGAAATATGGATCCCCCGAGGGGTCAGCAACCCTTGGCTGGTATGGCTAACGCGCAGCCCATCGGCTACCGGGATACGCGCAACTAATTGTCATGATAACATGGCATTCATTTATATACATAACATAACATAACATATGGCTTAGCATCAATGGTGCACAGCACAATAACACATACACAGTGGATTTTCACTCCACGATAACAAACCACAAGGGTCAAATAACACAAGAGCCTAGAGAATGATTCACCCTCATGTTAAGCTCGTTAAACACACTCATTACCGTTCTGTTAGACGAACGAGTAACTTAAGTCACAGATGGTTCGGATTTAGTGACCCGAACACACCACACAAACACATGTTCCCACTAAACCGATCATAAGTCAGAATAGGTAAGCTTTGGAGGAAGCTAACGGGAGATCTAACGCCAAGTTAGGGAGAACAATCTTAACAACATAAGAGTCGAATCTGATTCAGATATCTACTCTTAACTTACATGCATGACCGGACAACCGGATTCCTCACTTCCCAGTTAACACTTGTTAGAAGTTCATGGTGGAACTTAATAACCAGTACACAATAAGTGGTAAGTCATGTTAGACACACACAAGGGAAATGAGTCGCATCATAACATCACAATAATATGAACAACTGTAAACTCATTACATGTTTAGATCTTATAACGTCATAAACACACAGAAAAACATACAACACACAAGCCGGTGTAAACCGGTAGGCAACAGACTGCAAGAAAACCATACCTTGGTCCTTGCCTCGTTTGGTTTCCTCCGTAGGTCACTCCTATACATAGTTAATAACGTCGGTTAATTACTTATTTAACTTCAAACTTACTAAGTATTTAATATGATTGTATGACATGTTTTAATGTCTATCTTACCCCAGGTTACCTTCATTATACATCCTAGGGTTAACTACATAAGTCACATTCTTTTCTTTCTTTTTTTTTTTACAAGTTTAGGTCCGACCGACCTTACCGACCGAACTTACCCAAGTTCGGTCGATTCCAGAACACATTTCCGTCAAAATTTTCTACTCCGACCGACCTTGTAAGTTCGGTCGTATGTTCGGTCTATTCCCGAGAGTTTCTTCCCTTTGAAAATTTAGCCCGACCGAACTTGCCAAGTCCGGTCCCATGTTCGGTCGATTCCAGTAACTCAATCCGTACACAAAATACAAGCCCGACCGACCTTGCAAGTCCGGTCCCCAAGGTCGGTCCATTCCAGAAGCCAATTCTCGCAGGGTAAACTGGGCTCGACCACCTTGCAAGTTCGGTCGCAAGTTCGGTCTGGCCCAGACCCTTGTTTTCCTTTTCACATTCAACTCCAAACTTCACCCCATATATCCTAGTACACCCTAACCTCATTTAGGCACTTCAACACACCTTAAGACATCCTTAAACACTTATAAAACTCATTTTCTAATTCCTTAAGCCTTTACTTATTTCCTTGTAAAATTCCTTAACACTTATGTTATTTTCTCCTTAGTTTTCCCAATGGTATTTCATACCTATGATTACTACTATCCAAATGCTTTCTCCTCATTTTAACATCATCTCCCAAGCATCATTTATCACAACTAACTCCTTATGTCATTCTTGAAATCCTTTTCAAAGTTCACACTTTCTCCTCATTTTACCAAAGTTGCCTAAGTCTTTACCTAAGTCCAAAATGACTTTGGTACATAATAAAACCTCAAGCTCATGCCTAAGTCCTTCTCACATCCTAAATCACCTTAATGCATGTTTCTTTCACAAGGAAAACACTTAACCATTCTAAATACTCCTTAACTTATCAAACTCATTTTAAACTCCTAGAACTTCACATTTATTACCTAAATTTCGACATAGATCTCCACGAGACCGCCACAGTCCATCACGAGCTTCAAACAACTGACCGAAGATTTCCAGCAATACTTTGCTGCGAGTAAGAGGGTTAAAAAAGAAACAATAGAGTTGATGGACATTAAGCAGCGAAAAGGAGAAACCGTGAAGGAGTACAGCGAGCGCTTCCATAAGAAGGTCGCGGAAATCGATGATATTGATGAGAAAATCTTGATTAAGGCCTTTGGAAACGGCCTAGCTCAGCCTCGACTAGCTGGAAAGATCGCAACGAAGGCGCCGAAGACTCATGGAGAGTTAGCTGAAATGATCCATGATTTTTTGAAGTCTGAGATAGCGGAAAACAAGGCTAAGGAGCTAGCGGACAGCTTCAAAGCCGCAGGGGTGCCGGAAAAGAAAGAGGGGCATGGAGGAAACGCCGGAAGGGGAGGGTCAAGGTACAAGCCATACTATGGCAAATCCACCCGGATCTTCCTCTCAGGGGGCACAGCATCAGGGAGCAAGAACCATTGTCTACATTGATCCGGGGAAGTATGCTGCTGCAGTAAGGGAGGGGTACCTTCCTCAGCCTAGGAGGCCGCCGCAGGGGGAAATTCCGGTTGCATTCTGTGAGTATCACGGGAATCGCAGCCACCGGACCGTGAACTGTGCTACCTTGGCCAAAGAGCTCCGAGTCATTGAGGAAAATAAGAAGAAAGGAAAGCAGGCAGCTGGAGCACAAAGGCAATACGGCGGCCAACAAGGTGGTACCCAGAATGCACCCCGAGGGCGACAGGAGGAAGAAATTCACCCCAGGCTTGACCCCGGCAAATCAGTGGGGATGATAACAGGTTTGTGAAAAAGGAGAGTAAAAGTTTTTTCTTCCTTTTATTCAGAATAACATCTGGAATTACAATTTGCAGTCTGTTTTAAGATGAAATTTTGTATCACATAGATTGTCAAAAATCATGTTGACAAAGGGAGAAATAAAATTTCCATTCTTTTCGCATTCTTTACTATTAGCAGCCTCCCTTCTTTTCCCAAAAAAGAAAGCTAACAAAACTTCCTCTAAGAAAACTCACAAGACTTTTTTCAGAAGTAGGACCACTAACCCCTAATGAAAGGAAAAGACACATTCATCAAGTACATCAAGAACTCCCGGAGAAAAAAATCGCCAAAAAGGAAAATTTTCCTCCAATCTTCTTCTCCGACGAAGATGAAGAAGGAGTGCTATACCCGCACAACGATCCACTTGTCATTCGTGCGCAGGTAAATGACCGAATGATGGAGGGAATTTTAATCGATAGTGGGGCCGGAGCAAATGTCATATCAGCCGAAGCGGTTAGGAGGTTAGAGGTGCCTGAGGAACGGATCAAGCCCTATTCGGCGGTTCTAGGAGGGTTTGTTGGAGGTGTCTCTACCACGTCTTCCGGCAGTATAGATTTCACAATGACCTTGGGGCAAGGAGACGAAAGAAGAACAGAAAGCTCACGGCTTTTATTGTGCCAGGTCTTTCTGGATATAACATGTACCTTGGAAGGCCAGGGATCAATGCTTTCAAAGCCATTCACAGCACTCATCACTTAAAAATGAAGTACTTGACCTCAAGCGGAAAGGTGGTTACGATAAGAGGAAGCCAAAAGATGGCCCGAATGTGTGAAGTCCGCATCATGGACAGCCTTCCTAGTGAGGAAGTGGTCAAAACTGTGGGATCGGACAAGGAGTTTAAAGGAAAGTTACCTTCTTCCCCAGGGCCGGATCAAGAAAAGGAAGAATGTCGAACAGCCCAAGATCCCCCTAGAGAGGTACATTTAAAATCCGACCCTTCTAAATTTTTTAAAATAGGAACTGCGTTTAACAGTGGAGAGCAAACTCACCTAATGAGGTTCCTGGAAAAAAGAAGGGCAACATTTGCTTGGAGCACGGACGAGATGCCTGGTATAGACCCAAGCGTTATCCGGCATGAGCTCAGGGTAGACCCTAAACATCCGGCGGTCAGGCAAAGGAGAAGGGTAATAGGGGAAGAAAGAGATTTAGCCGCACGAGCCGAGGTCCAAAAACTCCTTAAAGCCGAGTTCATCAGGGAGGTCGCGTATCCACGGTGGTTGGCTAATGTTGTCATGGTGAAAAAAGCAAATGGAAAATGGAGAATGTGCGTGGATTTCACAGATCTAAATAAGGCATGTCCTAAGGATTTTTATCCCCTGCCATCAATAGATAGATTGGTGGTCTCAACTGCCCAGAGTTCTGTGTTAAGTTTTCTGGATGCTTTCTCTGGCTATAATCAAATAAAAATGAAAGAGGATGATTCGGAAAAAACTTCCTTCATTACTTCAGCCGGAACATTCTGTTACAAAGTAATGCCTTTCGGCCTACAGAATGCAGGGGCCACTTTTCAGCGAATGATTGACAAAGTGTTTTGTCAGCAAATTGCCCGAAATGTAGAAGCTTACGTTGATGACATAGTTGTGAAAAGCCCGTCAAAGGAACAACACATGAAGGATTTAGAAGAAACATTCGACACTCTGGATAAATACCAAATCAAGCTAAATCCAGAAAAGTGCGTGTTTGGTGTAACCAAAGGGAGGTTTCTTGGTTTCATTGTTGGGCAACGAGGTATTGAGGTTGATCCGGAAAAAAGTCAGGCAATCCTCGACCTTTCCCCTCCAAGAAATATCAAAGATGTCCAAGCTTTGAACGGAAGACTCACAGCATTAAGTAGATTCTGTTCTAAGCTTCAAGAAAAATCAATCCCGTTCTTCAATATTTTAAGGAAGAACAGCAAATTCCAGTGGGGACAAGAGTGCATAGAAGCATTTGAAAAGATCAAGGAGATGCTTCGGGATCTACCTAAATTGGGTGTACCTGCCCCGGGACAAGACCTATACCTTTACTTGTCCGCAACAGATTGGGCGGTTGCAGCTGTCTTAATCATGGAGGAAAAAAGGGAGATACCAGTTTACTATACGGGCAAAATCTTAAGCCCAACAGAAGGACGGTACACTAATATAGAAAAAGTCTTGTTCGCACTGGTAGTGGCATCAAGAAAACTACGACCCTACTTCCAGTCACACCGAATCTTTGTCAGGACCAATTGGCCGCTCAAACAAATTGCGAACAATCCGAATGCCTCCGGCCGGATGGTAAGCTGGACAGTAGAGCTGACACAATATGAAATTCACTTCATGCCCAGAACGGCGATTAAAGCTCAGGCCTTAGCGGACTTCATAACAGAAACAAGCTTTGCAAAAGAAAAGAAACAAACTCAGAGTCCAATATGTCATCTTGGTTGATGGGGCTCGATGCAAAAGTGGGGCAGGAGCTGGAATAGTGGTACAGGCACCAGATGGGCAAAGCTTGAATTATGCCTTCCGACTGGACTTTGATGTCACTAATAATGAAGCCGAATACGAAGCTCTTATCCAGGGTTTGGAAGTAGCCACAGCCCTCGGGGCGACAGGTTCCATAGAATAGATACCTTCTCTGTTTATTTCATACTTATAAAATCCTGTCTGAGGTAAAACTTATGAAAATGTAACCTATTTTTAACAGAGTTAGAGGTGTATTCAGACTCTATGTTGGTGACAAGACAAAACGACAACATCTACGAAGTCAAAGAGGAAAAACTATGGAGGTACTTGCTCAAGGTCCAGGAACTAAAGGCAAATTTCCAAAGATGCGAACTAAAACACCTTCCCCGTGAGGAGAATGTCGAAGCTGATGCCTTGGCCAAATTGGCAAGTATGGCCGAAAAAGTACCCAATGAGATATGGCTGGAAGTCAGAACCTCCCCAAGTATAGAAGGAGCTCAGGTGCTGGCGATAGGGACAAATGACCAAGAAGAATCCTGGATGACCCCAATCATAGATTACATACGGCATGGAAAACTGCCGGAGGAGGAAAAGGAGGCCAGGATAGTAAAAAGGCGGGCCGCATCATTCTTTATTGAAGATAACCAGCTGTATAAGCGATCTTTTGCAAGACCTGCTCTGAAGTGTGTCACCATAGCTGAAGGAGCAGAGTTAGTAAGAGAGATACATGATGGGCTCTGCGGAAATCACCAGGGAGAAAGGACCACAACTCACAAAATCTTAAGACTCGGATATTTTTGGCCGAAAATGATGGAGCACTGCAAGGAATATATACGAAGATGTCGCAAGTGTCAAGAACATGGAAATAAGATACATACTCCTCCGGCGGAGCAAAAATCTATTCTATGCCCAATTCCCTTTGCTATGTGGGGGTTGGACATTGTGGGCCCATTCCCGGAATCTTCACCAGGGAGGTTCAAATTCATGTACGTTGCTATCGACTACTTCACAAAGTGGGTTGAAGCAATGCCTACTATCTCCATCACGGCTAGGAAGTCACAAGAATTCATTTGGAAATATGTGGTATGCAGGTTTGGCATACCAAAAGCCATAGTAACTGATAATGGAACACAATTCAATTGCGAAAGCTTCCGAGAATTCTGTGAAGAATGGAAGATCGACTTGAGATTTGCATCAGTAGCCCATCCTCAGGCGAATGGGCAGGTTGAGAATGCAAATGGCCAAATAGTAAAGGCGATGAAGAGGAAACTCGATGAGAAAAAAGGAAAGTGGGCAGAATTGTTACCCCAGATCCTATGGTCGTACCGAACAACGGAAAGAGGACCGACAGGAGAGACGCCTTACAGATTGACGTATGGTTTGGAAGCCGTCATTCCGGCGGAGATTGTGGTGCCGTCCATAAGATGGGAATCATATGACGAAGAGACCAACAATCAGGGAGTACAGGATCACCTTGACCTCCTTGAAGAAACCAGGACGGCCGCCGCAGTAAGGATGGCAAAAGATAAATCCAAGGTAGAAAGGTATTTCAACAGGAGGGTGAAAGAACGAAGTTTTGCCCCAGGGGAATTAGTCCTCCGAGAAGTTAAGCAACCCAAGAAGCTGGAACCCCAATGGGAAGGGCCATACATCATACACCAGAAGACGGGACGAGCTTCATACCGCTTGAAAAATGGAGAAGGGTACGAATTGCCACATTCTTGGCATGGCGAATGTCTGAAAAAGTTCTATGTATAACATTTGAAACTCTTCAATAAAACGTATTATTTTTTGAAAAAAAAGAAAAAAGTAAGCACCGGCCAACGAGCCGCAGGCTATCATGCCTTGAAAGTAAGCACCGGCCAACGAGCCGCAGGCTATCATGCCTTGAAAGTAAGCACCGGCCAACGAGCCGCAGGCTATCATGCCTTGAAAGTAAGCACCGGCCAACGAGCCGCAGGCTATCATGCCTTGAAAGTAAGCACCGGCCAACGAGCCGCAGGCTATCATGCCTTGAAAGTAAGCACCGGCCAACGAGCCGCAGGCTATCATGCCTTGAAAGTAAGCACCGGCCAACGAGCCGCAGGCTATCATGCCTTGAAAGTAAGCACCGGCCAACGAGCCGCAGGCTATCATGCCTTGAAAGTAAGCACCGGCCAACGAGCCGCAGGCTATCATGCCTTGAAAGTAAGCACCGGCCAACGAGCCGCAGGCTATCATGCCTTGAAAGTAAGCACCGGCCAACGAGCCGCAGGCTATCATGCCTTGAAAGTAAGCACCGGCCAACGAGCCGCAGGCTATCATGCCTTGAAAGTAAGCACCGGCCAACGAGCCGCAGGCTATCATGCCTTGAAAGTAAGCACCGGCCAACGAGCCGCAGGCTATCACGCCTTGAAAGTAAGCACCGGCCAACGAGCCGCAGGCTATCATGCCTTGAAAGTAAGCACCGGCCAACGAGCCGCAGGCTATCATGCCTTGAAAGTAAGCACCGGCCAACGAGCCGCAGGCTATCATGCCTTGAAAGTAAGCACCGGCCAACGAGCCGCAGGCTATCATGCCTTGAAAGAAACATCCGGCCAGTTAGCCTTAGGCTATCTTGCTTTAAAAATTAGGTGTCAGCAAACAGGCTGCAGGTTCCTATACTCCATACCCTAGAAAATCCGGCTAAAACAAGGAGTCTAGCCGGAACAAAAGGTCCAAAACCGAAAATCCCTTGTGTTATAAAGAAATGAATACTACACTGGCATAACTCACATAAACATAACCATACGTGGAATAAAAATTGGCTCAAAAGAGTTATTCTGGCGGACAAGTAACTGAAGATGGAGAAAGATATAAGCTTATATTCCTCCCAAAGTATGGGGTAAAAACAGTTACAAAATATGGTCATTCGGCAAAACACAACAAATACAAGCCGAAACCGAAACTCCCCTAAAAAAAAGAAGAATGACTATTCACACTTTTTCTACAACTTCTTTTTCGGCAGTCAATAGCCTATCGCCGCTACCAGCTATGCTCTCAGAAGACTTGGACTTCCTCGAAAGACGTTGCACTCCTCCGGCGGACGGCAGGATATTGCTCCAGCTGGAAGGAATGAGGCCTCGCCGGCGCCAAAACATGTCTCTCCAGGACTGCGGCAGAACCTTTCGAGCTCCAAAAAGAAGTTGGACTTCTGGGCAACAGCCTTAAATTCCAGCTTGTTGTACAGATCATCATCTAGTAACTCTCCTTTCTCAAGAGAGTGATCCGAAACAATCTGCTGGCAAATATCAACTATCCGGCGGCACTGGGAAGCAAAGGACTCCTTTAGATGAGCGTTAATGGTGCCTTGCTTCTGTATCTCCTCCTGGGATTGCCGAGAAAACGACTTGAGCCTGGCCACCTGAGATTCAAGGGTCAAGACTTGGGCTCGATACTTGTCACGTTCACAATTGGAAGAAGACAGCTCCTCCTTTGCACGGGCTATCCGTCCACTCAACTGGGTGACGTGCTTCAGTAAGTTGGCAGCACTCATGCCTAGCCGGAACAAAAAGAATAAGAAGAAGAAAGGGCCAAAAAGAGAGGAAAAAGTTAAAAGCCTGAAAGTTTACCGTGACCTAATGGCTCAGTATTCTCGGTCTGAGAGCGAGACTTAGCTTCCTCCAGCTCTCTTACTTTCTCCTCCAGCCTCGCCCTCTCTTCTATCAGGGCGGTTTTATCCGCAACAAGAGTTTTCTTCTCTTCTTCCAAAAGAGAACAATCTCGGAGCAGAGACTGCTTCTCTTGATCAAAGGAAGACCTTGACTGCTCTTCCAGCGCGGCCTTTTCTTCCAGCAGGCGGTCGTGCTCTTGCATAAGCTTTTCTTTTTCCTTCACAAGAGCTTCGTTCTCCCGTTGAAGAGCTTGCTTCTCCAGCTCAAGAGCTTCAGCCTCCTGCTTAAAAGAGTTCCCCTCCTGTAGAAAAAGGCCTTCTCAGCCTGAAGATTGTTCACCTCACTCTGAAGATTGTTCACTTCGTTCCGGTGCATGGAGCGTACCTGATCCAGCGTAATGTCCAGGTCAAAGAAGGATCAAATTAGCTTATCCTTATTCAAGGGAAAACGAGAGACAATTTCATACCTCTATCAATGTATTATCAGCCTCCTTGATCCGGCCTCTTAGAGAAAAGTTCTCTTCTCGAAGTTTCTTCAGCTGCAGCTCGTACTCATCACGCTGGCGCTCACATTCTCGCCGAGACAACTGCAGGTCTTTGTTGATTGCCTCAGTCCTCTCCTTTGCCTTAATCGATCTCGTACTCAACCTGGTCAATATAGGCATCGTGAGAAGAGCGGGACAGCTTCAGTTCCTCTTCAACGTTGTTGGCTCGGCTTTCCTCGTAGCGGAGCCTGGATCGGAGGTTGCCAAAGTGAACCTCAGCACTTTGGGCCATGGACATCACCTAAAAAAAACGGTACAACGCATAATTTCAGGGAAGAACCAAAAATGAAACAAGAAAAGAAGCATAAAAGTGATATGCATGTCAACCTGAAAGATTCCCCCCCACATCATGTCAAACACTTCATTTGCTGGGAGGGAATGCCGCATGATGGCATCCGCCCCCCCATCCCCGATCCGCAGCCTTTTCTTGGTAGCAGTGAAGGTCGCTGGAGGAGCGAAGATCCCGTCTGGATGACCGGATCTCTTAATCGCCTCTTTCCAAACAGAGGAATACTTGGCGGCGTCATAGGTTATCAGAGGAAGAGGGTACCCGCAATGGTAAAACCACCCTTCCTTCTGGGAGGGACCAGTGTAGGACTCCTGAGCAGGAGGAGGAGGGGAAGAGGAGGAGGAAGCTATGTAGCTTTCTCTCTGCTCACCCTGGGGCTCAGGACCCTCCGGCAAAGGAGAGGCTATATAATCCTCTCTTTGCTTGCTTCGGAGCTCAGGGTCCTCCGGCACCTGCCGATACTCCATTGCTTTATCCCTTGCCGCATCCACGGCCGCAGCAACGTCAATGGAGAATGATCCTGATCACCAAAGGTTTGTGGCTCTACGGCCTTCGGCTTCGATATTGTTTTCTTTTTTAATTTTCTCTTGGCAGGAGCAGTGGCTGCCGCAATGATAAAAACAGTTAGAACCAGAAGAATGAAACTGAAAAAAAAAGAATACCAAAAAAGAAGGAAACTTAAAGGACAGGAGAATGCGGCAAAGCAAACAAAACCTTCTCCAGCCGAAGGACCAACGCGGAGGTCTACGGCCTCCAGGGTGTTTTCCTGAGCAGGATCTGAGGAAAAGTAACCCGTCAAATCAGGAAATAACTCACAAATAGGAGTCGGATGACCGGACTCCCGCCCCGGGCGAGAACCAAGGTCTAAACCTGAACCAGGGGTGAGGGGAAGGAGGACACGGCGCCCAGACTTGGGGCTCACGTGCCATGTACCTGACTGCCCGACGCCAGCACGTTCAGGAGATTCTAGCCTCTTCTTTTTTTTCAAATGACCAGCCTGGTCATCACCAGCTTCTCGCCTGGAGCGCTTTGCCGGAGCAGCGCTCTCCAAAAGCTGCTCAGCCGCATCAGTAGCCGCATCCAGCGTCGTAGTAGTTAATTTTTTCGTCCCCGTTCTTAAAGGTGACGAAGTTCCAGCTATGGAAGGGGCTGATCTTTTCCCCCTTCTGGAAAAAGTCTGAAACAACATATCCAAACAATAAGGAGGCCGAATGAAGCGACAGAACTCATACTAAGAAATAAAGACACTTACTGTGATATGTCTTCAGAGAAGACAAGCGTTCTTTTGTAAAAAATGCCTCGACAGTCGGCAGTTTCTTGTTTACTGCCCTCAGAACCTTCGAAATAGGGATCTCAGCCGGAGGAATTTGGGGGCTGAACAACTGACCTTTTCCGACCTCAGCAGAGTATGGGACGCCCAAGATTCGGCCGGACGGAGGAACGACGACGAACCACCGCGACCCCCAGTCGTGGGCCTTCTTATAGTCAAAAAGGGAGTACCCAGTCTTCGCGATGAGGGTTAGGCTATCAGGATCCTTCCTAACTGTGAAGAATCGGACGAAGTCAGTACCCTCCGGCCGAATTTTGCTTTCCTCGCAAAGAGAAACAAAAGCGTGGAGGTGCGAAATGGCCTTCGGATGAAGGTGAGCGAGGGTGCAGCAGCGGCGAAGGAGGAACCCTAGCACGAAAGGGTGCGGGGGAATGGTCAAACCGGAGCGGAAGAAATCAGCGTAGACAACGTACCCGCGGCAAAAATCGTCGTTAGGGTGAGAATCAGAGGATGGCAAAAAAATTTATGTGCCAAGTGGGGCTTCGACGGCCCCGAGACAATCACAGAGGGTGGAGTAATTGAGAGAAGAAGGAAAGGGCTGACGCCCAGATCGGAAGGGTCTTGCGGGCTTCAGGTACGAGGGGCGAAAGCCGTTAGGACTGAGAGCCCTGAATCGCTTCAATGGCGGGCGGAAATTTGGCAGCGAGCTTACTCTGTTTGGTAGAGGAGGAAGACATTGTCAAGGTTGGCAAAGAATCGAAGGATGACGGCAATGAAAGACGAGGTAGCACACAACGACAGAAAGGCGAGAGAAGAAGAGCGGTCGAAGTAAAGGGCCAGTAGAGGAAAGAAGAAAGAGCTCAAAAATTGGGCTTTAAGGAAAGTTTTTTCCCGCTCAAAAAAAATATATATATGCGAACAAAAAGTGTCTTTTTTTTGCAGGGGAAGAGAAAGGGCCACGCTTCCTAAAGACGCTTCCGACGTTTAGTCGAAAGAAAGGCCCTGCGTATTCTACACCGACAACGGGCGGAAAATTCAAAAAGCGGAACGAACCACGAGCTACGCATGTGGCCAATAAGAAGTTCCTTTTCTCCAAGTATGAAGAAAAAGAACTTGTGGGACTGAGATAAGGAGACAACAAAACTTGGGTAGCCTCAGAATTGGCCACAGGCAGTCACAAAATTTTTTCACCAAAACACAACACACAGAAGTTCTATTTTCTTCACCGAAATTCAGAAAGATAGAACTTGTGGGACTGATGAGAAGGGAAGAAATAGCGCCAGGCCAAAGCAGGATACGTAGAGCATCCGGCCGCTCTAGCCGGATGAGGTCAGAGGCTTATAGAGCATCCGGCCGCCTCTAGCCGGATGGAAGTGCAAACACATAGGGCATCCGGCCATCTCTGGCCGGATGAAAATGGGGCTTAGGCAAAGCAAAGCATCATACGACCGGCCGCTTGTGGTCGGTCAAAGATTCTAGGAGGGGGTAGAACTGTACTTAAACATGTAAAATACAGGCTGGCACCAAAAAGACCAGGCCCAAAAAACTATAAATAAGGGTGTACCCCCGTGAAATAAGACACGCAATATTTGGCAATCAAACTCACATTCGATTCTAATAGAAGCTCTCTTTCTCCCTCTCTACTCTCGCGAGATTCTGAGTCCGAGACCAGGTAATGTAGGATAGAAGGTCAGATCGGATCGTACTAGGATAGATGTACTGTCACATTGCGATCGGGTTGGATCTTGTAGGATAGATAGACTGTTTCATTTACAATGTCAAAATTTACATAGAAACTAGAGAAATTGAGAGCTTAATATGAGTATAGTTAATCATTTCAAAAACAGATTTGAGAAAGAGGTAAGTAGTGGGAAGAACTTGGGTGGAAGATAATGCATTTTGAATGCTAGAAGTGGCATTGGTAGACGGAGTATTGGATGGTAAAAGTTAGAATAAAAATATGTAACATTGAAGAAAGAAAACTAGCACAAGTGCGGAAATGAAGTGAGAAAAATTGAGTAAGTTAACATAGAAATAAGTAATAAGTTTAGTAGATGGTTTTGGGGATTTTAGAGCATCAAATGGGTGTTAAACATGTTAGGAATGCTTTGGTAATGAAATGAGCTGAAAACAGAATTTAAAATAAGTATACTGGAGCTGACCGACTTTGGGACCGCCCTTGGCAAGGTCGGTCGAGCCTAAATTTGCAAGAACGGGAGTCTACTGACTTCGGCTGACCTTGGGACCGAACTTGGCAAGGTCTATCGGGTCATAAAAATGTAAACCCAGAAGTCACTGACTTCGACCGACCTTGGGACCTACCTTGCAAGGTCGGTCGATTCTTAAATCTTCAGAACCAGAAGCCTACTGACTTGGACCGACATTGGGACCTACACTGCAAGGTAGGTCGAGTCCAAATTCTCCAGGATCGTAGTACACTGACTTCGACCGACCTTGGGGCCAACCCTGGGTAAGGTCGGTCGAGTCATACAAAAAAAAATTATAATAGTACTCATATATATATATATATATACAGTAGTACACCATTGATGGAGTAAGAATGGTAAGAAAACATGCACATGAGTAAGAAAACAAACTTAAGGGATGAAATGATTTTCATAACCAAGTATGAATTGTAAGGACTAGTAAGTGTATATTGGAAGTACTAAGGAAGGAATGAGTTAGGTCAATAATAGATAATTGACCGTACAACTCCATGTATGTTATAGGAACCGAATAGTTGAACACCGAAGGAAAGTCAGAGTTCGAGTACGACGGTGAACGTTATGATTTTCTCATGCCCCGTATGCTACCTTGGCTACTCTGATTTGTGTGTTTATGTGATCACCTAAACAAGATAAATGCACGAATTGGGTTTTTAATGCACTTGTGCTTATATTATATTGTTCTTGTTGTAATGTCTTGAACTCTTAGTTTGTATAATTCATGAGATGTATGAATGAGAATGATGTGTTGTGTGGCCTTGATGTGTAGTGTACTAACCCATTGTATGCGAAGAAGGACTTCTAACAAATTCTTAACTAGCTAACATTTCTAACAATGAGAAATTGGTAAATTGGAATGAGTAGAAGTCCGATATAGTTTCGGCCACGTGTGAGGATGAGGAGACACAAGAGGTTGGATCCGATTCCTGGCCTTAATCTTTTCCATGGACCAAATCCCTTAGTTGGGTAGCATCCTGGATTAGTGAGCCACCTTAAGCCCGGTGGTGGGATATCGTAGTCCCTACCCCGAGGTCATACCGACTTGACTTGAGTAAGTAAGTAAGAAAAGTAATTGCATGAATAAAGATCATGGCTAGTGTAAGCCATTGATCACGAGTAATGAGTAAAGCACACCCGATTAACCCGGGTGAGAATGTAACTAAAAAGTATTGTGTATGTATTGGAGAAGCGTATCTCCGGGTTACGGTAAGTACGAATGGTTGACTTGTAATGTCTTCCTTGTATGTGTTGAATGGAATGTATGTATGTTCTATGATGTGAATCTATTGTATCTTATTAAGCATGTATGTATGTTTGAATAAATAAAATGAACTGCATGTATTCGACCAAGTAGTCGGTGTACCCCCGTTAGCACGTGGGGTATGCGAATTTCTGATGCAGTGTTTTGTTGAGCCCCTTGGGGCATTGTTTTCATTTCTACAGGTACCCGTGAGAATTGAAGGTCGAGTTAGGACCATGATGATTCTTTTTGCGTAGTTGGTAGGATATGAAAGGTGTACCGAGTTGTACATGGCTTAACGCCTTTTTGAGTTGCCGGTGTACCATGTGGTACACCCTTTTGAAGAATTGAACTTGTGAACTTAGCATGAATGAGAGAATGAATAAACTCATAATTTTTTAATAGACTTGTAGAGTTAGAATGTAATTCATATATCCTTGGATACTCGGAAATCAAGAATGTATGTAAGTATTGGGATTGTAATGTAAGTATTATGTTGCTCGGTATATCTTGATCTTCAGACCGTTACAGTAAGTAGTAGAAGCCTTGTTAGTCTTGGGATGGCTAACGGCGTTGTATCACCCGTCGGGAGTATGTAAGTATCCGCTGTGTGTAGGGTAATTATAGAGATGATAAGAGGATAATGGAAGGATAAACGGTTGGGGTGTTACAATTTTGGTGTTACTTATGGGCCCATTCCGATCTATTGTGATAACACTTGCACTATTGAACTTGCAAAGAATCCGGTTCATCATTCTCGGTCCAACGCATAGAGATTCATCATCATTTCCTGCGTGATCAAGTTGAGAAAGGCACATAACAACTCCATCATTGTCTCACAAATACACAATTAGCTGACACCTTCACCAAACCTTTAAGTCATGATCAATTTTTCTACCTCCGTTCGAGTTTGGAATGATCAAGGTTCCATAAGGTATAGTTCTTGCATCTTATTACTTTCCTTGATTCTGTTTTGAAAGAGTGATTTCATTAGTCAATACGTATTAGTTTTCAGTTCAGAATTGTGTGTTTGTTACAGTTAATTCCATAATGGTCGAGCAGTTACTCTTTTCGTCATTCCTTTCAGAATCCTTTTTCATATCCGTATGATCTCTACTACTTGTTATTCTTTTAAAAATTAAAAAAAAAAGAATACGAGCGGTCTCTCATCTTCAATCTGTTCTTCTATTTACTATTTTGAATATTCTCTACACTTCGGCCTTTTCTCCTGTTTGCCTCTACGTACCTAGCTTCTTCTTCTCTCAACTATGGCATTTGTCTCACCCACCGATTCACCTCGACCTGCCACCATTGCTCCACCTTCCTCTACACCACCACCCACCGCTTCACCTTCCTTTGCATCACCACCCAACGCTCCATTACCCGACCCTAATTCTGCTGCACCCAGGGAAAACACTACTGACCCTCAACCCAATCTATCTCCTCAACATTCGGTCACTAATTCTCTTCAAATCGCTGCTAATGCGGCAACAGCTACACCTGCTCCTGGTTGCTCTTCTGCCGAGCATGTCGAATCTCCACTCCGTCCCAAATCTTCGCCTCGACCACGCACTCGATATTAGCATAAGAGGCAAGCTCAACCTTCTCCAGTTCCATCCTCCCCTACTATTTTGAAGACAACGCCTGTTGTCGCTTTGGATGCTGGTTCAAAGGCTTCCAAGAAACTGAAAACCACCGCCACTCGTCCTCGCTCCTGTGCTCTGGCACAACCATGGAAAAGTAGTCGTAAGTTTCCGTACCTCCCGCTTTTTAGGGGTAATACTTTTCGATCTCATAATGGGCAAGATTATTCACTGTCAATGCTTACGGGCTCGTGATTTGATTGAAATTGTTGAGTATCTTGAGTTTCAAAAGTGGGATACTCTTTTTAGTTAAAAAATGGTGTATTATCCTGAAGCCCTATTGCAATTTGTAACCAATATGTCCATGGTAACAGAGACAGAGTTGCCAACCAAGGTTGCAGGGGTTTCCATTACTTTATCTCTGGGTTTGCTTGCTAGCATTCTTGAAGTTCCGCTGGATGGTTTTTCTGAGTTTAATAATCAGAAAATTGATATTGTTTCACTTCGAGATGTTCAAAGGCATTATGAGCTGGGGACTACTAGTACGCGTGTAAGATATTACTTGCAGTGTGATTTTGCACCTATTCTGAGATTATTTCACTTGTTTGCGTATCAGGTGGTGACACCGCAGAATGATATGCGGGAACAGGTTACACCTGTTGATTTGGCTATAATGTGGTGTCTAGAGCACAAGTTGGAGATCTCCTTACCTCGGGTCATGATTGATAACTGGAAACGAATCATCAACGGACAGAAGCCCGTTATTTCCTATTCGCTTTGGCTGACTAAAGTTTTTCAGTTCTATCGTGTTCCTTTGGATACGATGGAAGGAGTTCAAATGAAGGGTTCTCATTACCTGGGTACTAATACGCTGGCCAAGATGCCCATAGAGCATACTTCAATTGGATGGCAGCTTAAAAATCCTCTTACTCATCAAGAAACCTCAGCTTCATACCCACCACCCACCTCTCATGAGTCCACTTATTTGGCCATGATCAATACCTTGATAGCAAATCAACATGCCTTAGAGAAGCGTATTTTGGTGCTTGAATCTCATATCTCTTCACACTCTACTCAGTCCTCTTCTTCTGAACCCGAGGAGTCCTTCTAGCTTTTGTTGTTTTTCTCTAACTGCTCTTTACGAACTTTCCACTTCTTAACTGCCTAGAACATTTTGGTTTATGTTATGTAATAGATTTCTCTTTTGTACTATTACTATGCGTTTTTGCTTGTGACTCTCCTATTTTGATTCAGCAAAAAAGGGAAAATAATATGTGTGTCTGGAACTATGCTTTTGGATTGACGATTGATCTTTGCCTATGGTACTTTTATGCTCATGATTATTTTCTATCTCGCTGCGGGATGTTTCTTTTACTTACATCAGAGTGTAAGTTGAGGGGCAATTATTCGAGCTTATTAAGAGTGTCAAGACAGGTGTAGATATAAAGGGGAACAACACAAACACAATATACAGAGTTTGCCCAAATAAAAAATAGGGTAAAGTGTTGATATTTTTGATTGGTTACTCTGTGTTACATACTGTGTCTGGGTTACAAACACAACAATCTGAGAGCTGAGTGAAGTGAAGGATGAAGATTTCAGCGTTGAGCTTTTTACTATAGTCATTTTACAGAGGTTTTTATCTTTAACAATAACTGATATAAAATCTAAACATATTTTATATCGTTATGATTTTATTTCCTAGGATTTTTTATCAATAAGAAATAAAATCTTAGATAGTGCTTAAAAGTACGTTGCCTATATAAGTGAGTTCGCTTGCTGAAATGTTTTTTAGGTTTTAGAAAAGAAAAAAAGAGAGCTTTTATTGAACGTTTGTAATTCACTTGAGAGTTAGGAGCGATCTAGTGTTTTACGTGTCTATACTTGGAGAGCCTATTCTCCTTGTATGTGTTATCAAGAGTTGATACGAGTTAATATAGTGAAGATTTACATGTGTCTATCTAACTTCTCCCAGTTTACTATTTTCTGTTTATCGAGTTCATCGTAAGTCTGTTAATCGTCACTTAGTTCGTCGTGAGTATCGAACTCACTACGAACAACCGTGTAAGAACTTACAATGAGCTATCCTCCGCCTGTGACTATAGGTCACAGGTTCGACACCCCCCCGTCCCCCATTGGTTGTATTAGGATTGTACTTAAAAAAATCATGTGTGTACAATGTTCATTTGTGGGTGAGGTGAAACCAGCAAGCGCTCCTGATGCGTCCCTGACGTGTCGTGGACGTATCGTGGACTCTAATAAGACTTGATAGTTAAGGAATGGATGCGAGATAAACTTAAACTGGAAAACTGATAAATGAGAAATACATAGACATTTAAGGGTTTAATTTACCTTATATTTACTTACTTTCAGGATAATATTACTCACTTATCGTATGTTTTTCCTTAGATTTATGTTGTGATATGAACTGATATACTTTATGTGTCTAACGCAGTCAAAAGTTTAGGAAATGCATAGATTTTCTCATCATAATCCTAACGCAACAAACAATGATATTTTATTATCTCACGTTGTGCATTTAGAATCATCATCATGACATGTAATTAATTAACAATTAATCGTCATTACTGCCACATATATACACATTATTCACGACTAGTCTCATGTGGTCAAAGCTATGGAAAGTTCTTCACGTGGTACTTGATATTTCATCACGGCTGCACCATATTCCCATTAAGCATCTGCTTTTTGTCACATCAGCAGCATACCATTATATTCTCACATATCATGATTTATCATGGGCTGGTGCAAATTGACGTGGCCATTTGTGGTGTGTTGCAGAATTTATCCACGGCTCATGCACGTTGATTATTCACGCCGGACAAATGTTTGGCTGATCATAATATGCAGTACATTCATGATTACATTACAACACAAGAGTCCTGTCCGTGAACATGACCGTGGAAATATGGCAGGACAAGAAACAACCTGTCCGTGAACATGACCGTGGAAGTAAGGCCGGACAGAGAAGAGAAGCTGTCTGTGGCGTGTCCATGGAGAAAAGGGCGGACAAGACCAAGATGAGTCTGAGGCCTGTCCGTGGAAATATGGCCGGACAACACTGAGGACAATATGCTAGAGACGTCCGCCTATAAAAGGCCAGACAAGACTAAGGATGGATGCACTAGAGACGTCCGGAGATAAATGCAAGGACACAAACAAGGACACAAACAAGGACGCGTGTAAATGAAATCCAGATCCAGAAAATCGACATTGCCGACCGTCTTCCCCATTTTTCTTGCGGCGCCTGCAAACATATCTATCTACCCCATCAGCAATATCAGGCGTCGGCACTCCTTAAATTCCTCACGCGTGTTCCAGCCTGTCTTCTTCCTCCCCCTTTCTTCTATAAAACCCACGCTCCTTCTGCTCAAAAACATCATCCCTTCCTAAATCCAAAGTTCATCAAAGCTCACCATCGTTCACAATAGAATCGACCACCACAACCTTACGCTGTTATTTTCCAGAAAACCAACGAAGAAGACAATTGCCCATTTGTTCATTTTACTTCATTTTGTTTGTCTATCTTATTATTTATGTTTGTATAATTATGTGTGATTAATAAACCTATCCTCCCGGGTTAGGAAGCGAGCCTATTTTATATAATTATTTTGTGCAGCTTTCCACTATAATTTATCTATGCAATATTTTGATTCTTGTCCTTAATGCGCTTTAATCTTCTTGTACAATTATTAAAGTGATATTTGTAGTTCTCTTGTTAAAATGTGATGCTGAGACAAGGTTCTAGACAAAAGAAGTCAAAACGGGTTAACGACTAGAAGCGTGTCTCGCCTATAGGTTAATCTGTCTCCAATAGGAATTGGTAATTAAGCGATTAATTTATAATGACTTGGGCAAGAATTGCGGCTTGTTGTTTAAGTTAATCTGGGTTTATTGTACAAGAACCGGTCAATGAACTAATTAGGATTCCTGAGTTTATTGTTAAAGTGGAAAAGTTTATATAAATATAATTAGATAAAATAGGTGAGCAGAACAACCCATGATGCTTCTTTAAAAACAAAAAGATTTATAATTTCTATTTTTATTCTGTTTTGATTAATTGTTTTTATTACTGTTTTGTTTAGATTAAGTTTTCAATCGCATCTTTCGCTAAAATATAACTAGAAATCTCAGTCAATTTACTACACTATCAGTTATCCACAACGAGGTCCCCAAGAGTACAACAACCCACAAATCCACTATTCCGCAAAACGATAGGTACACTGCCTAAGTTGTAGAAGTAGTCACATATTTCTCCAACAAAAACCCATTTCGATTGAGAATTTACACACACGAAATTCACTCAATCTCCCTTGCCCCACACATGGACTCCCGGGACAGTTTCAACTTTACCCCTAAAGTCCTTAACCCTCTCCTGACTATCGGCCTACAGTTCACTGACCGTTCCCCGACTTGTCGGTCTATCAAATACCCAATGTATTGATACTCTAACCCAGTCCTATCTAGCTCACCAACTCTCTACCCTTACACACACTCCTAAGTCTGATTCATACTTGCCCAGATTATCTCTTTCTTTTCTCTAGTACAGGCATACTTACATAAGGAATAAATGCAAGTATATATACACGGTTGTTAGGATGTAACTACTGTCCTATTAGTCCCTAGACTTCTAGGAGTCGACTACAGCTTCGATTATTCACATAACAACCACACTAGACTTGTAGAGAGTCTTCAACTTGATCTGGAGGCGTCTAGACTACGTGTCGCCTCATGGTTGGTCACGTTTGGTGGCAGCCCACTTGATAGGTCGATCACCACTTGTGTACCCCACTTACCTGATTCTGTCTGGCTCATTAAATGCTCATAAATGCTCTCTTCTGAATTTATTACGACTATGTAATGATGTTCATTGATAGCCTTGTTATCTTGTGCATTAATGATCTTCTCCTTTTGTCGTGAACTTATCGAGAACAAGTTGCTTATGTGGATGTATGTGTCTTATCTGAATGGGTAGATCCTTTGTAGTCTTTTGTCTTTGTTTTTCATCTTTAATCATGAGAGATATCTTTGTGTGGTGTCTGACTGGTTATCTGTGCTAGAAGTTCTACGAAGCTCTCATAGACAGGTGCCTGACTGGTTGGGCACATGTAGTGGATTGAGTGCGCTTGCAACCTTGCGTGCTAAGCCACTCATTTACATGTCTATCTGAATCATGAATCTTGACAAACACATTAGATAGACAATACAAGGTTTGCTATCATCAAAACTAAAGGATCTTGTCTTAACAATTTCCCCCCTTTTGATGATGGAAACCTATTCACTTATATGTACTTGGCAATTCAAAAATTGAGAGATTCCCCCTAAGAAGGATTCCCCCTGAGTTTGTTAAGGGTTTTAAGTATGAAAGACTTTAACGAATGATAGCAATAGTGACAGCTTTTATGCACAATAAGTAACAGTTTTTATGTTATACTATAACTAAAGTAGATAAAGTTTTCATTTAGATGATGCATAATATAAGGACGATAGACATATTCTCACAAGTACATATACTTTTTCTTTCCCCCTTTGCCATACAGCAAAATAGGGAGCAACTACACGACGTAAGATGTTGTAAAGGTCATGACATTCCATAGAGTATAAACCATAAACATGATCAAGATAATCAAGATGGAGTGACATAGTTGGTTATCCCATTCATAATCTTCTGAGCCAAAGGGTTCTTCCTCCGAAAAAGAAGCTTTGATCCAAGATGGTCTTGTGGTAGGTTTGATCAAAGGTGATTCAGCTATGGTTGAAAGGTCGGACTCATCAAAATCTATTCTGAACTCCATGCAGTGTGGAGAACGTGTATGTGATAGAGTGACACTTAAGGTGATAGACCAAGTTGTAAGTGAGTCGGAGTCTGGCTGAACATAACTTTGGGCGATGTATTTCTTTGGGTGTTTTGTGGCCATGAACTTGCGAATTGTGGAGTGCATTGTTTGTTCATTTGAACTGGATGATCTTTGTGGAGTTTTGTGCCATTTTGTAAGATGTGAAGGACTAAGTGTGAGTGGCAGATGGAGTACGCAAGTTTTATAGACACTTTGGATATGTATAACGACTGATCGGTGAGTGGTAATAAATGAGGTGCTATGTCTTGTGGGCTATGTTTGTAGGCTTTTTAGTTGTCAAGGTCCGAGATTGGATTAGTGGAATGGATGAGACTAAATATCTCAGATCATTTTACAATTTTTAATCAAGGAAGAAGCAGCCAGTACAATAAATTATTTCGGAACCATCATAAGCATTCAAGTTGACAAGAACCAGTTGCATTTTCATTGATATCAAAAGTTTACTTTGAAACAGATAGTCAAAGGCAAAATAAAATATTAATGGAAAAGAATAAATCTAATCCTAAATCTTGCTCTCACGGTTTCACTCAAGTCTCTAGGAGACCATGAACACTCAGGCTATGTGAGAGTCTATAAAATATACTGCTCCTTGAACCATGTGATGAACACTTGGTTCAGAGGAGACAACCTGCACAGCGGTAAGAGTTACTCTTACACGCAGAAGAACGTCCCGAGCTGAAGTATCCAGACTGGTCCCCGACCTGACTTGGATCGGTGAGAGACTCCTCTTCCTCTTGAGTGCTGATGCTCTTGCAGTTGGTTGTGGCTCCGACCTTGAGTCCTCACTCTTTGTAGGCTTTTGAGCGACCACAAGCTTATCCCCCTTTGTTTTTATCCCCATTTTGGACAACAATTCTGAACAGATGCTGTCCTGAGTGGTGCGCGTGCACTCGTGGAACCTGTCGGTGTCCACTCCGTTTTCTTGTAGCCCTTTTGTCACCACTCCACCATGCACAAGACCTTGATTGAAATATCTACTCTCCTCTATGGTAAGCATAATCATGGCTGGAAGGTCTATTTTCTCCTTGGTCTTCATAGCATAGAGCAATCTCACATCTCTTGCATTGACGATGTGAGTGTGTTGGTTACGTGGGGTGATGTTGTGGGTGAGGAGACTAAAGAGCACCCTATCAGGGATAAACATTTCTATGGCGTTTACGTTTTTCATTGTAGCCGAGGGGTTGAGTAGCTGGACCATTTTTCCTCCTTGGTGTCCCAAATCATTCCAAGTGGTTTCTTTTGGAACCACGATTCCTTCTGATTCCAAACCAAAAGTCTTGTAGATCCAAGACTTGGTGATATTGATGGTGACGCCGTAAATTCTGGAGATGAGATATTCGTCGTTGATGTCGTCCTGGAGTGGTCCAAGATACGTCATGTGCTCTTTGAGCAGCTCAGTGTAGGCGGGGATAGGCTCCTGGAAGAAGTCTACCCATCCTTGGAATTCCAAGAGCTCCTGAATCTTACCAAGACCCATTTGCTCCATCCATTCCAAATCCAACGTCTTTGGTAAGATGAGACAAGACTTGTCGCTGACGTTCTCTACTTTAAACATTGCTGGCTTTAGCTCTTTGAGCTTCTTTAGATGCTTGAGTGCTTGAGGTGGCTGTGGCTTTGCAGCCTTCTTCTTAGCTTGGAAGAGCTCTTCCAGCGCTTGACCATGTGGTGAGATAACCAACTTTTGCTTCCCTTTCTCTTTCTCTGCCTTCTGTCATTGTTCGACCGTTGGTATGATTGGAGAGGACTCTGTATCGCTATCAGCATCGTGACTGGTATCACGAGATGTCGTGGACCTGTCGACGACTGGTTCTCCAAATACCTCGATGAGTTTTGCTTCAACTTCTTAGTCAGGTTCTGTCATGTCCTTTTCTTGACCCTTTTCTTCTGTTTTAGCGTCCTGTTGTGATTTGTCGTCACTTTACACTCCCTTCTCTTCTATCTGTCGAGCGACAGCTTTGACGACTGCTGAGGGAGTTGCTTCCTCATCGTCGGTGAAGTGCAACTTGCGAGTTGCTTCTTCAGGCGTTGAATGGGCTCTTTGAGGAGTTTTCTCCTGTGTTCCGGCTCGTTTGGAGGCACAAGTTTTGTGTGCTATGTGACTTGTCATAGTAATGGAGAGATCTTGGTTTTTGGGAACTTTGGTATTTTTGGCTTTGGAATGTTTGGTGCCGATAGTAGGTGATGGAGCAGGAGAAGATATGGTTTGTTTTTCTGTGGAGGTAGGAGTTGGAAGAATCTTGTGTTTTAGAATTTCAGCCTGGATGCAGTGATGAATCTTAGGTAGATGGTGGCTTATATAGAGAATTTTATCCTGGTACACTTCTCCTTCATCTGTCACCCTGCGCACAAGTTGATTTTCCAATTCTTTGGATAGCCGAGGGGGCGGTGATTCTGTTACTAAAATACCCCGAACTTAAATATAGTGATTAAGATTAGTCTAATCCATATTTAAGGGCCTAATGGTGCCTAAGTAATAATGGTAAGGAAAAATGAATCCAAAAGAAATAAAGAACGCTTAAAAAGCGAAAAACGCTAAATAAGCGTTAAACAACCACAGGAGGTATGAGACCTCGGTTAGCATATTATATGGATTCTAGTGGCTTAATGATGCCTAAATAATATAAGGGAACCACTCCTGAAGAAAACGGATCCAAATAATGTATTAAAACGCTAATAGAGCTTTAGCGCACGTTTTTCGAGAAAACCCGAAAACGTGACTTTAAGTGGTCAAACGAAACCGTAAAAATTATAAATCAATAAATAACAATAATAATGCATTAATGGATGCTTAATAACCAATAAAATTAAAGAAACGAGGAATTCCGGAAAACGGGCCCGGTTAGTGAATAGTACCTAAACTAGGTAAAATAACGAGTGTTTTCTGTAGAAGACGAAAAACACTCCCACCAGTAGTAATATAGGGGGCCGGTTTTAGCTATTAATTCAGCCCCTCCCACAATCACTAAGTAAAGAAAGAAAGAAAAAGGAAGAAGAGAAAGAAAAGTACATTAAGCGAAAAGCAACTTAATTTTCTCTCACCTCTCATTTCACTCATCTCCCTCCTTCCTCCTCTCTTCCCCACCGATTTCTCTCTCTTTCTCCCTATGGTGCTGGCGATTTTGAGCTCCCCATTACAACCATGGCTTCTCCATCTTCTTCTTCATGCTATACCTCCATGTGAGCTCCAAATGCAAAAATAAATGTATATTCTTGCTCCCCTCATTCTCCTCTACACTTCTCTCTTTTCAAAATCCAAAAATGAGGAAGTTCATCTCCATGGGTTTTCCCCATTCAAAGAGAAAATAGCATCAATGGATAGCTTGGAGTCTCCTCTCTCCGTCAAGGTAAAAATCTACATGAAAAACTCATGTTTCCTCCATCTTGTTTCATAACCGATTTTTGCCCATTTGTAACCCTACATTTCTTTCTCTCCCTTTTGAGCACAATTTCAACCTTGCAATGGTGGTGGAGTCACCTTCTTGAACCAAGGGCTAAAACCCCTCCAAAAACATTCCAAAGGTAAACCCTAAAATTAGTGTTTTAAGCATTTCAATGAACTAGCATTAATATAAGGGTTAGTATGTTAATTGCACTTATTTTGTGTGCATTGGGTGATGGGGATGGAGTTTGGCAACTCCATTCACCATATGGCCGGTTTTGAGCAAGGAAGAGAGGAAGTGGAGGATTGGAAAAAATGGAGGAAATTATAAGCTCAAGGTAAGAGCTCTTCTCTTAATGCTTAATTTTAATGTATTAAAGTAATGAGAATGGGTAAACAAACAAAAGAACCTCAACATTGTACTAGTATTGTAGTTGTGGAAGTATAAGTATTTGTGAGTAAGTATGTGGATTGTAGGCCTTAGAGCCAAATGATTGTGTATGTATATTGGTATTGAAATTGAGGAAGTATTGGTATATTGGTATTGCCTTGTGTGCTGGTAGGACCCTTGTAAGGGTGTGGCTAGATTGGGAATGAATTTGATGAAAAAGTGTGTATGTGGAGAAGTTAGAATTGTAGGTAAACTATGGCAAAATTTCAGTAGGAATTGTGCATCATTGGATGACTTGGTGAATGGGAGAGCCAAGGTGTGTATTGGAGTTAGTAAGGATTCTTATTAACCATGGACTGGTACTTGTAGTATGAGGGTATATGGGTGTAAAATCTGTAGCAAACAGCTTATGAAATGCATTGGAGAAACTAGGAAAAATTGGAGTACAAGACTTAGTAAAATGAATGTTGAACTTGGGTATTGATAGTGTAGTTGCTTGGAAATGAATTGGAGTGGTAAGGTAAAGTACTTGGGATGCTAGGAGTGGCATTGGTAGAGGAGGTATTTGATGGTGGAAGTTGGTTTAAAAATGTAACACCCCTACCATTAATACATGCTTACCGTCCAATCTCCTTACACGTCAGATACACGCAGCGAATATTTACTTACGTACAATGGGTGATACAATGCCGTTAACCACCCACGTGGCTAACAAGGCTACTACTACTGCTTGCAGCATCGGTCTGATGGACCGGAATCCCGAGTACTACACTTCCACAACACATACTCCATTCATCAAACGAACACTACAAGGTTCCATTCAATACTTTACTCCTTCATTAACCATACAATACAAAATACATGACCGAGTTTACTAGGTTCCCAATACCATTACAATGCTTCTTCCAAGTTCATACATACTCACTAAGAGGCTACTTACTACCCGTTCCTCACACGCTACTTACTTCTAAATACCAGGGTGTGCCTCCGGTCTCTTCCTTGACCATATTCGTTTCGGGTACCTGCACACTAAAAAATGTCCCCCGAAGGGGTCAACTTTCGCCGAGCATGATAACCGCATACCCCGCGTACTAGTGAGGGTACGCCGACCACTTGGTCGAATACATGCAGTTCATTTTCATACAAACATACATGCATACATGCTCTTACACACAATACAATAGTGCTTACGCAAACATACATACATACAATCCATCATATACAAGGAATACGATATAACCATGCAATACTTACTTACACTGGTGGAAAAAAAAGTCTTATAACACAGGGCTTTATACCACGGCTACGACGTAAGCGTGTTATATAATATTATATAACACGGCTATCGTGCTCATATAACACGACTAAAAAATAGCCGAGTTATAAGATCCTCCGTCCACAATCCCGCGAAAAAAAACCAATAAAAACGTCGTCGTTTTGCGTTGTCTTATAACACGGCTACTATAAGCCGTGTTATAAGATTAAAGAATTTGGCGCTACAAAATCCCGCCAAACAAAAAACAAAAAATAATTATATCTTATAACACGGCTATGCATCAGCCGTGTTATAAAACCCTATTTTATACCACGGCTAGGCATCAGCCGTGTTATAAAACCCGATTTTATACCACGGCTCTATAGGTAGCCATGTTATAAGATCAAAAAATTAAATATTTTCGGCGCTGAAAAATCGCGCTTAAAGAAAAAAAATAATTTTTTTTGAGTCTTATAATACGGCTAAGCATTCAGCCGTGTTATAAAGTCCATAATTTATGGCGCTGAAAAATCCCGCTTAAAAAATTTAATGAACGATGGTTTTATAACACGGCTTTGGATAGCCGTGTCATATAGTCGGTTTTTATTGTTTTATAACACGCCTTTGTCTAGCCGTGTTATATAGTTAAAAAAATGACATTTTTGGCGCTTAATATCCCGCCAAATGAAAAAAACAAATTTAATGAACGACAGTTTTATAACACGGCTTTGGATAGCCGTGTCATATAGTCGGTTTTTATTGCTTTATAACACGGCTTTTTCTAGTCGTGGTATATATTCAGCCCAACATATGCTTTTATAACACGGCTCGTATTTTAGCCGTGGTATAAAGTTTCTCTATATCTCCTGCAATATTCCTTCTCTTTTCTTCATTTTCCAATTCTCTTTCACGCTCTCACCAACAAAAACCCCGCCGACAACCTCTACCGCTTCACATATCTATCCCTGTCACCGGCGTATTCACCTCGTCAAGTTCCAGTCGCCGCCGTGTCGGTGTTCATCGTCCATCGGTGGTCTTCTCTGTGTCATTAGTTGCCCCTGTCGCCGGTTGTGTCTTTCCTGCGCCACCCGTTTCTGTCTCTAGCCCGCCTCATTCCTGCGCTGCTCTGGTGACGACATTGGTTGTTGGGTCTCTTCGCCGGTGATGCTTATTGTTGCTAGCGCCAGCCTATTCATCCCACGCCGTATTAGGTATGGTCGGGATCAATTTTTTTGGATGGTATGTTTTTTTTCTTACCAGTGGCGAATTAATGTTGTGTACTGGGTTTCACCTGTGTCAATCAATACCTTGAGGGAAATGGGTAAGTAATTATGTGTGTTTAACTGAAGTTTGTGGTCAGTGTGAGTGTGACTATGTTTATTTTTACAATGTTTAAGTCGATCAATGTCGTGAGGGAAATGAAAGTAAAGGGTTGTGGCCGTTTTAGTTTTTAGTGTGTCGAAAGATGTGAGCTGGTGGATGATTAAGATGGGCTATTTTTCTCTTATGCATTCTACGAGGATGAATTTTTATTTATAGATCACCGTTGTTATTTATGAGATGCTATTTTCTGTTGCAGATTTAGAAGGATCAAATTTTTAGATGTGGCTGTTGGTATGAGGTTTACATTTATTGGGTTTGATATGCATCACTGGCTACTCGAAGATGGTGCTGTGTGGGATGCATACCCTGCGAACTGGATTGTTAAAATTTGCAGATGGTTTTGATGTTGGTTTAACTGAGATGTGTGTCCATTGCTGGTATTAAATTGTGAGATGTGTACTATATGTGTCTGCTGCTAATGGTGATGAAGCTTTTTCTAATGGAGGTGCTTTTTCTGGTTTCAAAAAAATCAGATGACTGGTTACCTCAGGGTGTCTGGTTTCCCCCGTTCTATGGGAGAATCATCAAGTTGTTCAACCATAACCCTGAATCAAGAGTTGGATTCAAGGTGAATTCTGTAAAAGAGCGTCTTTCTAGGGGAAAAGATTTTGTCCAATCTTTTTCCCCTTTGTGGAAAGAAGGGTTGTTGCTATTTAGGGGCTCAGTCTTTGTGGCTGTAATTTCTGGAGTAGGCCTCCTATTATGGTATGGAAAGTTGAAGGTTAAGGAATATGTGGAGGCAAAGCTATTGCCATCAGTGTGTTCTGTCTTGAGTGATTACATACAGAGAGAGGTTGATTTTGGTAAGGTTCAAAAGGTAACCCCATTAAGCATTACACTGGAATCTTGCTCAGTGGGCTCCCATTTTGAAGAGTTTTCATGCGCAGAGGCCCCTACTGTAAAAGTTCGAGTTCGCCCTTTTGCAAGCTTGAGAAGTGGAAAGGTTGTCATAGATGCAGTTGTATCTCATCCGACAATTTTGGTTTCTCAAAAGAAGGATTACACCTGGTTGGGGATACCGTTCACGGATGATATTCCTCAAAGGCATCTTTCTACTGAAGAAGGTATTGACTATCGCACCAGAACTAGGAGGGCTGCCAGAGAAGCTGCTACTGGTGAGTGGAAAAAGGTCAGGGATGAAGCTGCAAAGCAAGCTTCAAAAGTTGGATGTGTTGTATTAGAGCATAAATCTAGTGTGCATGAAGTTAGTACTGGGGTGGATGCTAATGGTGATGAAGCTTTTTCTAATGGAGGTGCTTTTTCTCACTTTAACGAAGGGATGAAAACAAAGAATTACCATTCAATGGACACTGATGCTCAGTACTCCGTGAAGCATGAAGACCTGGAAAAATCATTTGGGATGACTTACGCCAAATCAGCAGTCAAGTCTCTGCCCCATGTTATTTTTGGTTCAGTAATACCCAAGTTCATCATCCCGACTGAAAACATTGGCAAGATGCTGCCAATCACACTTGATTCTGTTCATATCAGAGGAGGTACCTTGATGCTGCTGGCATATGGTGACACAGAGCCAAGGTCAGTAGAGGCAACTTTAATAATTCACCACAAATTGTATGTTGTTGCCAGTAAATATTATACGAAATGTAATGTGAGGTGATTAGCCATGGTTCTTTTCAGTGATAGTAGTGTATTGGTATACTCATTCACAAACTGGTAAGAAGTCAACAACGTGGGGAGACATTTTTTTGTTTTACTTAACCAGAATTATATCTTCTGACTGTTGTTCAGATATGTTTGTGAGTATTACTGTCGAGTTAAATGTTTTTTTTAATTATGGTTAGTATGAAGAGGAAAGTTTCATAACAATATCTCGAATAAAAATATGTGTCTGCTGCTGCTGCTGAGTTGACTTTTTTTACTGTTGATGCTGTTAAAAAGGAAAATTGTTATTGAGTTCCAGGTACTGTTTGTTGATATGCTGAAAGTGCATAGTTGGAGTAACTTACTAATTGATCGGAGAATTCATACGCTTTTAAAGCATGCTTCAGTAAAACAAGAAGGGTATGAATTCCCCGTTAGTATCTTGCTTTATTTTTTGTTTTGTTTGGTTTCCTTATCAAACAATAAAGACCGTGGACACATTTCTCCTCTCCCTAGACTATCGATTATGATCTATCGGTTAGGCTAAAATCTTCAATATTATTCGCAGTTGTTATCTACTTGGTTGTAAGTGCTCCCTTCCAACAAGTTTCCCCAGCAATGGAGAATGTTTTTGCAACAATTTTCACTTTGTTTATGAATTAAGTGAAGGCATGACCGAGTTTAACCTTGCATAATCATTTAGTCCGCTTCCTAACTTAGAAGTAAAAAGTTAAATTAGAAGCCTCTATCGCTTCAGGGAAGCTGCTACTATACATATGAGTTCTTTAAAATCTGAATTTACGATTTCAGTTTTTATATTTTATGTTTTACTTGTCTTATTATAACTTGTTCTTACTTCTTAACCTTTTAATTGTTTGTACTACGTTAGTTTTCCTTACCATGCTATACCCTGAAAATGACACGTTTACTGCTTTCTTTGCATTATTTAGTCTCAGGTTTTTGGTCATACATAATTTTTCTGTCTCAGTATGGTAAAGCCTAAAAATGCTTCAGCTTTCACCATGTTAAACCTGTTTGTGCCTAGCTTTTAATAGTCTTGATCATGAGCTGCTAACTAACCAAGAATACAGAAAGATCACACATCATTTTCATCCGTTTCACTGTTGTTAAAAGCTTCATTCTGAGACAATATTAACTTGCATTCCCCTTTCAAAAAAGTTTTCTTTACTGAAGCTGTTACAAGCTTTACTACTTTGATATTAAATCTTTGCACTACACTATGCTGGTCTCATTGGTGGTTCAGTTCAAACTGCTTGATTGCTTAAAATCTGTTCAAAGATGGAGAAATTATGTTACTACACTTACTACTATCTATGCACCTTAACAATATCCAAGACCTTAGACATTGCACTCTTTTCTGTTGAACAGTTTGGTTGCAGTGATGTTAGCTAAGCTCTTGGTTGTGGTCCTGCTTCAGCATTGTGTGAAAAATGTTCTTGCATTTCATTGAATGGGAAGTGTTCACCTCATTTTTATGCATAGCTTCCAGCAACAATTACGCTCTCAATCATGTTTTGAGACATAAAAATCCTCAGCTTTCTACACTATTACTTGATTCCCAGCATATTGATCTATGAATGGTTGTAATCTGCGCTGCTGTTCATTCTCTTTTTTTTGTGCTGCTGTTCATTCTCTTCATCATACTATTGCTGGCGACAAGGAACATATGTAATTTGCGCTGCACTTCATTCTCTTCTTTTTTCACCTTTGTAGAGATTACAATGTGTGGAACTGCTGCTGCATCTGCGGCGGAGATTAATATGTGGAGCTTCTACTGCAGAGATAAATATGTGGAACATCGATGCTCTTCTCACCTTTGGTTTGGCCATTGTTTGAGGTGTTATTATTATTTTTTTGCACAATTGAGCATTTATGACCTGAAAAATAAAAGCCTGAAATACACTATGTTTATTGCTGTTTTTGGTATCCTTTTTTTGCATTTTCTGCACTATTCAAATACCCATAAACAGGGGCAGTACGTGGACTAATTTTTATGATTAAGACTTGACTTTTTACATTTCTACGTAGTGTAATATATTACATGTTATTATCTGCTTCTTTCTTTCCACTAGTTTTTGCTCTTTTTAGACAGTTTTAAAAAAGCCATTAGTGATCAATACAGAATAGTTTTTAGACAACACTTAAACCATTTTGTTTAATTTTGATCTCTGATTTTGTTACTTCATATTAAGTATTATGCTGTTGTATTTTTTTTAGCTAACATAATATGAAATGCATTACTATACATATCTTTTTGGTCTGCACATTTGCATTTGCTCTTTATTTTTTTGTTTTACCCTCTATTTTCATTATGTTGATACCTTATACTTTTGCACTTTAGCCATTTTGTTTACTTCTTGTCTACCATCTAAAATAAAAAGTTCAGATACATGGGTTGTAAGTAACGTCACTATCGTAATCTGCTGACATACTACGCGCCTGATTTAGTATGAAAATTATTGATTTTGTATCATCTTATTTGCACTATCTGCTAAGCCTGAATGGGTTGTAAGTAACGTCATATTAGTGAAGTGCTCGACTCTTGAATAATGTTTAGAATAATGCTTAAGTATACAAGAAGCTTGAACAATGTTTAAACGGAAACAAGTTACACCAGCCATGGTGTATATAAAATAAAAAATGCTCAAGTATAAAAGCTTTAATTGCTTCTGTTTTTGCTACATTAATAAAACCTGTTACAACAAGTTCTAACTTTCAAAATATATGCTCAATCTTACCTACATTTTGGGCAACATAGTTCTGCACATTTTAATATACATAATTTTTTTGTCTTAGTAATCTGCGCTACACTTCATTCTCTTCTTTTTTTGTGCTGCTCTTCATTCTCTTATTCATACTATTGCTGGCAACAAGGAACATATGTAATAAGTAATGCACTTCATTCTCTTCTTTTTTCACCGTTGTATATATTAAAATATTTGGTACTACTGCTGCACTTGCGACGGAGATAAATCTGTGGAGCTTTTACTGCAGAGATAAATCTGTGAACATCGATGCTCTTCTTCCGGAACCGGTAATATACTTGAACTTAACATACATACTATGTGATTGGTTTCTATACATGGGGAGTACGTGGACTATTTTTATGATGTTTTTGGTATACATTTTCTGTACTATTCAAATGTCCATAGACATGGGAGTGCGTGGACTATTTTTATGATTAAGACTTTTTGCAAACTTGCGACAAGGAAAATACATATTACGCGTTGCTCTTCATTCTCTTCATCTGTTTGCTCTTCTGCAGAGATAAATCTACAGAATCCCTCTTGCAAAGATAAATCTATGGATTTAGCGCTGCTCTTCACCCTCTTCTTCTGAAACCGGTAATATACTTGAATTTATCTTTTTCTCTTTGGTTCTGGATGATTTTTTATGTTAAACATTGTAAAGCTCAAGTTGTTAGCATTTAATTGACTCATAAATTTTGTTTCCTTTGTGTAGGTGTATCAATATTTTGACAATCAACCATCTACTTACACCAAGAAACAACTTGATTTTGTAAGAGAAGACTTCACATTATTTTTACTTAAGCACTTGTAGGAATTGTATAAAATCTTTGGAATAGTAGTTAGGTAAACCTTTGTTGAGACTTATGGCTACTTATGATATGTGAACGAGATGTGAACGAGTGTTGATAGTGATATGAGTTTGTGGATATTGGAATGAGGTGTTGATATTGGGTTTTGGTTAGACTTTTTGTAAATGCATGTAAATGTGCATTTTGTTTGAGAATTACAAGGTATTTGACCTATGTGGATGCTCCAGTTGTTGTGATATGACATTGGTACGTCTTATGTGAATATTATACAGGTTGCGATCTGTCAAATGTGTGGGAAAGAAGCAAAAACGAAAAAAAAAAATAAAAAAAATCTGCAACTTTATAACACGGCTATGCAGTAGGCGTGTTATAAAGTCCAGCATTCGGTGGCCTTTTATAACACGGCTTATTATTGGCCGTGACATAAAAGCATGTTATATAACACGGCTACATCAAGGCCGTGTTATATAACATGCTTTTATGCCACGGCTAAAAGGAAGCCGTGTTATAAAAGGTCATGATTTCGACGGATTCAACCAACTTTATAACACGGCTTTGATTATAGCCGTGTTATAAAACCGAATTATATAACACGGCTTGGGTGTAGCCGTGTCATATAATTGACTTTTTATAACACGGCTATGAGCCGTGTTATAAGACTTGTTTATATATGACGGCAGCATATAACACGGCCTTTAGCCGTGTTATAAAGCCCTTTTTAGCCGTGTTATAAAACGTTTTTTCCACTAGTGTTACCTTCTTCCGAATACACATACTTACTACATACACAAAGTACATTTCTTGTTAGCTTCATTGTTCCACCCGGGTTAATCGGGTGGAGATTACTCGTTACTTCATACATACGCATACATACTCATACTTACTTACGGATCCATACTTACTTACTCTTACTCAAGTTAAGTTGTCGGGACCTCCGGCCCTAGGGACTACACTGTCCCACCTCCGGGATTTACTTGACTCACCAATCCGGGATGCTACCCATTTAAGGGATTTGGGCCGCGGACCAGTTTAAGAGTCAGGAATTGCAGCCAACCTCTTGTGACTCCGCATCCTCACGCGTGGCCGAAGCTATATCGGACTTCTACTCATTCCGGTTTACTCACTTAAGTTAGGAGTTAGATAGTTAGGAATTAGCAGAAGTCATTCATTCAGGCCACAATAATACAATACAAGCTCATATACACATCCATACAAAATACAGTGCAATATACAAGTACACTACAAAATACAATACACATCTTCATCATTCATATGTTTCATGAATTATACAAACTATTGTTCAAGACAAATATCGAGAACAATGTAAACAAGCACAGGTAGGTGCAATATAATCCGATTCGTGCATTTATCTTATTTAGGTGATCAAATAAGCACACAAATCGGGGTAACCAGATTAGGATACAGGGCATGAAGAAATCATACCTTTCACCATTGTACTTGTATCCCAACGTTCCTCCGGTATTCACAATTCAAATCCTATGATATACATACAACCGAATAATTAATCTAACTATCATTAACTTAATTCGGTTACCCTTACGCTTCCTAACTCATGCTTACTAGGTCTTCACATTCTTATACTTACATTTTATTTACTTACTTTTAATTACTTAACAATGGTTTACTTACACATATATGCACGTATGTATAGGTGGGTATACATATACATACATACATACATACATACATAACTAACCATAGTCTTATAGTTTTTTTTTTTGTAAGTTTTGACCCGACCGAACTTGCGACTGACCTTGCAAGTTCGGTCCGAGTCAGTAGGTTACATCGGGTGAAAATTCCAGGGCCGACCGACCTTGCAAGTCCGGTCCCAAGGTCGGTCCATTCCAGTAAGTTACTTAACGGAAAAATTTTAGCCCGACCGACCTTGCAAGTCCGGTCGCAAGGTCGGTCCATTCCAGTAGCTTACTCGACGAAAATTTTTCTGGCCGACCGAACTTGCATGTCCGGTCGCAAGTCCGATCGATTCCAGTAGGTTACAGACGGGAGAATTTTTCTGGTCCGACCGAACTTGCAAGTCCGGTCGCAAGTCCGGTCGATTCCAAAAGCTTTCCCGTCTTTGTAAATCTGGGCAAGTCCGGTCGCAAGTTCGGTCCGGCCCAGTATTTGCATTTTTACTTCTGTTTACAGTCTCATACTTTACCCACTGTTTCTCCAATCTTCTTACATGTAATCTCACATGTTTAAACACTACCTAGGCCCTTCAAATTGCCTTAGTTCACCCACCAAATGCTTTACTAAATCCATCAATCCACTTACACAATTTCATCACTTCCCTTCCACACTCACAACAGATTTTCATCCTCCAATGCTACAGATTTTTGCTCCTACTTCCCCCATGCATATTCTCATCTCCTAATGCCATTTCCAAAGCCTACAATGTATTACCTTACCCTCCAATTCATTCCCAAGCCACTACCATATCTATACCCAAGTCCAACACTCTTGTCATCAATTCTTCCACACTAACTCTTCCTAACTTCTCCAATGTATCTCTATACACTTTGTTGCAGATTTTGGGTTCTTATTTCCTCCATTACTTCCTCAACCAATGCTACTCCTAGTCGCCAAAATACATCCATTCACTTCCTAGTTGCAACCCATTAACAAATCACACCCAAATCTGTTACAAGCTACTAAACGCTCCCATTATACTCTCCACATACACCTAGTCACTACCTAGGTTGTTTTCTCATCTTGAACACTTAAGTCCTCAAATTCCTAGATAAAATTTGACATAGTCTCCCCTATATTATTAACATTCTCCACATGGTTTCTCTCACACATTAACATCATCTCACCTGTTTATACACAACATCAATATACAAGCTCCCATACACATTTACCAATACTAAAACACTACTAAAAATTCCTGCACTCAACAACACAATACCCAACTAAGTTTCAATACATTTTACATGTTTTTCAACGGTTTTAAGCACTTAGATTCTCCTGCACAATACATTACTACACAATACCATTTCCATTACTCATTTCAAACGTTGACCAACTAATTAGCTTATATTGATTAAAACTTAAACTAGTCACTATTTGGCACAATTCACTAATTAGTGCACATATTTCTGAAATTTTTTATTTCCCATTGATTTAGACTTCCTAATGTGATAATAATTAGTACACATGTTGATTAAAGAGTAATGATGGACATCTAGCCACTCAAAACTCAATTCTAAGACAATTTCTCAAAAATGTGCTTTAAGACTTCTTAAAGCACATTTTGTGTTTTAACTTGTTTTCAAGCTTGGTTTTCTTTGCTAATTGATTTAAAATGACCATTAGAATATTACTAAGGTCTTATCATGATATTTGGGTACTCACCCAAGTCTCTCCAAGCTTAGAGCACATGTTTGCCCTAATTGCCCTTAAGGCATTTTCTTGTGTTTTCCTTGGTTTAAATTGTCTACCAATCTTTCTAAGGCATATTTTAGCCTTTCTACATCATGATTTGATGTTTACTTAGCATACTTAGGTTTGGGGTATTTCATTGTGTCTATGTTGTTCCCCTTTATATCTGCACCTGTCTTGACACTCTTAATAAGCTCGAATAATTGCCCCTCAACTTACACTCTCATGTAAGTAAAAGAAACATCCCGCAGCAAGATAGAAAATAATCATGAGCATAAAAGTACCATAGGCAAAGATCAATCGTCAATCCAAAAGCATAGTTCCAGACACACATATTATTTTCCCTTTTTTGCTGAATCAAAATAGGAGAGTCACAAGCCAAAATGCATAGTAATAGTACAAAAGAGAAATATATTACATAACATAAACCAAAATGTTCTAGGTAGTTAAGAAGTGGAAAGTTCGTAAAGAGCAGTTAGAGAAAAACAACAAAAGCTAGAAGGACTCCTCGTGTTCAGAAGAAGAGGACTAAGTAGAGTGTGAAGAGATATGAGATTCAAGCACCAAAATACGCTTCCTTAGGGCATGCTGATTTGCTATCATGGTATTGATCATGGCCAAATAAGTGGACTCATGAGAGGTGGGTGGTGGGTGTGAAGCCGAGGTTTCTTGATGAGTAAGAGGATTTTTAAGCTGCCATCAATTGAAGTATGCTCTATGGCCATCTTGGCCAGCGTATGAGTACCCAGATAATGAGAACCCTTCATTTGAACTCCTTCCATCGTATCCAAAGGAACATGATAGAACTGAAAAACTGAAGTCAGCCAAAGCGAATAGGAAATAACGGGCTTCTGTCCGTTGATGATTCGTTTCCAGTTATCAATCATGACCCGAGGTAAGGAGATCTCCAACTTGTGCTCTAGACACCATATTATAGCCAAATCATCAGGTGTAACCTGTTCCCGCATATCAATCTGCAGTGTCACCACCTGATATGCAAACAAGTGAAATAATCTCGGAATAACTGCAAAATCACGCTGCAAGTAATATCTCACACGCGTACTAGTAGTCCCTAGCTCATAATGCCCTTGAACATCTCGAAGTGAAACAATATCAGTTTTCTGAGTATTAAACGCAGAAAAACCATCAAGCGGAACTTCAAGAATGCTAGCAAGCAGACCCAGAGATAAAGTAATGGAAACCCCTACAACCTTGGTTGGCAACTCCGTCTCAGTTACCATGGACATATTGGTTACAAATTGCAATTGGGCTTCAAGATAATACACCATTTTTGAACTAATAAGAGTATCCCACTTTTGAAACTCAAGATAATCAAAGCACGAGCCCGTAAGCATTGACAGTGAATAATCTTGCCCATTATGAGATCAGAAAGTATTTCCCCTAAAAAGTGGGAGGTGCGGAAACTTACGACTGCTTTTCCGTGGTTGTGCCAGAGCACGGGAGCGAGAACGAGTGGCGGTGGTTTTCAGTTTCTTGGAAGCCTTTGAACCAGCACCCAAAGTGACAACAGGCATTGTCTTCAAAATAGTAGGGGAGGATGGAACTGGAGAAGGTAGAGCTTGCCTCTTATGCTGATATCGAGTGCGAGGTCAAGGCGAAGATTTGGGACGGAGTGGAGATTCGACATGCTCGACAGAAGAGCAACCAGGAGCAGGTGTAGTTGTTGCCGCATTTTGGGATGCATCAGAAGTTATGTCAACAACTTGGGCAGATAGGGTATTAGCAACGATTTGAAGAGAATTAGTGACCGAATGTTGAGGAGATAGATTGGGTTGAGGGTCAGTAGTGTTTTCCCTGGGTGCAGCAGAATTAGGGTCGGGTAATGGAGCGTTGGGAGGTGATGCAAAGGAAGGTGAAGCGGTGGGTGGTGGTGCAGAGGAAGGTGGAGCAATGGTGGCAGGTCGAGGTGAATCGGTGGGTGAGACGAAAGCCATAGTTGAGAGAAGAATAAGCTAGGTACGTAGAGACAAACAAGAGAAAGGGCCGAAGTGTAGAGAATATTCAAAAGAGTAAATAGAAGAACAGATTGAAGATGAGAGACCGCTCGTATTCTTTTTTTTTTAATTTTTTAAAAGAATAACGAGTAGTAGAGATCATACAGATATGAAAAAGGATTCTGAAAGGAATGACAAAAAGAGTAACTGCTCGACCATTATGGAATTAACTGTAACAAACACACAATTCTGAACTGAAAACTAATACGTATTGACTAATGAAATCACTCTTTCAAAACAGAATCAAGGAAAGTAATAAGATGCACGAACTATACCTTATGGAACCTTGATCATTCCAAACTCGAACGGAGGTAGAAAAATTGATCACGACTTAAAGGTTTGGTGAAGATGTCAGCTAATTGTTTATTTGTGGGACAATGATGGAGTTGTTCTATGCCTTTCTCAACTTGATCACGCAGGAAATGATGACGAATCTCTATGCGTTGGACCGAGAATGATGAACCGGATTCTTTGCTAGTTCAATAGTGCAAGTGTTATCACAATAGATCGGAATGGGCCCATAGGTAACACCAAAATTGTAACACCCCAACCGTTAATCCTTCCATTATCCTCTAATCGTCTCCATAATTACCCTACACGCAGCGGATACTTACATACTCCCGACGGGTGATACAACACCGTTAGCCATCCCAAGACTAACAAGGCTTTTACTACTTACTGTAACAGTCTGAAGATCAAGATGTACCGAGCAACATAATACTTACATTACAATCCCAATACTTACTTACATTCTTGATTACCGAGTATCCAATGATATATGAATTACATTCCAACTCTACAAGTCTATTAAAAAATTATGAGTTTATTCATTCTCTCATTCAAGCTAAGTTCACAAGTTCAATTCTTCAAAAGGGTGTACCACATGGTACACCGGCAACTCAAAAAGGCGTTAAGCCATGTACAACTCGTTACACCTTTCATATCCTACCAACTACGCAAAAAGAATCATCATGGTCCGAACTCGACCTTCAATTCTCATGGGTACCTGTAGAAATAAAAATAATGCCCCAAGGGGCTCAGCAAAACACTGCATAAGAAATTCACATACCCCGCGTGCTAACGGGGGTACGCCGACTACTTGGTCGAATACTTGAGGTTCATTTTATTCATACATACATACATGCTTAATAAGATACAATAGATTTACATCATAGAACATACATACATTCCATTCAACACATACAGGGAAGACATTCCAAGTCAACCATTCGTACTTACCGTAACCCGGAGATACACTTCTCCAATACATACACAATACTTTTTAGTTACTTTCTCACCCGGGTTAAGCGGGTGTGCTTTACTCTTTACTCGTGATCAATGGCTTACACTAGCCATGATCTTTATTCATGCAATTACTTTTCTTACCTACTTACTCAAGTCAAGTCGGTATGACCTCGGGGCAGGGACTACGATATCCCACCACCGGGCTTAAGGTGGCTCACTAATCCAGGATGCTACCCAACTAAGGGATTTGGTCCATGGAAAAGATTAAGGCCAGGAATCGGATCCAACCTCTTGTGTCTTCTCATCCTCACACGTGGCCGAAACTATATCAGACTTCTACTCATTCCAATTTACCAATTTCTCATTGTTAGAAATGTTAGCTAGTTAAGAATTTGTTAGAAGTCCTTCTTCCCATACAATTGGTTAGTACACTACACATCAAGGCCACACAACACTTCATTCTCATTCATATATCTCATGAATTATACAAACTAAGAGTTCAAGACATTACAACAAGAATAATATAATACAAGCACAAGTGCATTAAAAACCCAATTCGTGCATTTATCTTGTTTAGGTGATCACATAAACATACAAATCAGAGTAGCCAAGGTAGCATACGGGGCATGAGAAAATCATACCGTTCACCGTCGTACTCGAACTCCGACTTTCCTTCGATGTTCAACTATTCGGTTCCTATAACATACATGGAGTTGTACGGTAAATTATCTATTATTGACCTAACTCATTCCTTCCTTAGTACTTCCAATATACACTTACTAGTCCTTACAATTCATGCTTGGTTATGAAAATCATTTCATCCCTTAAGTTTGTTTTCTTACACATGTGCATGTTTTCTTACCATTCTTACTCCATCAATGGTGTACTACTGTATATCTATATACATATGATTACTATTATAATTTTTTTGTATGACTCGACCGACCTTACCCAGGGATGACCCCAAGGTCGATCGAAGTCAGTGTGTTACGATCCTGGAGAATTCGGACTCGACCGACCTTGCAGGGTAGGTCCCAAGGTCGGTCCAAGTCAGTAGGTTTCTGGTTCTGAAGATTTAAGACTCGACCGACCTTGCAAGGTAGGTCCCAAGGTCGGTCGAAGTCAGTGACTTCTGGGTTTAAATTTTTACGACTTGACCGACCTTGCCAAGTTCGGTCTCAAGGTCGGTCGAAGTCAGTAGACTCCTGTTCTTGCAAATTTAGGCTCGACCGACCTTGCCAAGGGCGGTCCCAAGGTCGGTCAGCTCCAGTATACTTATTTTAAATTCTGTTTTCAGCTCCTTTCATTACCAAAGCATTCCTAACATGTTTAACACCCATTTTGATGCTCTAAACTCCCCTAAACCATCTACTAAACTTATTACTTATTTCTATGTTAACTTACACAATTTTTCTCACTTTCATTTCAGCACTTGTGCTAGTTTTCTTTCTTCAATGTTACATACTTTTGTTCTAACTTTTACCATCCAATACTCCCTCTACCAATGCCACTTCTAGCATTCAAAATGCATTATCTTCCACCCAAGTTCTCCCCACTACTTACCTCTTTCTCAAATCTATTTTTGAAATGATTAACTACTCATATCAAGCTCTCAAGTTCTCTAGTTTCTATGTAAATTTTGACATTGTCTCCCCTATAATTTTCACTTTCTCACCACATTGTTTTGTTCACACACTACCACTTAGCACACCTGTTTATCCAACACATCAATATACACATTTCCAACTTCTCCACAACATTCCACACACTACAATACATTAAATTTTCCTGCACATATACATTTATTTCCCAAGGTTCTCCCAAGCTTTTAATCATCTTTTAAAAATTCCAAAACAGCTTAATTCTCTTCCTCATTATACTACAACATAACTACTACTCAAAACAATGTACATTACTCATTTCAAGCACACAAAATCTGTTACAATACAACATATAAAACTAGCTCAAGGTAAGAGCATTTACCTTGTCTTTCTAGTTTTTCATTCTTTTCCTTCTTCTTCTTTCTTTCTTTCTTGTTCTCGATTTCTTGTTCAAGCCCCACCAAACCGATAATGCTACAGCAACCCATACATACCAATGCTAGTTTAGAAACTCATTCTTAACTAACCATAAAATGTTGGACATGTTTTTAAGTTTATAAGAGGCATTACCTTCCAATGGATGAGTGGAGTTCTTGGCTAGCAAAAGAACAAGATTTCAAGCCCAAGAGTGAAGCCAAAAACCGGCTGGAGAACAAGGCACCAGGAGTTCAAAATCTAGAAATTCTTATAATGCAAATGAGAGCTGGAAATGGAAGATTTTCGAATTTCTTTTTACCTCAAAGCAACAAGGTGATGAAGGAGCTTCTAATGGTGGTCTCAAATCCTCAAATGGCCTCAAGCCATGGAAATGAAAATGGAGCTTTTCAATTTTTGAAAGGAGGAAGATAATCTCCTTGACAAGGGGAATCCAATGGTGCAGTTTTTTGTAAGATTTGAAGATGGTTTAAGCCTTGAACAAGAGGGAGGAGGGGGCTGCTGTGTGAGGAGCTTCAAATCGCCATTACAAGGCTTGGGGAAGAAGAGGATTCAGAAGAGGAGGAGGGAGTACGGTGAGAGAGAGCTGGTAGAGGAGAGAGAGTTTTAGTTTTACTTTTGTACTTGTTTTCTTTACTTATTTGTCTTTTAGCATATAAGGAAGAATAAAGAGGGTGTGAGGAGGGGGTAAATCGGCACCCACACACACACACAAGAGAATCTGATTTTTTATTATTTTCAAATGGGACACAATAGTTTAGCTTTATTACATTTATCACCCCACAACATTTAGTTTTTACATTACTCACTAACCGGAACCCGTTTTCCGGAATGTTCTCGTTTATTTGATTTTATTGGTTCTAGACCTTCATTAATGTTTATTAATGACTATTTGGTTAACCAAAATTATTACGGGTCTATTTAACCCACTTAAAGTCGTGTTTTCCCGGTTTCCTTGAAAAACGCGCTTTAAGGTTCGTTTGTGCATTTAATCCGTTTTAAGGATCCGTTTTCTTCGGGATTTGTTCCCTCATGTTTATTTAGATGCAATTAAGCCTTTAAAATCATAATTAGCCTAATTAATCATTATTTTAAATTTCAGGGTATTTCAATCTACCCCCCTTAAGGAACTTTGCCCTCAAAGTTGCTCAAGGTTTACGGTTTACTATTTCTACTCATTTGGCAAACCAATTGCCACAATGCACTTTACTACCACCTTAGAAGGTGTTCACAATTCCCACACTGCAAGCACACACAATCCAAATACAATACAACATCTAATTCACACATTCCACAATACCATTCCACAATACCATTTCACAATACATTCCACATTACCATTCGTGTCATATACCGTACAACACAAGTACATTACTCATTGTACAAACATACTGAATACCACTAGCACTACACTGTGCCAACAAAGTGTACGAAAATACATACTATGCAATGTTATCCCGAAGCAATGCAAAAACAAAATGGCTCTACCCCCCTTAAAAGGGGTACGCCCCGTACCCTCCGTATTCTACAGATACTAGACAGCTAGTGTTAGGACATCTGAGTGTTGCAGAATCATCCTTAGTTAGACACAAAGAGTGAGCCACTTCAATGGAGTCCACGCAACTAAGGAGACTTCACAAACTCTCCCGTGCTGTTGCGAATAATAAGGAGTCAACTTGGGAATGCCTCAACGCCACAACGGTCATAAAGTCCTCCCTTAACACCCGAAGTTCGCGTCCCAAGTAAGAAGACCACTCAAAGACGTTGGACGTTGCCCACTAAGTTAGTTCCAGTATTTTCGGAACTAACTCCCTCTACCTACCGGTTGTAATGCAAGTATAAATAGGTTGTGTAATAGCTAGTTTCATGTGTGCTTTCATTGAGACATATTTTAGAGTTTAGAGAGAGAGAAAGAACTACTTTGTAAGCGAGAAAGAGAGAGAATACGTACCAAGTTAGTTAGTGCATCTAGATAGACTCTGTCTAGGAAGATCCTAGTTTCGCTACGCTTACCATTGATCAGATCAGAAAGTGTATTGGGTGAGTGAGTGAAAAACCGCTAAGTAGATTCCTTCTACTTAGTGGACATTTGTAACTTGTTTTATTTGACCAGGAAATGAAATAGTTTATTTGTGTATCTTGTTGAGTTCCACAGAGTCCTTCTATCTTTCTAGCATCATTTCATTTCAATTACTTCAAAGTCTTCCGCACCCTTGGTTAAAACAATTCGATTGAGTACCTCTACATCACAGAGTGTTTCTCACCCACAAAGACTGATTAAGTCAAACCAACTCTTAGACTCACACCTTTGGTTGGTTTGAGTTAGCCACCCGATCCTACACGTGGTATCAGAGCCTTGCTTAGGCTAACGGTCAATCAACAAAGCAATGGCAGATCTCTTCACCAATCAAAACAACAAAATGCACTTCGAGCATCCCAGACTCACCTCCACTAACTATGACCATTGGAAAAATGAGATCGAGCAACACATTGAGTCAGTCAACTCTGAGCTTTGGGAGATAGTCACTGGAGGAGATCTTGTAGTCAATCCAGATCGATCCACATGGACTGCTACAGATCACAAAAGGTACGAGCTGAATCGACAAGCATCACGCGCAATATACACTTGTTTGTCCATCCCAGAACAAAGGAGAGCCAATCACTGTAAGTCCGCCAATGAGATTTGGACACTCCTTCAAGCTACCCACGAAGGAGTCACTGAACTCAAGAAATGCAAAGCTCAAGAACTTCGAATGGACTATGAGAATTTTCTGCAGAAACCCGGTGAGTCTCTGGAAGAAGTGCTTGATCATTTTTATTTACTAACCACTACTATGAAGGAAGTCAACATCTTACCGGATAGAGAGAGTGTCTTGCACAAGCTGCTGGACAGTCTTAGAGAAGAATGGGCAGAAACGGTAATATCTACCAAAGCATGTAAGGATTTATCCAAATGGAGATGTCAAGACCTAGGTTCCTATCTACAATCCGTAGATAAATATAAGAAGAATTTTCGAAAGAAGTGTGGTAATACATCTTCTCCTTTCTCTAGTAAGATTACTACTTTGAATGACTAAGCCTTGCAGGTTAATTCGACTCAGTACACTCAAGAAGGAGCCTATGTCGCTGATACTCAAATCAGACAAGCTAAGGCTCAGCTGGTGGATATTATTGTTGAAGAAAGAGAGGCTGAGACTATGGAAGACTTTGTCTTCATAGTAAAGAACTTCCGAAAATATATGATCAACCAACCAAATCGACAAAGTCGGTCGTTCTCAAACACCTCCAAACAAGTCTTCAACTCTGTCACATGTTTCAACTGCAATAAACCTGGTCACTTCAAGAAGGACTGCCCCTTACTCAAGAACCAGTATGGAAAATCCCAAAGGAGGTCGCTGATGGCAGCTGTTGGTTGGGGTGATTCAGACTCCGACGATCAGGACACAGAGTGTAGCAGTCTGGTGTGTCTCATGGCACATGATATGACGGAATCCATGATTCCGAACAATGAGGTAACCCGTTCTCACCTTGAAACAGACCTTTACCGTATTACTCCTATGGGATTTATGACCTTAATTGCTAAAATCGTCTCCGAGACCAACTCCCTCAAAGCAAGTCTCACCAGCAAAATAACCGAGTTATCTGAGGAACTCGAAATCTCATGAGGTCTTATGTATGCCCTAAGAGATGAAGTTGAGGAACACAAGACCATCTCTTGCTCTCTTAGACTAGATCTTCAAGAATCAAGGCGTCATGTTGATTCCCTTCAAAAGGAACTCCATGATACCTTAGAACGAAATCAACCTAGCCAAGGCGACCAGAAAGAGTCTCTCACTCTGATCGACTCTCTCAAACAAGACCTCACCATCTTTACTGATAAGTGCTGCTCTCTTCAAAATGATCTAATTGCTTCTGAATCCAAAAACATATCCCTGAACACCACTATCAAAAACCTCACTCAAAAACTAAAAGAAAAGGAGCACGCTCTCTGTCTCAAGCCAGTCACTTTTATCAAACAAGTCACCGCCTCTGAACTACCTGAGTGGGCAAACTCCAAGATCAAGGAAGTCAGCCAAGATCGAGATGATCTTCGCTCTAAAGTAGAACAACTCTCTCAAGAGATTGTGAATTTACAATCCGGAGTTCGATCCACTCAATCTAAGCCCAAGTGGCACAAGGGTAAGTTCGATATCCCAAAAAATATGTCCAAGTCCGACAACAGAGCCAAACGGTATCAAGAAAAGGAGAAGTTTGACTCCTGGTGGAAAGGACAACAGAAATACGTCAATCTTCCTCCAACTAAAATTTATGGCTACTGCGGGAGTCTTGGACATAAGGACAGTGCATGTGATAAATTAAATAAAGATCTTTCATTTAATGTCAAACGTGTTAAATTAATACTTGCAGCACGAGAAGAATTGAAAAGATCTGGTTCGAAAAGGGAACCCAAGTACATCTGGGTTCCCAAATCTAACAAATGATCTTCTATTTTGTAGGTGAAGGCGAATGGAGACAGTTGGTACTTGGATAGTGGATGCTCACGTCAAATGACTGGAGATCCAAATCAATTCAATTCGCTTTCATCCTACCAAGGAGGTAAGGTTACTTTTGGAAACAACAACCAGGGTGAAATCGTGGGAGTTGGCTCTGTAGGTAACCCCTCAAAATTTAAGATTGATGAAGTCCATCTGGTCACTGGACTTCAACATAGTTTATTAAGCATTTCTCAAATTTGTGATAGATTCAATTTGGTACTTTTCTCCTCTTCGGATTGTAAGGTTTATGATGAGCGTACAGGTTCCTTAAAAGCTGTGGGACGCAGAGAAGGAAATCTCTACAAAATGTGCTTAAACTCCATTAATCCAGATGATCAAGTCTGTCTCAACGTGCAATCCACAAACTCATTGTTGTGGCACTCCAGACTTGGTCACGCAAATCACAGGCTGTTGAATAAACTGAAAAGCAAAGACTTGGTGATTGGTTTACCAGACACAAACTTTGACACAGACTCCGTCTGTGAATTGTGTATAAAAGGTAAACACACCCGGTCTTCCTTCAATAGTAAGTCGACTCTCTCTACTAGCTCTCCGTTAGAATTACTCCACATAGATGTAACACCCCAACTACAAACACCATACTTAACAACATTTAGCAGCGGAATTACAACTCAAGACTTAACCTAATCCACGGGTGTTACACGCCGTTAGCCACCCACGTGGCTAACAAGGCTAATACATACATAGTGTAACGGTCTGATGGACTAGATTACCGAGTGCTAAACTTTACATTTACAAATTCGTCATACACCTAATACAAATGCAACCACAATCCAAACAGTACCGAGTTTAATACATTCCATCATCGGCATCACGCTAAACTAAGTACCACCCATACATAAACGGTTACCCCGTCCTACTCTCGAACGGCTGCCAACTCCATTGTACCTGAAAAGTATGGGGGCCCCCAAAGGGGGTCAGCACCTTTGCTGGTATGGTAATCGAGCAGCCCGCATGCTACCGGGCCACGCACAACTAATTGTCGAGTGAGCATGCAGATTATTTATTAAGGCATGCAAGTAAACAATAAACACATAACATGCTTATAAGCATACACAACCAACCAATGGGTTACAACTAGCAAAGTCACACATCATCACTTGTTAGATTATGTACACTTTACTTAAGGGTGTCGGATTAAATATGGGTCCGCACACCAACACACATAACATTACATAGATGTGTCGGTATTAATATAGACCCGATCACACCAATACACATAACATTACATAGATGTGTCGGTATTAATATAGACCCGATCACACCATACACAATTTCCCCCTAGCTCCAATAGTGATGAGATAGGTAAGCCTTGGTTAAGCTTGTGGGCGGTTGCAATCCAAGGAAGGAAAACAACCTTAACATAACAGTAGTCCCCCTAGCCCCGAATAATAGTGAGGTAGGTAAGCCTTGGTTAAGCTTGTGGGTGGTTGTAATCCAAGAAGGAAAAACAACCATAACATAACAGAGTGGGAGTTAATTCAATTATAGACGTCAACATCCCAAACAACACGCGCGACCAGAACGACCAGATTCCTCACCCCCCATAATATATACATATTAGTTAGTAGTTCCTTTATGGAACTTATCACAACATGACACCATAGGGTGTTATAAACTTGGTTAATCACACACAAGGGAGGTAATCTCCCATTCGACAAGCATGGACAACAACATTCGTTAAACAACGATACATTATCAAGGCAACACACAACACCCATAACCACAATATACAACTAAAGCACGGATAGCCGCAGTTAGAACGTTCCCGTGGGTTGGGACGTTTAATCCGGATACCGAACTCTTATGTGATCCTAGAGTCGGTTAGCTACGGTTTAACACATAAATAAGGTTAAACGGTATCAGAATTATTTACGCCACATTAATGAATTACTATAAACTCATTTCATGCTTTATCTTGCAAGGTGGCAAACACACAGAAAAACAAGTTGGCATACAAGCTGGTGTAACCCGGTAGGACACAGGTTGCAAGAAAACCAAACCTTACACCATGGGTTATCTACCTTGTTCCCGAGGATTTACTCCAACGCATCACCTCACGCTCCCCGGGTAGTTTCCGAAACAACTGGTATTTATTATTAAAATGTTTTATCAACAACAAGATCTTACGGTATGTAAACTTCTATTACTCCCGTACTCACCCCGTTATCCCGTTATTTCGGTTTAACTTTGTGTACTTAAACTCACATCTTTCTCACATCAAGCTAACACTTGTTTACACTTTATAAGACCTTCACATGTCACCAAACAAGGCCTAAACATCATCTAAAACCATTACCATTCAATCCCCCATCATTAGAAGGCTTAAAACAAAAATTTTGTTCTTCTCTGGTATGGACCGCCCCTCTGGGGCGGTCCACAACAGAAGCTACCCGTTTTTTTTTTCTCCTCCTCCCTGCACTGGACCTCCCCACAGGGGCGGTCCAGAACAGACCCCATTTTAAAAAACGTTTTTCTACACATTCTGAACTCCAAATTCATCCAAATTTTTTTTCCACTTATTCCACAATCTTTCCACATGTTTCCTACATGTTTAAACACCTTAAAACATGCATTAAACCTCTCCAAATCATTGGTTAAACTCTTACTCCAATTCTTGCTCAATTTTCAACAAAATTTCATTCCCTCTTCCACATTATGCTCACTTGTGCATTTCTGTAACACCCCACACGATAATTCCTCTAACCACGGTCTAAACTTCACGGACACTAAACTAATCGCAGCGGAAAAACATTATCTACCGAGGGTGATACAATACCGATAACCACCCATATGGTTACCGGATCCAAACTACTACCACAACAGTCCCGGTCTGATAAAAGAAATACCAACTTAATTTACATAACTTACAACACCTGACTACCGAGTACTAGGAGTATTTACATCAGGGCTCACAGCCCGCCAAAAGAATACAAGTTTATAGTCACACTACTACTCCATGTTCGCTACTAACAAAAGCAACAGGTGTACCACATAGTACACCGACTATACTAGGGCTACAAGCCCGTGTACAACTCGGTACACCGCCCCATCTACTACTAACAACCAAAAGCAAAACATCTCGGTCTCCATGACTAGCAGCCGTCACATGTACCTGTAAGAATAGGAAAAATGGTGCCCAAAGGGGCTCAGCTAAAGCTGCATATGGTAATAGCATACCCCGCGTACTAGCGAGGGTACGCCAACTACTTGGTCGCCAACATGCGGTTCATTATTATTCAAACAAGCATGCTATTACAAACAACAATACATTCAAGTAAAAACAATACCCACACACGGGGCATATCACACAATGGAAACATTACAAGTCATCCACACATTGGTCACTGAGGCCTTGAGGTTCTCCCTCAAGATTCACACCTCTTTTCGTGTTAGTCAAGTTCTCATCCGGGTTAGACGGATGCTCATATCTCTTATCTCTTGATCATAAGCCTCACACAAGGCATGATCCACACTTAACCACTATTTATCTCATGAAATAATTACTCAGTTAAGTCGGGTGACCTCCGGGCAGAGAAGTGGCATACACACCACATCTCACCACCGGGCTTTATGTTTGGCTTACTTCCCCGGGCTGCGACCTTACGGTTCGGAACCATGGTGGGAAGGTTAGGCCAGAACTCGGTAAGCAATCTCTCTTGCTTCCTCATTCTCACGCGTGGCCGACACTCTATCGGTCTCCTCTCATCATCAGTTACCATTTCCAGGTTAGGTAAGTCAGAAGGTTAGTGTGTTAGTGAGAGCATCTCAAACACATGAATTCTTCCCATTCAAACATTTCATGAATTATACAAACTAGTCTTACAAGACATAGTTCATTGGGTGCAAAGTCAAGCACACAATATACAAGGTAATACCATTAATCATATTCATGCATTTAATCTTGATTAGGTGATTGCACATAAACACACAAACACACAAATCAGAGTAACCAAGTTAGGATACAGGGCATGAGAAAACCATACCGTTCACCGTCGTATCTTGCCCGCCGACTACTCTCTCAGAGTCCAACTAACCGGGTCCTATAACATACATTAATTCGGGAGGTCAATCAACCATAATTAACCTAACTCGTTACCCCACTAGCGTTTCCCGTACTTTACTTACTTAGTCATTACGTTTCAAGCTTAACCCACACAAACTCATACCTCTCATAGTCATCCAAATCCTTTTACATAAGTTACAAACTTATAATTATTTTCTAAGCTTGTTAATACTCCTAACGACCATAAAACATCATTAAGCAAGTTCTAATCATCTTACATTATCATTACCCTTCAAGCCCCTACCTTGGAATGGCATTAAAAAGGTTTCTGTGAAGAAAATGAGGTGGTCCGGGTTTGTATCCGGGTTTACAAACCCGGACCAAGGTTTCTGATAACTCTCGGGTGGATTTTAGGTGTGGTCCGGGTTTAGGTCCTGGTTTACAAACCCGGACCACATCAGTTTTTCGGGTTTCTGCCATATTTTGACACTGTTCCGGGTTTATGTCCTAGTTACAAACCCGGAACACTTGCAGGGTTGAAAAATAAACATGTTTTTGCCTTTGTTTCATCTCCAAGCTTATGCCAACTTCCTCCACACTCTTCCTACATATTTTATATCATGTTTAGACCTTGTTTAGGCATTCAAAACTAATCTAACCATCCTATATTCTCACCTGTCAACTAACACATTCACTGTTATTTTTTTTCTTTTCTTCTGTTACAGCAACTCTTCTATTCTTTCTTCTTCTGTTACAGATTCTCTCATTGCCCATTGATTAACCAATCTTCACCAACTAAAATCCACATGTTTTAGCATCTAGTTACCCACCTAAACCACCCTAACCAAGCACCAAGTACACTCACTATACTAGTTAATTCCACTTAGATTCTTTTACACTTACTAACTAGTTTCTCTCTTGCTTCTTATCAGATTTGTAACAGGTTTTGGTCTTTTTTTAAACCATTCAAATCTCACTTACTAACGCCATACCTAGGTGAATTTTGACAGCACCTATTTACTTTCCTAAACATTATCACCACACTACAAAGGTTCACAACACTCATTCCCCACCTGTTTGGTTTAAACACATATAACACATCAAAATCCCACTTGCTCACATATGTAAAACAACTTAACTTCAAGGTTTATTTTTCACACTCAAACTCATTAATACAATCTGTTTCAAATAACAACATAGCAGTGCCAAGGACACACAAGCTCAAAGTTATTTATTCAACACAAACATCAATTTCACAAGGAAGAAAACCAATACGAGGTAAGCTTTTTACCTTGTTTCACTTTCAGTTTTCACACCTCTTCTTCCTCTTTATCTTGTTCCCTCTTTCTCCTCTTGTTTTCCACACCACACAAGGCTTTGGATTGCCAACTACAACCGCAGCCCATCACACACACATTCAACAATCAATTCACTTTTCCTCCACAAAACCTAATATATATTTTAAGAGCTAGTTTTCAAAGTTTAATCTAGGTTTTACCTCAGAGAGCCCAAATGGATGGCTTGGCAATCAATTGGAGAAGTTTTCCAACACCCACAAAACACACACGGTCTCGACTGAAATGAGAGAAATTCCAACGTGAGGGAGAAAGTCTCACAAATGGTAGAATAAGCTTGAAATGGTATAGATACTTACTTATATATACCTTAAGGCACTAAGGAAGAGAAGAAGGGTTGAAATCTACCCTTCAAGCTTCAAAAGCTCCCACGTCGATGGAGATGAAAACGGGGGAATCGAAACTTTGATGGGTGGAGATCGAAGCTCTCACCGAGACGAGTTCAACGGTACCAATTTCATGTGATTCGGTGGAGAAATGAGTAAGATGGAGGTGAGGCAAGGAGGGGTTTGTGCTGATGGTGTCGCGCGCACAGAGGAAGAAGAAATGTTTCAACGTGCTGGGCAAATCGTGAATGAAGAAGGAGAAGTGAGAGGTATGTACTTTTATTTTACTTTTCACTTTATACTATTTACTTTACTTATTTATTTATTTGTCTTGTTATTACTTAATAGCTAACAAGCTATTAATGGGTGTACACTCATTAATTAAAACCGGCCCACATTAATTAATAGCTCGGGTCGTTTTTCGTCTTTTCTAATTAAACGCGTTTCGTCTCCCGTTTTGACACCATTCATTTACCGGGTCCGTTTTCCGGAATTTTGCCGTTTAATTAATTTTAATAGCTCTAGACCCACACTATGGTCTAATTATAGATATTTAGCTAACTATAATTATTACGAGTTAATTTAACCCGTTTAAAATCATATTTTCCCCGGTTTCTCGAAAAGCGCGTTTTAAAACTCGTTTACGTTTTTAATTCGTTTTACGAATCCGTTTTCTTCGGGAATCGTTCCTACATATTTATTTAGGACTAATTGAGCTTTAAAATATTTAATTAGCCTAATTAATCACTGTTTTTAATTCCGGGGTATTTCAACCTACCCCCCTTAAGGAACTTTGCCCTCAAAGTTGGTCCAAGTCAGTGGATCGATAGCTTCAATCATTTGACAAGTCCATTGTCAAAATTACACATAACACAACACACAACTGTACACATACAGATATCATATTTGTCAAACAAGTTCGCAAAACAAATCTCACACATATATTCATAGCAACATGCACATACACACACTGTGCAAACAAGAGTCATACACACACTGTGCAAACAAGCACCATCCATGCAAGCAACACACTGCAAGCACTAACAACACTACAACCAATACACTGGTTGTTACACTGTGTCAAACATAATGTAAACATATACATACAAGCAAAGCTATCCCGAAGCAATGCTAAAACAAAACGGTCCTACCCCCCTTAAAAAGGGGTACGCCCCGTACCCTCACGACACCAGACAACCTAGTCTACAAACAGTGTCGGGTACTTCGCCCTCATGGCGTCCTCTAGTTCCCAAGTAGCCTCCTCGGCGTCGTGGTTCGACCACAAGACCTTGACCATCCGCACAGACTTGTTGCGGGTGTCTCTCGTCTTGGTGTCAAGGATACGCAAGGGAGTCTCGACGTACCTCATCGTCGGCTCAAGGGATATATGATCAGGCTCTAAGACATGAGATGGATCGGCCATATACTTCTTGAGCTGTGAAACATGAAAGACATCATGTACACGACCCAAGTCTGCAGGTAACGCTAACCTGTAAGCTACAGCTCCGATCCTTTCCGTGATCGTATAAGGCCCAACGTATTTCGGGCTCAATTTGCCTTTCTGGCCGAATCGGAACACGCCCTTCATCGGTGAGACGCGCAAAAACACCTGATCGCCCACAGCGAACTCGAGGTCGCGTCGTCGCACGTCGGCATAAGACTTTTGTCGATCCTGGGCCGCTTTCAGATTCGCTCGAATTTGTTGCACTTCAGATTGCATCTGCTCAAGGTATTCCGGTCCAACAATGACCGCCTCACTGGACTCATCCCAACACAATGGAGTACGACACGGTCTGCCATACAAGGCTTGGAAGGGTGACATCTTGATCGAAGTGTGGTAGCTGTTGTTATAGGAGAACTCGATCAGATGTAACTTGTCCACCCAACTCCCCTGGAAATCTAAGGCGCATGCTCTCAGCATGTCCTCCAGTGTCTGGATGGTCCGCTCTGTCTGACCGTCAGTCTGTGGATGGAAGGCTGTACTGAGCTTCAGCTCGGTACCTAGCGCCTCACGTGTAGCTCTCCAGTATCTCGAAAGAAACCTGGTGTCGCGGTCAGACACAATCGTCTTTGGAACTCCATGATGTCGAATAATCTCTCGATCAAATATCTCAGCAAGCTTTGCTACCTTCCAAGTGTCCCTCATCGGTATGAAGCGGGCCACCTTGGTAAGGCGATCGACAATCACCCAGATCATGTTGAGTCCTCCCCTAGCAGATGGGAGTCCAACAACAAAATCCATCGATATATCATGGAACTTCCATTCAGGAATCGGCATAGGTTGTACCATTCCTCCAGGTCGACGGTGCTCAAACTTCACTCTCTGGCAAGTGAGGCACCTCAAGACAAACTCATTCACATCCGATTTCATTCCCGACCACCAGAAATACCTCTTCATACCTTTGTACATCTTAGAGGCTCCTGGATGGACAGATAATGAGGAACAGTGGGCTTCTCGCAGAATGCGATCCCTCAGCTCAGTATTGCTTCGGGGAACGCATAATCTGCCGTTCAGTCGGATCAGACCATCGTCGTGGAGCCTGAAGTCATACTTCCGGTGCTCGAATGTGCCGTCGATGATACTCTGTCTGATCTCACTCATATACGGGTCTTTCATCTGAGCGTCTCGCACCTCATCAACCAAGCTGGAAGAGGCGAGCAGCGAATGGAGCGAGTGTGCTCGACGACTCAGTGCATCTGCCACGACATTCGCCTTCCCTTCTTTGTACTGAAGGTCGATGTCATAGTCTGAAAGGAATTCCATCCATCTCCTCTGCCTGAGGTTCAACTCTTTCTGCGTGAAGACATACTGCAGGCTTTTGTGGTCGGAGTAGATGGTAACACTAACCCCATAAAGATAATGCCGCCATATCTTCAATGCGAAGACGATGGCTCCCAACTCGAGGTCGTGGGTGGGGTAGTTCTCCTCATGCTTCTTCAGCTGACGGGAGGCGTAAGCAACTACCTTGCCGTGCTGCATGAGTACGCATCCAAGGCCTCTGCCTGATGCATCACAATAGACTTCGAATCCCTCTGAACCCTCAGGAATGGTAAGGACGGGCGCAGAGGTCAACGAGTCCTTCAGGCTCTGAAAAGAAATCTCGCAGTCATCGGTCCACACAAACTGTGCGTCCTTCTTCATCAAAGCTGTCATAGGCTTGGCGACCTTTGAGAAATCTTTCACGAACCTTCTATAATAGCCGGCTAGCCCAAGGAAGCTCCGGATGTCGGAAACATTCCTGGGTCTAGGCCACGAGCGAACTGCTTCAATCTTAGCCGGGTCGACTGAGATACCCGCGCTTGATATCACATGACCAAGGAATGAAACTTGGTCAAGCCAGAATTCACACTTAGAGAATTTCGCATACAGTTGGTTCAAACGGAGTGTCTCGAGTACTTGCCTCAGGTGGCTCTCATGCTCCTCTCTGGATTTAGAATATACCAGAATATCATCAATGAACACCACAACCGATGTGTCTAGCTGATCGCTGAACAGTCGGTTCATCAGATCCATGAACTTCGCAGGCGCATTCGACAGTCCGAATGGCATCACTGTAAACTCATAGTGGCCATATCTCGTACGGAACGCTGTCTTCTCAATGTCTTGCTCTCGGATGGCTATCTGATGGTATCCGGATCTGAGATCAATCTTAGAGAATATAGAGGCTCCCTTCAATTGATCAAACAGATCATCAATACGCGGTAAAGGGTACTTATTCTTGATGGTGACCGCATTGAGCTCGCGGTAATCGATGCAGAGGCGGAGGCTACCGTCCTTCTTCTTCACGAAGAGGACCGGTGCTCCCCAGGGTGATACGCTCGGGCGTATAAACCCCTTGTCGAGCAGATCTCGAAGCTGCACTCTCAACTCGGCCATCTCTGCCGGTGCCAACCGGTACGGTGCTCTAGCGATAGGTCCGGTACCAGGCAGAAGCTCGATCTCAAACTCAACCTCTCTCTGAGGTGGCATGCCGGGAAGTTCCTTCGGAAACACATCCGGGAACTCCGACACTACCGGAATATCGTGCTGAAATCAGGGTCTCTCTCAAGATCTTGCACATAACAAAGGAATACCTCGTGCCCCTTTCTGAGCTCTCGGTACATGGCCATGGCGGTGATGACTCTAGTCGAAGGCTCTCTAGGCCTCTGGCGGTATGAAACTGCAACCCCAGACGGACTCCTGAGCAGCAATCTATGCTCGGCACAAAGGATTCTCCCCTTATGCCGCTCCAACCAATTCATCCCAACTATCAAGTCGAAGCCAAGACCACTGAATTCGATGAAGGATATGGGGAACTGCTCGCCCCTGATTCGATGGTGGCATCTCGGTAGTACTTCGTGCAACGCACTCGCTCCTTCGATGGGAGTGTCACCATAAAGTCGGGTAACTCACTCGCATCTAGCCCCAACCTTCTCGCAAATGACGGCGAGACAAAGGTATGAGAGGCGCCGGAGTCGAATAGCACGGAGGCATCAATGCCATTCACCGGAAAGGTACCCGTGAGGATTGCCGCTTTCACCGGCCTGTGCCTCAGTAAGTATACTCAGGCTACCTTCCGTACCGAGTCCACGTCCTATTATTCATAAGCTTTATGAGTTCGATGGTAAAATGCAAGTGGAAAGATTGAATAAAGAACACTGCTTTATTATAAAACCATTCAAGGTACACATGGTGTTTCGTTACAACATTACTAGATATTACATGGGATTACATGTAATATTTCCTAAAGGTGAGGTTCAGGCGCCCTGGTTTCATGTGCGTGGCATTAATCACAGTCGATGGTGCCGTATTCAACTTGATCCTCTTGATACCGTGATACAACATCCTCGACTCACCACCCATGACCAAGACATCTCCTGACCTAAGGATAATCTTCTCCGCGCGGTCTGCACGCTTCTCGCCAAACAGGAATTCGGCGTCGTCACCAATGGACCAAGACACTACGGGCACCCCTTTTCAAGGGATCCCGCTGTCTCGTCCTTATCTTGGTGTAAACCAAGTCGTCCTCCTTCTTGGTAGAAGTTGACAATACAAATATCTGCTTCAAGTGCAGGTACGGGATCAGCTTCAAGCTGTTGTGCAATTCCTACGGCTTGTGTAACAACCGTTTGGAATTCTCCAGGTATTTTAGGTGGTGTTGCTTCATCATCTGCTCGTTGCTTGTGGTAGGTGCGGGTGTAAGGATTCCACTCCTTCCCCATGCACATCATTTTTAGTTTCATTGTTGCTCCACCGGGGTATTCTGGTGTGTAAAACCCTCCTGGGCTTGCTCCGAGTTTGTTGCAGCATCGGATAATGGCAATTTGTGCTTCGGGTGTCAGGTATCCCCTTAATAATAGCATACCTGGGCGGATAACCTGACACTTGTCGATGGTGTAGTGGTGTGTGGTGATGTCGGACTCTTCAGAGGTTGGTTCAGTCGGTATAGGATAGCAGATGTGGAAGGTCCCTAAGTGGTGAGTTCAGCTTATAAGTTCTAGTCTTGTTTGTCAATTCATGTTCTAACTATATGTTAGTTCTATGTCATTCACTGATGCAGGTAATTAAGACTGTAGTCATGCTCTCAAGGATTAAAGGTGTGTGTGAAAGTACCTGAACCGGTCTTCTGACCAGCTCCCTCCGAGCGATCTATGATATGAAGGGCGGACTGTCTCTGCGGTGCACCTTTCGGAGCACCTCTAGGTCCCTGCCCCTGCTGGCCATACTGGGTCTGAGTATCACCAGCTGCTACCTCTTTGCCCTCTCTCTGCTTGAACTCCTGGCTGTTGCCCTTCTTGGCAGGGCACTCATAGGCACGGTGCCCCATCTTGTGGCAGCTATAACACCTGACCTCTCTTCCCTGGCAATCTGTGCCGGGGTGGTCGTTCTTGCAATACTTGCAACTGTAGGCCCGCCCATCAGAGTTGCCCTTGCCAGAGCCAGATCCAGAACCTAAAGCATTGAGAGTTAGCAAAGTTCGGTACACTAAGCTTAGGAACACACAAGTGTTAATTATCGAGAATCTTACCCTTAGGCGGGTGAGACTCAGGGCTTCGCTGCTATCGGCGCGGTAGGCGAGCCGTAGTGGCTCAGCTGCCTTGCCCTTCTCAGCATGGGCACCGCTCTCTTCAGTGGTAGTCTTCTGGGTTTGGGTCGGGTGGGTGTACTTCCCTTTCTTCTTTCCCCATCCTTTTCCTTGGGTCTGCTCACCAGAGCCAGAACCCTTGTTGCTGAACTTGCGCTTCTGCGCATTCTCCTCGTCCCTTAACTGGACGGTAATCTCAACTCTCGATGCGGCATGGTAACACTCCTGATATTAGGACATTAGTTGGTATTCTTACACAAGAAGGGCACTAACTGTATTGACTATGGCATTAAAAACTCAAACCGTCGTTTACCTGTAGAGAGGTGAACCGGGTGTATCCCATGCCATACCGGAGGCGATGGCTCAGGCCGCCATAGAAGCGGTCGACCAAAACCTGACCGGTATACCCGAGGTCGGGTAGAAGTCGAAGGATAGAAGTAAAGGTGGTATAATACTCGTCGACGGTCATCTTATCCGTCATCTTCAGAGCATCTAATTCGAGCCGCTTCTTTGTCTTCACATGCTCGGGGTAGTATTTGGAACGTAGAAGAGCAGTGAAGGCATTCCAGTCGAATGCAGGGTCGCGACGTGCTCGCCCTTGACTAGCTTCCACCAGTCCATAGCGGCACCCTTCAGATAATAGGCAGCTATTCTCACCCTCACTCCAGCAGGAGCCTCGAGGGTCTCGAAGGCCGTCTCCATCTCGGAGATGTAAGCCTCGAGCTTAGCTGGATCGCTTTCACCCTTGAAGCATGCGGGTCGTAGGTCAGCTACAGCTTTCACCCATTCACCCAATTCGTCTCTCTGGGTGGTGGGGGTGGGGGTGGCTCAGCCTGTGTCTGCTGAGTCTGCTGTGTCTGCTGCACAGCTGCAATAACCTGTGGTAGCATCTGCGCTACCGTAGCCGCGACGATCTCGGCTATCGTCTGCGGTTCTGGCTCCTCAGCAGCCCCCCCACGAGTTCGACCTCGTCCTCTTCCGGACATCTGAACCATTAACAATTTACATCAGGTGATGCGACCAAATGTCTAGAGTTTAAGCATTTATATCGCCATTATAGACGTTAAAGGGTATCCGTTAACTTAAACGGTCATTCAGGGTTAGGTTTCCTAACTCGGTAATCACTACACTCGTATTTCTTTCTATCAGAGCGAGGCTTCGCTCTGATACCATTTTTGTAACACCCCATAATAATCCTCTAACCACGGTCTAAACGTCACGGACACTAAACTAATCGCAGCGGAAAAACATTAACTACCGAGGGTGATACAATACCGATAACCACCCATATGGTTACCGGATCCAACTACTACAACTACATCCCGGTCTGATAAAAGAAATACCAACTTAATTACATAACTTACAACACCTGATTACCGAGTACTAAAGTATTTACATCAGGGCTCACAGCCCGCCAAAAGAATACAAGTTTATAGTCACACACTACTCCATGTTCCTACTAACAAAAGCAACAGGTGTACCACATAGTACACCGACTATACTAGGGCTACAAGCCCGTGTACAACTCGGTACACCGCCCCATCTACTACTAACAACCAAAAGCAAACATCTCGGTCTCCATGACTAGCAGCCGTCTCGTGTACCTGTAAGAATAGGAAAAATGGTGCCCGAAGGGGCTCAGCTAAAGCTGCATATGGTAATCGCATACCCCGCGTACTAGCGAGGGTACGCCAACTACTTGGTCGCCAACATGCGGTTCATTATTATTCAAAACATGCTATTACAAACAACAATATTCATTAAAAACAATACCCACACAGGTATCACAACAATGGAAACATTACAAGTCATCCCACATTGGTCACTGAGGCCTTGAGGTTCTCCCTCAAGATTCACACCTCTTTCGTGTTAGCCAAATTCTCATCCGGGTTAGACGGATGCTCATATCTCTTATCTCTTGATCATATTTCTCACACAAGGCATGATCCACACTTAACCATTATTTATCTCATGAATAATTACTCAGTTTAGTCGGGTGACCTCCGGGCAGAGAAGTGGCATACACACCACTCACCACCGGGCTTTAGTTTGGCTTACTTCCCCGGGCTGCGACCTTACGGTTCGGAACCATGGTGGGAAGGTTAGGCCAGAACTCGGTAAGCAATCTCTCTTGCTTCCTCATTCTCACGCGTGGCCGACACTCTATCGGTCTCCTCTCATCATCAGTTACCATTTCCAGGTTAGGTAAGTCAGAAGGTTAGTGTGTTAGTGAGCATCTCAAACACATGAATTCTTCCCATTCAAACATTTCATGAATTATACAAACTAGTCTTACAAGACATAGTTCATTGGGTGCAAAGTCAAGCACACAATATACAAGGTAATACCATTAATCATATTCATGCATTTAATCTTGATTAGGTGATTGCACATAACACACAAACACACAAATCAGAGTAACCAAGTTAGGATACAGGGCATGAGAAAACCATACCGTTCACCGTCGTATCTTGCCCGCGACTACTCCTCAGTCCAACTAATCGGGTCCTATAACATACATTAATTCGGGAGGTCAATTAACCATAATTAACCTAACTCGTTACTCCACTACGTTTCCTGTACTTTACTTACTTAGTCATTACGTTTCAAGCTTAACCACACAAGTTCATACTTCTCATAGTCATCCAAATCCTTTTACAAGTTACAAACTTATAATTATTTTCTAAGCTGTTAATATCCCTAATGACCATAAAACATCATTAAACAAGTTCTAATCATCTTACATTATCATTACCCTTCAAGCCCCTACCTTGGAATGGCATTAAAAAGGTTTCTGTGAAGAAAATGAGGTGGTCCGGGTTTGTATCCGGGTTTACAAACCCGACCAAGGTTTCTGATAACTCTCGGGTGATTTTAGGTGTGGTCCGGGTTTAGGTCCTGGTTTACAAACCCGGACCACATCAGTTTTTCGGGTTTCTGCCATATTTTGACACTGTTCCGGGTTTATGTCCTAGTTACAAACCCGGAACACTTGCAGGGTTGAAAAATAAACATGTTTTTTGCCTTTGTTTCATCTCCAAGCTTATGCCAACTTCCTCCACACTCTTCCTACATATTTTATATCATGTTTAGACCTTGTTTAGGCATTCAAAACTAATCTAACCATCCTATATTCTCACCTGTCACTAACACATTCACTGTTATTTTTTTTTTCTTTTCTTCTGTTACAGCAACTCTTCTATTCTTTCTTCTTCTGTTACGATTCTCTCATTGCCCATTGATTAACCAATCTTCACCAACTAAAATCCACATGTTTTAGCATCTAGTTACCCACCTAAACCACCCTAACCAAGCACCAAGTACACTCACTATACTAGTTAATTCCACTTAGATTCTTTACACTTACTAACTAGTTTCTCTCTTGCTTCTTATCAGATTTGTAACAGGTTTTGGTCTCTGTTTTTAAACCATTCAAATCTCACTTACTAACGCCATACCTAGGTGAATTTTGACAGCACCTATTTACTTTCCTAAACATTATCACCACACTACAAAGGTTCACAACACTCATTCCCCACCTGTTTGGTTTAAACACATAAACACATCAAAATCCCACTTGCTCACATATGTAAAACAACTTAACTTCAAGGTTTATTTTTCACACTCAAACTCATTAATACAATCTGTTTCAAATACAACATAGCAGTGCCAAGGACACACAAGCTCAAAGTTATTTATTCAACACAAACATCAATTTCACAAGGAAGAAAACCAATACGAGGTAAGCTTTTTACCTTGTTTCACTTTCAGTTTTCACACCTCTTCTTCCTCTTTATCTTGTTCCCTCTTTCTCCTCTTGTTTTCCACACCACACAAGGCTTTGGATTGCCAACTACAACCGCAGCCCCCATCACCACATTCAACAATCAATTCACTTTTCCTCCACAAAACCTAATATATATTTTAAGAGCTAGTTTTCAAAGTTTAATCTAGGTTTTACCTCAGAGAGCCCAAATGGATGGCTTGGCAATCAATTGGAGAAGTTTTCCAACACCCACAAAACACACGGTCTCGACTGAAATGAGGGAAATTCCAACGTGAGGGAAAAGTCTCACAAATGGTAGAATAAGCTTGAAATGGTATAATACTTACTTATATATACCTTAAGGCACTAAGGAAGAGAAGAAGGGTTGAAATCTACCTTCAAGCTTCAAAAGCTCCCACGTCGATGGAGATGAAAACGGAGGAATCGAAACTTTGATGGGTGGAGATCGAAGCTCTCACCGAGACGAGTTCAACGGTACCAATTTCATGTGATTCGGTGGAGAAATGAGTAAGATGGAGGGAGGCAAGGAGGGTTTGTGCTGATGGTGTCGCGCGCACAGAGGAAGAAGAAATGTTTCAACGTGCTGGGCAAATCGTGAATGAAGAAGGAGAAGTGAGAGGTATGTATTTTATTTTACTTTTCACTTTATACTATTTACTTTACTTATTTATTTATTTGTCTTGTTATCACTTAATAGCTAACAAGCTATTAATGGGTGTACACTCATTAATTAAAACCGGCCCACATTAATTAATAGCTCGGGTCGTTTTTCGTCTTTTCGAATTAAACGCGTTTCGTCTCCCGTTTTGACACTATTCATTTACCGGGTCCGTTTTCCGGAATTTTGCCGTTTAATTAATTTTAATAGCTCTAGACCCACACTATGGTCTAATTATAGATATTTAGCTAACTATAATTATTACGAGTTAATTTAACCCGTTTAAAATCATATTTTCCCCGGTTTCTCGAAAAGCGCGTTTTAAACTCGTTTGTTTTTAATCGTTTTACGAATCCGTTTTCTTCGGGAATCGTTCCTACATATTTATTTAGGGCTAATTAAGCTTTAAAATATTTAATTAGCCTAATTAATCACTGTTTTTAATTCTGGGGTTTTCATTTCTAGCTCTTCTTTTTGCTAGTGTCTACCTCCTACACCAACTTACCAAACCACCACATGACCATTCCACTCTCACATCCCTATACCTTTGCACTTCTAGAACCCAAGTCCAACTTCATTTCCAAGATTACAAGCATTAACTCTTTTTCTTGAAATATCAATGCTTTACAACACTCATTTGCTACCGATTTTATACACTCACATATCCATTCTCCATGTACCATTATAAGGCTATTAAACCACTCTACTCAACACTACAAACACCTAAGTCCTCCCATTCACCAAGCCATCATCAAAACACTCATTTCCTACCAAAATTTCGCCATAACCTCCCCTTAATTTTAACATGTTCCCACGCATTACTTAGCTCACCAAAGCACTCCAACCATCAACTCATTCAAGGCACTATCCCACACATCAATTCCATCATTTTAACACCGATCACCTCAATGTACATAACTTTAAAAGCTTGGCTCTTAGGCCCTCAAACAACATTAAATTTAAACACTGAATTTCCTCATAATAATAGCAACACCTGCACTACACTCAACATTTATAATTGCACCAAAACAACAAAATTTCCTTAAAACACCACATAAGCTTAAGGTGAGTTATTTATCTTGGATTTTCTTCCAAAACATTCCCATCCCAAGTTCTACAATAATCAAATAAGCATTAAGGTGAGTTTGTTACCTTAATTTCACAAATTCTCCTTTCCTTTACCAATCTTCACCTTCTCTCTCTCTTGCCCAAATCGGCCAAATGGGGGATGGAGTTGTCAAGCTCCATCCCAACACCCAAATTACACAAAAAGGGTATAATTACACTTCTAAGCCTTTGGAATACATTAATTAAATGAAAGACTTAAATTGTCATGAGTTAGGGTTTACCTTTGGAGCTTTTTAAGAGGGGTTCTCACCCTTGAATTAAGAAGGGGATTATTCCACCATTGGAGGGTTGAATTGAAGCTCAAGGTCAAGAAGAAAACAAGGTATAAGAGATGGTAAAAATCGGCCAGCACTACAAGATGGAGAAAAATGAGGTTTTTCTTGGAGATTTTTACCTTAGGAGAGAGAGAAGACTCCAAGCTTCCCATTGGTGCAATTTTCTCTTCAAATGGGAAAAACCCATGGAGATTAACTTCATTATTTTCGGATTTTGAAAAGAGGGAAGTGTAGAGGATGATGAGAGGATGAAGAATATGTAATTTATTTTCGATATGGAGCTCAAATGGAGCTTGGGCATGAGTTTGAATGTGGAGTAGCCATGGGGGCTTCATTATCGTTCAGCAACAGAGAGAGAGAGAGAGGAGAAAATTGATGGGAGGAAGAAGAGAGGAAAGAGAGGAAAGAGAGAAGGGAAAAGAAAATAAAGGAGGAGAGAGAGTGTGAGTGGGGGGTATAAGTTACTTTTTGTTTTTTTTTGGTCTTTCCTTTTTATTAACTAGCTAGTTATGGGAGAGGGCTGTTTTCCCCTTATAAAAACTGGCCCCATACAGTATATATGCTGGGAGCGTTTTTCGTTTTCTACAGAAAACACTCGTTTATCTACCCGGTTTAGCATTATTCACTAATCGGACCCGTTTTTCGGATTTTTCTCGTTTATTTAATTTTAATGATTATTGTACTCCCATTAATGTTTATTTATAGTTATATGATCAACTATAATTTTTACGGGGTCATTTTACTGTTTAAAGTCACGTTTTCGGGTTTTCTCGAAAAACGCGCTTTAGACTCCGTTAGTGTTTTGACGCATTATTTTGATCCGTTTTCTTCTGGAATTTTTCCCACATGTTCTTAGTGTGTATTTAGGGTATAAAAATATATTTATACACCCAGTGAAGGTTATATACCTCCTAAAATAATTAAATACGCGTTTTCACGGTTTGTGACTTTTACGCATTTTCTTTTACTTTTTGGTTTTTATTTCTTCACCCATAATCTTAAGGACTTGATTAGCCTTAGAAAATCATAATTACATAATTAATTAACATATTAAGGTTTGGGGTATTTCAATCTACCCCCCTTAAAAGAACTTCATCCTCGAAGTTCACAATTTCCCTCATATCCTTTTAATCAGAACACTAGGATTATTTGCAAGATACAACTTCCATACTAAAGCACACTTCACATAACAACCTCGGACTTAACGGTCCAGGTAACATATCCACATCCATACATGACACGCTTACATAATAACCTCGGACTCAGCGGTCCGGGTAACATAACAACATTTGTACTCATATAACAACCCTCAGACTCCCAGGTCTGGGTCACATAACAACATTCAGACTCATAGGTCTGGATAATATTTATTACACATATCACACAACATGTCTTAGCATGCATCACAATCAGAAATACCTTTTCCATCTCTTCATGGGCTCGGTCCTAAGACTACAGGACGTTACAGTCCTCGAGTCCCATGTCGAGTACATATACACTGTGATCCCGCAGAACCCGGTCGCGATGGACACCTTCTGGTCCCCGTTCCTTTGGGAGATCAAAACAATCACATACATTTTAAAATATACTTCTCATGTCACCGGTCCGAAGACAAAGGCTCATACGTCTCAGCTCGTGAGCAAGTAATACAAAAATATTCTTTATGGGGTCAAGTGGGATAAAATCCTTAGTTGGAAAGTACTAATTGAAAATCCTTTTTACAAGGTCAAGTAAAGAAATTCTTCCTTTGAAATACCATTTAAGAATCTTGGAAATATTAATTGAAGTCTTGAAAATACCAATCGAAAATTTGAAAACACCAATCTAAAATCCTTTTTGAAAACGCCATACAACTCCAAGTCCAATTTATGCTAACTGCATCTTATTATTAAGGCGATTATTTGTGACCACTTATAAAGAGTTTCAAGGATCATCCAACCCTGATGTGATCAGCATCAGTGTTGAACTATCTTTCCACCCCAATTTGTGTTCGGCTTCCCTTGATCCCATGATAATCAAGTTTCACCTCCCACTTCATTTTCAAACAGCAACTAATTCAAGCATGTACCACTTTCTATCTTTTAATCCATCTTGTCATTATCATTACATCTCCAAGGGTGGAACTCTGTCCATCGATCATCTTCCGGATTCATTTTAAATCAAGTTACCTAGGGAATTTAATTCTCACTAGGTTCTATGTCGGTTTCATACCTCTTCATAAATCACAATACTGTATATATATACTTTTATTAAAATACAATACACGGTTTTAAATTTAGTATTATATGAACATACATAGTCGGGGTTTTAGTTCCCCGGGAGTTTCTTACTCCCTTACACTTGTACTCCCACACATAACAGTTAACAAGGTATATACATTTATTACAATGGTATTCGCATCTTTTGTGCGCAATTACCATAATTAAACCATGAATGAATACGTATGTTCATGTACCATACGCACCAATCATCAGAACAAAGTGTTTTATGTTATACATCACATCATAACAAATTGTTTTGTGCTACGCACAACATTGTTCACGTACAATTGTACGTAAACATTCACTAAGTGTTCTTGCTCTCTACCCCCTTTAAAAGGGATTACGCCCACGTAATCAATCACTGAACATTGATATAAAATGTTCTGCCGCCGTGAAGTGTTTTAATTTCCACGCGGTCTGTTATACAATGCGTTCTGGTTAGAGGATCTTAACCATATTGGCGGTTTAGTCCCTAAGCCAAGAATTCTCATTGGAGTTTATTTAACTCATCACCGGTTTCGATTCTGGCCTGCGAGGCTTCTTGTCGTTAATAACCAGCCATTATTCATATTCACAATGTATCTGAAGCATGGATTCACTGGCCTCTGCTATGCAACTGTGACAACTTATAGCTTAGTTTGCCCCATTCGTTATTCTTAATGTATTGTACATCTCTGATTCATCGCCTTTATCCTGTGGATTACGGTTTCTCAACCGACGCATGGTATCTCTTACCGTGCGCTAATTTGGTGGGTTGTAAACTTTCCATCCACTGTTCAGATAACTTAGTGCATATGTAGCTGTGTAAGTTCGTGATCATTCACTTAGTTTCATCCGACTCGTTGTCGGTTGAGGTTGAGCTACTACCTGGTATGTAGTGCTCCCTCGGTTATTTCCAACACTTAAGGTATATTCCATACCGGTATTTGGTATTTAGTGTTACTGTAGTCACTTATTGCTAACCAGGCTTCCATGTTTGGTTTCGTACAAGTACTCTTTCATTGGTACGACCTTGCATTTCCTATGCCTTAGTCCTTGTAGCGTTATAAGTCTCTTTCCACTACTACCACAATTAGCATTCTCCCAAATTCCTAGCTATCCCACTCGATCATTACTGCGCAAGTGCAATACCAAAACACTCAGTCATACAGAGTGCAGAGGCGTAAACTCTTGGCAGTAAATCTCTTATGTGATTGCAATAGGAATGAACACTGTGTTTCACTGAGATGTTTATCTCATAATACTGGCTACTGGCTTACTGCCTAGTTTATTTGTTATCACTTGCATTGTATTTCCACTGAGTTTAACTCATAATTCTGCTTATTTGCCATACTTTCATTTAACAATACTTATACAACGGTCGCTTACTACGCACCGTGCTCTTTATAACACTGACTTACATGGCATCCACTGTCTTATTAGCTTCCGCTCATATACTTTCATCCTTAGTATCCTGGTTCATCCTTCATTTGAATGACTACTGAATACAATATTCCTCAAGTCTTTATGCTCCTGGAGCATTGTTCACCCTACATTTAGCATCACACACCTATAGTGGTTGCTATTTGACTTATTACTCTTCCGGTCTCCACAACCGGTACAAACATTTCTTCTCATATTATTCTTATTCAAATCATTCTGGGGTAACAATAATATGGTCAATCCTTAACATATTTATTGAACTTGGTTCACATAACTACCGCTCTCGCGGTTTCACAATATCAAGAGGTATTCCCACTCTTAAAGCAGTGGTTCGTTCTCCGCTCCATTTACTTGTATAACATTAATTCCTGTAATCGATCAAATTTACATAACACATTTGCTTGTGGCTTATAAGCCTCATTGCCTTGAGCTCAGCTCATTGTAGGCTGTTCACACAAGTTTTACTTCTCCGTACACCATCACATGGTTTGGAGGTTGTATTGGGCTCCCTGACAAGGTTGTTGCATCCTGCTTCATTATATGGGATGCCCTTTAAGAATGTCTGTTTGCCTCCTGATGACTTTTGTATAAACCGGGTATTAGTTTCAACTCTTGTGTTTCCATCACGACATTTCGTTCAACAATTGTTGACCCAAACACCCTTCAGGATTGCTCCTGAGTGTTGCTAAGTTATGCCATTACATCTGGCTTGTACTTATGGGTATGTTTAATTAACTACGCTGGTTTGCGTCCTTGGCTGGGTTTATTATCCTCTTCGATGTAGATCGATATTCCCTGGTAGTCCAGGTGATCATTCCGGGAGTTTCATCCCGTTCGTTGTACATTAACGTGTCCATATTAGGCATTGGCCTTACTATGTATAGACTGGGTATTTGTCCCAGCTATCATGTTTATCTCTCGTGACACTTGAGACATATGCTATGCCTTTACTTACTAGCCAATGCACTTCGCACTTCCTGACTCTTAAACATTCCTTGAAATGGATTCACTAATTCTTTTAGTTTCGTTAACTTAACTGGGTTCCTTTACTTCAACCATTCTTGGCAATTCGTTGCTCTTGTTTAACTTTTACTGCTGACCGTAGTATCGAGTCGACTACTTCCCGTGTTCATGACTCCACTCGTATACATATGTGGGGTACCGTACTGATACATTGCTACTTACCCGACTAACCCATAAGAAGGTCTGTCAGGCCCACAAGCTCCCATCGGAGTGCGGTCGTCCCACATTTCAGTTAGTACACTCGTAGTGTCCGTCACACGCCTAGGTGAAGTATTCTGTTGTCAACCCCCTCGTGTCGTCCTATGATAATATGCATTCTGTGCTTCCCGAACTATATCTTAAGGGAAATTGGTCCATTGTCTTTATCTAGTATGAACTGGATCCCTTCCCTTGGGTTAATACCCTCGGGTTGTAGGATTGTTCTAAAGTTGCTTGAAGGCAAATGGGTACAACTTACCTACTGTGTGGCTCTATGACCGGTGTATGTCCTATGGTTTTGATTTTTAAAGAAAATACGAAGGTTGAGGAAAATTTTGGGCTTAAAAGAAGCTTTGAGATGAACATGAGTTGGAAGAAAATTTGGGTGTGAAAACGTTTTGAAATAAATCTGGGTTTAGAAGAAAAACTGGGTTTAATAGAAAATTCTTCCCGGTATTTAAATGTCTTCACGCTTTGACCAAGTCTAGCTTCCCGCTGACTGGTATATCTTCACATACAATGGTTAGGCCACTGAGCCCTTCCAGGTTTCACTCTGCAAATTCTTGGATTCTTGATTGTATAATCACTTCTTTCAACAATACGGTACCTTACTAGGTACTTCATAGTCATTAAAACTTTCCCGAATAGCCCCGTTATAGCAGCACTTGCAATAGCAAGTGCGCCATGCTGGCTGGCTACCGGCTCAACATGTTCTGGTTGCGATACTACTTGTATCACTACCGTATTCGGTAGCCTTGTTGGCCCTTCCTTTGACCTTACAGTTTTGGTAATAGAACATTCGAGCGACTCTCAATGGTCTTGACATGGTAGTTGTTAACTAGGGTGACTCTCCGTTCACTTAACTCTGTGTTCTTCCTTAATGTTCGTCCCTACACATTTGTCGTGGTCACCGAGACTTGATTCTTGTTTAGGTACTACTTCGTAGTCCTATTGAAGTATGCTTCACTAATACTCCCATAGTGGTCTAAGCTATGATAATCGGGTATTACAACCTCTTTGGTGTCGTAGGTTTGGAATTATTCAACCCTGACTAGTTCCTTAGTCGGTTACTATACCATTGTCGGTATTACTTAACAATTATGGTTCCGTTGACATGTGTCTCGGGTTTGTTGCTCCTCCATTTTCCGCTTCTGTGCGCAGTTAGTGCTTTCTTCCTTATTGGCTGGGTATCCTCGACTGCTAGGCATGTCGACCCAGGTCGCCGGGAATTTCAGTCTCTTGTAGATAGGATTCTTAATCTTCCGCTGTTAAGTGCGGGTAAAGGTGTTCAAACAGGTTCCGTCTTTGGGGTTCTCAGTTCTTGGAACCTACCGCATGACAGGTTTTGGTTCTTACAGGAGTAATTCATAACAGCCCGGTCAGGTTTTCCCAAGTAAGAGAGGACCTTCATCTCCCTGGCGTTTCTTCTCGAGTTATAAAATAGGGTTTGTGGAGGGCGGGATGGATATTGTAGGTTTCCAGTATCCTCTGGTAATTCCTAACTAGCGTATCTCTCATGCTATCACTCAACCCTTAACCCAAAGCACTAAAATCCTAACTCGGTACTTCCTAAGCTCGGTATTTCCTGATACCACTTTTTGTAACACCCCAACTACAAACACCATACTTAACAACATTTAGCAGCGGAATTACAACTCAACACTTAACCAAATCCACGGGTGTTACACGCCGTTAACCACCCACGTGGCTAACAAGGCTAATACATACATAGTCTATCGGTCTGATGGACTAGATTACCGAGTGCTAAACTTTACATTTACAAATTCGTCATACACCTAATACAAATGCAACCACAATCCAAACAGTACCGAGTTTAATACATTCCATCATCGGCATCACGCTAAACTAAGTACCACCCATACATAAACAGTTACCCCGTCCTACTCTCGAACGGCTGCCAGCTCCATTGTACCTGAAAAGTATGGGGGCCCCCAAAGGGGGTCAGCGCCTTTGCTGGTATGGTAATCGAGCAGCCCGCATGCTACCGGGCCACGCACAACTAATTGTCGAGTGAGCATGCAGATTATTTATTAAGGCATGCAAGTAAACAATAAACACATAACATGCTTATAAGCATACACAACCAACCAATGGGTTACAACTAGCAAAGTCAACACATCATCACTTGTTAGATTATGTACACTTTACTTAAGGTGTGTCAGATTAAATATGGGTCCGCACACCAACACACATAACATTACATAGATGTGTCGGTATTAATATAGACCCGATCACACCAATACACATAACATTACATAGATTTGTCGGTATTAATATAGACCCGATCACACCATACACAATTTCCCCTAGCTCCAATAGTGATGAGATAGGTAAGCCTTGGTTAAGCTTGTGGGCGGTTGCAATCCAAGGAAGGAAAACAACCTTAACATAACAGTAGTCCCCCTAGCCCCGAATAATAGTGAGGTAGGTAAGCCTTGGTTAAGCTTGTGGGTGGTTGTAATCCAAGAAGGAAAAACAACCATAACATAACAGAGTGGGAGTTAATTCAATTATAGACGTCAACATCCCAAACAACACGCGTAACCAGAACGACCGGATTCCTCACCCCCCATAATATATACATATTAGTTAGTAGTTCCTTGACGGAACTTATCACAACATGACACCATAGGGTGTTATTGTAATACTCCGTATTTTACGTTTTCAGATTTCATGACATAACAATGTTATTAATTTAAGTTATGTTATGTGTGCTTTGTTTAGTAGAGAGGACGCCGGAGTCTTTAAGTTAAAAGGCGGGGGCAAGGAGGTCATTCCCCTCCCTTTTATTTGGTAAGACTTACTAAGAGGGATAAGTCATTATTTTATTTCCTTACAGTTCACGATCATTTGCAAACCGCTCGTTCGTTCTCTCGACAGTTTCTTGAGCGCTCCTTCTCCCTCTACTTCCTGCTCATCCATTGGTGTTGGTTCTGGAATCTGTGTGTTGCTGCTGCGTTTGGTTCGGTTCTTGATCTGTCGTCGTTGTCTTGTCTTTGCGGTAATTCAGGTTTGGATTCTCCTTTGGTTTCGGTGGGTTTCGCTTCTGTTTTGAGAAGGATAGTTTTCTGATTGTTGAACTGCCTGGTTGTGAATTCAGCGTTGATCTGGGCTTCCCCTCTACTGCTGTTCGTCTGGTTGCGTGTGGGCAGTGTCTGGACTGAATCTTCTCTGCGAATTGATGTAAGTGGGGGATGGAATCGGGGTAGTTTGCTCACCCTCGGGGATTGATTTTAATATCTGTTTCGTATCCGATTTCGTGTGTTGCTTGTGTGTTTTCTCTTTGGTTTTGCGTTGTTAATCGTTTGGCTAAGCCCCCGAGGGTACTGATTTACCATTCCGTGGATTTGGGTGAGTTTAGTATTGATTTTGGTTGGATTTCTGCGCATTTGTTCGTTCTGAATTTCGACAGTTTCGCTCTGTCCGAACGTCTGTCCGAACTTGTAAGTTCGGACAGGTCATCGGGCGCGTTTTGTTTTTGAAGGTTTTGAAGTGTCCGAACATCGGTCCGAACTTCGATGTTCGGACCGAACGCGAGGACGAATTCTTGGTACAAGTTTCGACTGGTGTCCGAACTTGCAAGGTCGGACGCAAGTTCGGACACGAAGATGGTTCTGGCTTTTAACTCTCGACTTACGTCCGAACTTCGACGTTCGGACGTAAGTTCGGACATCTGTATCTCCGCGACTTCTGACTCTCGACCTCTGTCCGAACTTGCAAGGTCGGACGCAAGTTCGGACATGCCACTGTTTTGAGCATAACTTCTCTGTTTTAGCTCCGTTTTGAGTTCCGTTTGCGGGGTTAGACTCCCCTATCTGTGTACAAGCTTCTTATGCTATTTATATGCACTTTTATGCACTTGAGATCTGTTTTGTGAGCTTTTGGTTTTGGGACCTAGTCACTTTGCTTCTGAGCCTTGGATAGTCGGGTCAGGCTGTCCCGTAGCATGCTGCGCAGGAATTCCTTCTGTTTATACTCCTTAGGGTCGCCCTTAGGATGTTATTTGACCGACGGGTCTGTTAGCTGTCTCTACGGCTTCTGTTGTGGGATCCTCGGATCCATAGGACCATATGTGAGTCCTTCTGTTGTGTTAGCTTGTTTCTAGTGTCCCACTCTTCTGTTTCTGATCTGAAAGTCCGACTGTGTTTTGAGGTGATATTCCATTCTGCTCTGCCTCTGTTTTGTGGTTTCATTCCGTCTATTTATATTGACTCCGCTATCCTCTCTGTTTATAAGTATTCTTCTGTTTCTGTTTTGAGTGGGCTTCCTTGAGGAAGTCTTCTGCTTGCTGGGCTGTTTAGCTCACCCCTTTACTTTGTTGCAGATTGAGCTCGTGGGATCTTCTCTTCTCGTCCCCTTCTGGAGTCTCGTTATTTTATATGTCTTTAGACTTTGTTTGCTTGCGCTTTGGACGCTTTAGTACTTTGTGTAGCCTTCGGGCCTCTCTCTTTGTATTTGACCTATAAGGATTTAAAGCTTGTAAACTCTTTGGTATTTATACAAGTTTGTTATTCGGTTTTGGGATTCGTTTGCTTAGAGCCTTGCGACGTTAGGTAGTAGACTCGCGGCGTGTAACGGCCCTAACTCCTAGGCCGGTTTTGGGGTCGTTACATTTAGTGGTATCAGAGCCAGGTTGCTCGTTCTTTGGTGTTGTGGGGTTTGTCTGCATGTGTGGGTGTCTGAAAGGTCTGCTGTTTGATGCTTGATGGTTTCTGATAAATTTTGATGTTGTATCTTCAGTATGCCTCCCCGACGTTCAGGACGTGGTGTAGCTGCAGACGATGCTCCCCAGGGGGACATTGCAGAGATTGTGCAGCAGGTGGTGACCCAGGTGCTGCAGACTGTAGGGGCCACTGCTGGTCAGGCGGCAGGAGCCGGTAACGCGGGGGGCAACAACGTGAAGGCACTTCAGGAGTTTCTGAAGCTGAAGCCACCTTCTTTTGATGCTAGTGGCGACCCGCAGGAGGCGAGCCACTGGATCACTGCCATTGAGGACCTTCTGCGGGTCATGGGATGTGAGGAGGATCAGAAAGTCGGATTCGCTACCTTCATGTTTCAGAGTGAGGCGAAGGAGTGGTGGAAGTCGGTCGAAGGGAAGTACCCCCACCCATGGACATGGGAGCAGTTCAGGGGCTGCTTCAATCAGCAGTTCTATCCCGATGTCTTTAGGGATCAGAAGATTGTAGAGTATGGCAGGCTTCGTCAGACGAAGGAGATGTCAGTGGACGACTATGTGAGGAAGTTTATTTCCCTTTCGAAGTTGTGCCTGAGCCGGATGATAACCGGAAGGCTAGGAAGTTTGAGGCTGGGTTGAGGGGTGACATTCGAGCTGCTGTGGCACCTTTTCGCCACAAGACCTTCTGGGACGTAGCTGATGTGGCGCTAGTAGTAGAGTTTGAGCTGCAGGCTAGGCAGCGGTTTGAGAAGAGGGACCAGAGGCCCGATAAGGGCAAGGACCAGAAGAGGAAGGGTCGTGTGGAGGAGCCCGAGAGGCGTGAGCAGACTCTTCTCAGAAGAAGAAGTATAGAGGAGACCGGGGTTCTTCTTCATCAGCATCCCCTGCTGTGGAGAAGTGTGCGGAGTGTGACCGTTTCCATCCTGGGCGGGAGTGCTACAGGAAGTCCGGGGCGTGCTTCAAGTGTGGTTCGCTAGACCATCGCATTGCCCAGTGTCCACAGGCTAGAGGTGGAGGTAGCAGTGGCGGTTCTGAGGGCCGAGGAGCTGGTTCAGGGTCCGGGCAGAAGACTGATCAGAAGAAGCCCCAGACCCAGGCTCGTGTGTACGCTCTAGCTGGTGAGCGAGACCGTGACTCAGACCGAGTAGTGTCAGGTATTCTTCAGATCTCTTCTCAGCCAGTTTTCTGCTTGTTTGATTCAGGAGCTACCCACTCCTTTGTGTCTGCCGATTTAGTGGGTAGTCTCGGGTTGTCTGCTGTGCCCTGTGATGTGGATTTGTGTATTTCTAGCCCGCTGAGTGGCGTACCTGCGTGTGTACTTGATTCTGTGTGTAAGTCGGTTCCGGTAGTGATTATGGATAGGAACTTGTCTGCTGATTTGATCCCTATGCGTATGTCTTGCTTCGATGTGATTTTGGGCATGGACTGGCTAGCAGAGCACCATGCCCATATAGATTGTGCAGCTAGGAGAGTTGTGTTTGATAGACCGGGTGAGACCCGTTTTGCGTTTGTGGGGAATTCCATTCCTTGTGCTCCTATGTTGGTGTCTGCTATGCAGGCAGTCCGTTCCTTGAGGAAGGGCTGCCAGGGTTTTCTCTGCTTTGTACCTGAGGTTAAGGAGGGATCCCGGTTGGAGGATATACCCATTGTGTGTGAGTTTCCTGAGGTGTTCCAGGACGATGTGCCAGGACTACACCTGATCGTGAGGTGGAGTTTTCTTTGAGTTAGCGCCAGGGACTCAGCCTATCTCTAAGGCTCCCTATATCGCATGAGTCCGGCAGAGCTTAAGGAGCTGAAGGTGCAGCTGCAGGATCTTCTGGATAAGGGCTTCATTCGCCCTAGTGTGTCTCCATGGGGAGCACCTGTGTTGTTTGTGAAGAAGAAGGATGGCTCCTTCAGATTGTGTATTGACTATAGGGAATTGAATAAGGTTACCATCAAGAACCGGTATCCCCTTCCCCGCATTGATGATCTCTTCGACCAGTTAGCAGGGGCGACAGTCTTCTCGAAGATCGACTTGCGTTCTGGATATCATCAGCTGAAGATTAAGGCCGAGGATGTGTCTAAGTCTGCATTTAGGACCCGATATGGGCATTATGAGTTCTTGGTCATGCCTTTTGGTTTGACCAATGCCCCGTCGTTCTTCATGGATATGATGAACAGAGTCTTCAAACCTTTCTTGGATTCTTTTGTAGTTGTGTTTATTGACGACATCTTGGTGTACTCCAAGAGTGCTGAGGAGCATGAGGAGCATCTGAGGATGGTTCTTCAGACGTTGAAGGAGAAGGAGTTGTATGCTGATAAGTGCGAAATATATAGACTTTTAAGGGTTTAATTACCTTATAATTTGCAGTATTTTAAGTAATATTTCTCACTTATCTGACGATTTTCCTAGGTTTATGTTTTGATATGAATTGATATATTTTATGTGTTTAATGTAGGAAAAAGTATTGGAATCAAGTAGTTTACTTCACAAGCTTTCCAACGCAACAAACGGCGAGTCAAACGGACTTATAACGAATAATCTGGAGCCGATTCAAGATTGGACTACAATCGTGTTATATATACATATATATATATATAGCATAACTGGCGGACAGGAGAGGCGCGGACACAACAGAGGCGTCCGCCTCTTATCTCGCGGACAGGAGCAGAGACTACCGCCTCTTATCAGGCGGACAGCACACAGACGACCGCGAGGCGGACGGGACCAACACACGCGGACAAGAGCAGCGCACGGAACAGAATTGGAATTTCCACACCGAGTTTTCTTCTTCCACGGCGCCGCAGTCGAACTACCTTCATTAATTGCAGACGATCGCCCACCTTAATTTGTGCACGCGTGACTGTAATCAATTATCAATTGCTCTGCCCGATGAAATCTCTGATTGAAATCTCCACGGATCTGCACCAACTCCACCGCCATCTACTCAGTAGCTACAATTCCTGTCACTTCTCCTTGTCTGTTTCCCATGTCCTCCGCCTATATAAACCCACACTACTGGAAGCTAAAAATACGATCCATCCAGTCATCGACGAATCCATCGATCCATTCATCATCACACACCATCATCCATTCACGTATCATCCATCCACCCAATCATCAGCCACACTCCCTCGCTCACGCTCACGCTCCTCATTCATTTCCCTCCATCAAAAATCATCATCCCATCCACTCCATTAAATTCCCACGTAAACATACATCCCACTTTATTTTATTTCCACTATTACGCACCAGCTCTACAGAAATAAATTAGCAGACGGGGCAAGCGCAAGACGAAGTTGAAGCGAGGAACCGGAGTGAACTTCTAAACTGGAGTTATCTCTTACCCTTACTTTAATTTATTTAATGCATTCCTTTTCTGTTATCGTTGTTTCTGTAACGATGAGCGAGTAAGTATTTTAGCTTCCCGGGTTGGGAAGCGAACCTATTTCCTAAATTCTGTTATGTATTTCTTTAAATAAATTTAGTTAACTGCAACAGTTCAATTCCTGTCCTTCAAGTGTTTTAATTATTTGGCCGGTATTAAACAACCCTTGTAGTTATTTTATTAAAATGCGAGAGCTGAGATGAGATAAATAACTAGACGAAGGAAGTTGAACCTAATTAACAGCTAGAAGCCTGATCCGGCCTATAGGTTAATTAGACTCCAATAGAAACTGCTCTTTATGCGATTAATTGTGTCCGGTCTAGAGCATTAGCCTGCTGCTAGGTCTAACAATTGGTTAGGATTCATTATACTTAGTCGTTAATGAATTAATTAAAGTTTCTGAGTTATTGCAGTAAAATTAAAGGAAGAATTTAGTAACAGATATAAAAGGAATAGGTAAGCAAACAACCCGGGGTGCGCTTTTCTATTTATCACATTCACCACTCTTTAAATCCCTCTGTGTTTATTTATTTTAATTGTTATTTTTCCTTGTAGTTTAGTTTCTTTTTAATCAATCAATCAAAACCGAAAAAGTGATATTTCCTGTTTTCTTTAGTTTAACTTAATTTCCCAGTTAATCAAATATTTGTCAATTAATTATACGAGGTCCCTGAGATCGACAACCCCATTTAATCACTATACCCGCAAAACGATAGGTACACTGCCTATGTGGTAGAAGTAGTCACATATTTCTCCATCAAGTTTTTGGCGCCGTTGCCGGGGACCTCCGGCACGGTTAATTGACAATTATTATTTAATTGGGATAAGTTAAATTTTTCATTCTTTTATTTTTATTTTCTGTTTGATATTTTCTCTTTATTTTTGCCACGTATATAGTTAATCTAGTTTTTCCATATTCATACCAACTCGTCTCTTATGCGTCGGACTCGATCTGCAGGAGAACCTATAGCTGAATTTCAGCCAGAGATCGAAAGAGTTCTCCACAGCAGGCGACAACTACAGTTTGCCATGACGACCAGACAAACTCTGGGGGAGTACCAGCAACCATCAGTAGAAGGACGATCCTCTGCTATCGTCCTCCCTCAAGTGACGCAAACTGAGCTCGACGCCTGGCAATTCAAGACGAGCTTCATCACCACGTTGTACCACCAGGGACAATTCAGCGGACTTGACTCAGATGATGCCCCACACCACATCTCTGCATTCCTGGACTTCTGCAATACATTCAACAAGACGGGGAACCTGAACGAGCGCATTCGTCTACAGCTGTTCCCCTATTCTCTGAAAGACGGAGCGTCCAGGTGGCTAAGGAGTCTGCAACCGGGTAGCATCCACACTTGGGCTGACTTGGCAAACAAGTTCCTGGCGAAGTACTATCCACCGTCAAAGACAAGGGAAAAGATCGCTGAAATCACAAACTTTTGTCAAGAACCAGGTGAGTCCCTGTATGATTCTTGGGATAGATTCAAGGAGCTGCAGATTCAATGCCCACACCATGGTATGAGTAGCGAAGAACTAGTACTGTCATTCTTTAAGGGATTAAATGATTCAAACAAATGGTACTAAGTTCCTCATCTGGAGGAAACTTTATGGCAAGAACTGGGGATGAAGCGATGGAGCTTTTGGACACCATGACCGCTAGTACCAGACAGTGGTGCAAGAACAAGGGGAGAGGTGAGCCAAAAGCAGGTATGTATAATATTCCCCCACAGGATCATTTATCCGCTCAACTAACAGCTCTTACTAAAGTTGTGGAAAAGTTAGCTGTAAACCAGACGCAACAGCAAACCGCGAAGGCAGCTACTTCTTCGCCTTTCCTGAATCCTTGCTGTGAGAATTGTGGAGGAGCCCACGAAACGTTCAACTGTGAAGGTCCTAGCTTTGCAGGTAACCCCGAAGAGCTAAAATCGATCAACAACAGACCAGGTAACCCCTATCCTAACAATTTCAATCAGAATAATTGGAGGAACAATCAACAACCTCCATGGAGGGGTAATGATCAGTCTATAGGTAATTTTGGGTTCAATCAAAATAGACCACCTTACTTTAGACAGCAGGAGCAATCCCAAAATTCTCAAGGAGGCAGTGGTAAAATTGAGAATATGCTGGCAGAAATCCTTAAACAAGGCCAAACTACAAACTCCAGGATTGCCGAAATAGAAGCTAAACTTTCTGAACAAGCCGCTAAAAACGCTGATCAAGCTTCTATCAACCTGAGCCTAGAGAGGCAAATGAGTCAAATTTCACAACAGCTGGCACAGCGACCGACGGGGTCACTTCCCAGTCAGCCTGACCCTAACCCAAGGGAGCATGCAAAAGCAGTAACTCTGAGAAGCGGCAAGGAACTAGTTTCTGATGTTCCAGAAGTTGAAGAAGATTTTAATAAGCCAGCTGAATCTCAACCTGAAGTGGAGGAAACAACAAATCCCAAGGAGAAGGAGTCTCCTGAATCTCTCACTATTAAACCTTCTCAACTCTCTTATAATCCTCCTATTCCATTCCCTAACAGACTAAAGAAAAAGAACATGGACGAGCAATATGGGAAATTTCTTAATATCTTTAAGAAATTAACTATTAACATCCCTTTTTCTGATGCTTTGTCTCAAATGCCTATGTATGCTAAATTTATGAAGGATATTTTGTCTAACAGGCGTTCTTTGCTAGAGTCTGACACGGTCAAGTTGACAGAAAGAGTATCTGCAGTTCTCCTGAAGAAACTGCCACCCAAGTTAGGAGATCCGGGTCTTCCCATCATTCCATGCGCTATCGAGAAGGTTGATTGCGGTAACGGTTTATGTGATTTAGGAGCAAGTATTAATTTGATGCCTTTATCTATTTTCAAGAAATTAGGTGTAGGTCAATGTGCTCCCACATCTGTTCAGTTACAACTAGCAGACCGTTCCATAATTTATCCTAAAGGAAAAGTTGAGGACCTGGTAGTTTCTATTGATAAATTTATTTCCCTGCTGATTTTATCATCATTGATATGGAGGAAGATACAGATGTACCACTAATTTTGGGCAGACCGTTTATGAGAACTGCCCGCACTCTCATTGATGTGGAAGGAGGGAAGATTATTCTAAGATTTCATGATGAGCAGGTTGTTTTCGACATGACACGCAACATGAAGCGTCCTGCCACTGTTCAATCCTGCTTTGCTATAGATATATTGACTCTTTAGTGCAGGAAACTATTTTAAGCAGAGAAGAGAAGAGGAATCCTGGAAAGATGTCTTATGGCATCTTGCTGAAGCTGATGATGAGGATCCAGATATGGCCCTCATGGCTGAGGAGTTAAACAAAAGGCGGCCACACTTCCACAAGTACCAGCAGCAATTTGAGAAAGTCGAGCGAAGTGCTGACCGGCCAAGACCATCTATTGAAAAACCTCCTACAGTGGAGATGAAACCTCTTCCCTCTCATTTGAAATATTCTTTTCTTAATGAACCATCGGAATTACCTGTTATAATCTCTTCTGACTTGACAGGAACTCAAGAGAAGCAACTACTGGAGGTTTGCGCAATCATACATCAGCTATTGGTTGGTCGATAGCAGATATTAAGGAATCAGCCCTCAGTTGTGTTCTCACCGAATCTATATGGAAGATAACTACCGACCATTGGCTCAGCCTCAGCGACGTCTTAACCCAGTCCTAAAAGAGGTAGTTAAGAAAGAGGTAATCAAACTACTCGATGCAGGCATTATTTACCCTATTTCAGACAGTAAATGGGTAAGTCCAGTTCAGGTAGTACCAAAGAAAGGAGGAATAACTGTGGTTCCTAATGAAAAGGGTGAGCTGATTACCCAGCGTCCCACTACAGGATGGCGGGTTTGTATTGATTATAGAAAATTAAATGACGCCACTCGTAAGGACCATTTTCCATTACCTTTCATTGATCAAATGTTGGAAAGACTAGCTGGACATGACTACTACTGCTTTCTGGATGGCTTTTCAGGTTATTTTCAAATCCCTATAGCTCCTGAGGATCAGGATAAGACAACTTTTACCTGTCCGTATGGAACCTATAGTTATAAAAGAATGCCATTTGGATTATGTAATGCTCCTGCCACGTTTCAACGTTGTATGATGGCCATCTTTGCTGAATATATTGAGAAATGCATTGAGGTTTTTATGGACGATTTTTCTGTTTATGGTCTAACATTTGAATCCTGTCTAGAAAACCTTGATCTTGTGCTGTCCAGGTGTGAAGAAACCAATCTGGTGTTAAATTGGGAAAAATGCCACTTCATGGTTCGAGAAGGAATCGTCCTGGGCCACAAAATTTCTTCAAAAGGTATTGAGGTAGACCGGGCTAAAGTCGAGGTAATTGAAAAGCTCCCACCACCATCTTCTGTTAGAGATATTCGTAGTTTTCTTGGACACGCAGGTTTTTATAGAAGATTCATCAAAGATTTTTCCAAAATCTCTAAACCTCTGTGTGATCTACTGGCGAAGGATGTTAAGTTCCATTTTTCTGAAGAATGTCTGAAGCTTTTAATTTATTAAAAGAAAAGCTAATTTCTGCACCTGTCGTTGTGTCTCCTGATTGGTCACTCCCTTTTGAGATAATGTGTGACGCTAGTGATTACGCTGTGGGAGCCGTGTTATGTCAGAAAATTGATAAAATTCTTCGGGTAGTATATTATGCAAGTCGAACTTTAAATGATGCCCAGAAAAATTATGCGACCACAGAAAAAGAATTACTAGCTGTAGTTTTTGCTCTAGATAAGTTTCGATCTTATTTACTGGGTGGTAAAATTATTGTGCATACTGACCACTCTGCTCTTAAGTATTTGTTTGCTAAGGCAGAGTCAAAACCCAGGTTAATTAGGTGGATTCTCCTATTGCAAGAATTTGATATTGAGATCAGGGACAAAAAGGGAACACAAAATGTGGTAGCTGATCATCTGTCCAGAATGGAGGCATCTGATGATGGGACTCCCATCAACGAGTCCTTCCCCGACGAGTCAGCATTTGCAGCTGAAGATGTTGAGGATCCATGGTTTGCTGATATCGCTAACTACCTTGTTAGGAAGATTGTTCCAGCTGATATGACTTATCAGCAGAGAAAGAGGTTCTTTTCCATTGTCAAACATTATTTTTGGGATGACCCTTATCTGTTTAAAGTCTGTGCAGATGGTATCATTAGGAGATGTGTCCAGAAGTCAGAGGTCAGAAACATTCTCCTCCATTGCCATTCCAGAGAAGCCGGTGGACATCATGGTGCCACTCGAACCGCGCAAAAATACTAGAATCAGGTTTTTTCTGGAACACCCTTCACAAGGATTGTCATGCGTTTGTTTCGACATGTGATCGGTGTCAAAGGCAAGGTAATCTATCTCGTCGAAATGAGCTACCACTGAATAACATGTTAGAAGTTGAGCTATTTGACGTCTGGGGTATTGATTTTATGGGTCCCTTCCCAAACTCTTTCGGTAATCTTTACATCTTAGTAGCTGTTGATTATGTTTCAAAATGGGCGGAAGCCCTTGCCTGTTCTACTAATGATGCTAAAATTGTTGTGAAGTTCCTGAAGAAAAATATTTTCACTCGATTCGGCGTTCCTCGAGCCATAATCAGTGACGGTGGCTCCCATTTCTGTAACCGCCAGTTTGAAGCACTATTAAAGAAATATGGGGTTCGACATAAGGTTTCCTTACCCTACCATCCTCAAACAAATGGGCAGGCCGAAGTGACGAACCGAGAGCTCAAGTGGATCTTGCAAAAGACGGTGAACTCTTCTCGAAAGGATTGGTCACTTCGATTAGATGAAGCGCTCTGGGCCTACCGCACTGCTTTCAAGACACCAATTGGCATGTCTCCCTACAAGTTGGTTTTTGGGAAGGCATGCCACTTGCCTGTGGAATTAGAATACAAGTCATATTGGGCTTTGAAAGCTCTTAATTTTGACCTACAGCAAGCCGGTGATAAACGCAAGTTCCAGTTGACAGAGTTGGAGGAACTCAGGAACGAATCTTACGAGAATGCTGTAATATATAAGGAACGTACCAAGCGCTGGCATGACAAGATGATTGCCAATCGGAACTCAAGGTGGGGGACCAAGTCCTACTTTTCAACTCCAGGCTCAGATTCTTCCCAGGTAAGCTGAAATCATACTGGTCAGGACCTTACCCTATTATTAGCATTTCCCCATTCGGTGCGATTGAACTCGCCAATGCAAAGGGGGAAACATTTAAAGTCAATGGGTCAAGAGTCAAGAAATTTCTGGGTACTACACTGGATCAAGCTGCTACATATGAAATATCTCTTAAAGATCCAACTGCAGGTTAGCTACTTCACAAAGTCCAGCCAATGACTATAAAGAGGGCAGCTGACTGGGAGGCAACCCAGGGGTAATTTTCAAATTCATGTTTTATAAGCTACGCATCTATTTCTCTCTAATATATTGTGATATATATATATATAAAAAAAAAGGGCGAGGAAGAAAGAAGAGGAAGGAGATAATTAGACCTGTGCTATTAACGCAACGCTTCCTAGCGTTATTTTGGTATTTGACAGTGTGTGTAGGTAAACCGTTTGTTGCAATCACTCCAAGCTGAACCCTTGCTTAGACTCAAGTGTGAGGAACATCGACCCCACCGCCAATGCTTTAAGTGTGAGGAAGGGCACCTTCCTCAATCTCACGATATCAGGGGAGTCTCAGTTCCTTTATTTTTAATATTTATGTTCAGCCACTCGAGCTTTAACTGTTGATTCATGAGTCTGGCATATTTTGAAAGGTCTTTTCTTGATTATTTTATGAACAATGAGGACATTGCTCCTCTTAAGTGTGAGGAAGTTTAGACCTTTCCCTGAAAATATGCCAGTAGTACCTAATGCCACACTTGATTTTTATTGTTCTCTAATTATGATAGTAAGCTTCTCTAAAGGCCAATACATGTTGAATTTTCGGGCTAAAATTTTTTGTGGAAGTTTTTGAAATCGAGCCTGATGACAACCTCAAGAATCGTTCTGCTTGACGTTGTTTGTATGTATCAATTCTTTCTTCAAAATTAAATCTATTTTCACTGAAATCTGGTGGATAAGCTGATTGTGGAAATTGAGCTACCTTAGCTTGGCAATCATGGGACTAAGTGAAAGTTTGGTATGGAAAGGATAAGGCAAGGTACTCCTCTGATCATATAATGAAGTTTTCTGAACCAAAACAGGCCTCGTTCATTCGGTTATTAAGTCCTTGGGGTGCCTTATCACCCATCTACCTAAGGTCTTGTGATCTGGGATAGAAGGCCCAAACCGCTACATGGGTGAAGAGAAAAGTCTGGGGGATGAAAACAATTGTGCAAACAATGAAAGAAAAAACAAAAGAGAAGAGAAAAAAAAAATGAACATGCAAAACTCTTAATGCTGAATAATTGTCACAATTTTTCATATTTTGATCATGAGTATGTGGTGTTGAAAGGTATCACGGAATAAGGTGTTACTTCACACCCCTTGTCATCCAAAGGTTAGAGAAAAGAAATTGGTGGAAGGTTCCAAGCTAATCTATGTTCAATTTTTACAATCTGACTTATCCATGCTCTTATTAAAAATTTTCTGTTTCACTGTTTACAAAAACCTACATCTAAGAGCAGGATTATTCTTTTGATTGCCATTTAGCTTGATTTCCTTCCACGATTGTTGAATCCCGGAGTTTGATACTGTAACCTTAGAGAAAGTTTGTTCTTTATTTGCTTGAGGACAAGCAAAAGATAAGTGTGAGGAAGTTTGATAAGTGCGAAATATATAGACTTTTAAGGGTTTAATTACCTTATAATTTGCAGTATTTTAAGTAATATTTCTCACTTATCTGACGATTTTCCTAGGTTTATGTTTTGATATGAATTGATATATTTTATGTGTTAAATGTAGGAAAAAGTGTTGGAATCAAGTAGTTTACTTCACAAGCTTTCCAACGCAACAAACGGCGAGTCAAACGGACTTATAACGAAAATCTGGAGCCGATTCAAGATTGGACTACAATCGTATATATATACATATATATATATATAGAACTGGCGGACAGGAGAGGCGCGGACAAACAGAGGCGTCCGCCTCACTCGCGGACAGGAGCAGAGGCTCCGCCTCTTATAGGCGGACAGCACACAGACGACCGCGAGGCGGACGGGACAACACACGCGGACAAGAGCAGCGCACGGAACAGAATTGGAATTTCCACAGAGTTTTCTTCTTCCACGGCGCCGCAGTCGAACTACCTTCATTAATTGCAGACGATCGCCCACCTTAATTTGTGCACGCGTGACTGTCAATTATCAATTGCTCTGCCCGATGAAATCTCTGATTGAAATCTCCACGGATCTGCACCAACTCCACCGCCATCTACTCAGTAGCTCACAATTCCTGTCACTTCTCCTTTGTCTGTTTCCCATGTCCTCCGCCTATATAAACCCACACTACTGGAAGCTAAAATACACGATCCATCCAGTCATCGACGAATCCATCGATCCATTCACTCCATTCACACACCCATCATCCATTTTCACGTATCATTCCATCCACCCAAATCATCAGCCACACTCCCTCGCTCACGCTCACGCTCCGTTCATTTCATTTCCCTCCATCAAAAATCATCATCCATCCATTCCATTAAATTCCCACGTAACACATACATCCCGCTCTTTATTTTATTTCCACTATTACGCACCAGCTCTACAGAAATAAATTAACAGACGGGGCAGCGCAAGACGAAGTTGAAGCGAGGAACCGGAGTGAACTTCTAAAACTGGAGTTACCTCTTACCCTTTCTTTAATTTATTTAATGCATTCCTTTTCTGTTATCGTTGTTCCTGTAACAATGAGCGAGTAAGTATTTTAGCTTCCCGGGTTGGGAAGCGAACCTATTTCCTAAATTCTGTTATGTATTTCTTTAAATAAATTTAGTTAACTGCAACAGTTCAATTCCTGTCCTTCAAGTGTTTTAATTATTTGGCCGGTAATTATAACAACCCTTGTAGTTATTTTATTAAAATGCGAGAGCTGAGATAAATAACTAGACGAAGGAAGTTGAACCTATTTAACAGCTAGAAGCCTGATCCGGCCTATAGGTTAATTAGACTCCAATAGAAACTGCTCTTTATGCGATTAATTGTGTCCGGTCTAGAGCATTAGCCTGCTGCTAGGTCTAACAATTGGTTAGGATTCATTATACTTAGTCGTAAATGAATTAATTAAAGTTTCTGAGTTATTTGCAGTAAAATTAAAGGAAGAATTTAGTAACAGATATAAAAAAAGGTAAGCAAACAACCCGGGGTGCGCTTTTCTATTTATCACATTCACCACTCTTTAAATCCCTCTGTGTTTATTTACTCTTTTAAATTGTTCTATTTTTCCTTGCAGTATAGTTTCTTGTTAACCAATCAATCAAAACCGAAAAAGTGATATTTCCTGTTTTCTTTAGTTTAACTTAATTTCCAGTTAATTAAATATTTGTCAATTAATTATACGAGGTCCCTGAGATCGACAACCCCATTTAATCACTATACCCGCAAAATGATAGGTACACTGCCTATATGGTAGAAGTAGTCACATATTTCTCCACCATATGCTAAATTGAAGAAGTGCGAGTTCTGGTTGGATAGAGTGGTGTTTCTTGGCCACGTGGTTTCGAAGGATGGTATTTCAGTGGACCCAGAGAAGATTAAGGCAGTTATGGAGTGGGCGAAGCCCACTAGTGTGTCTGAGGTGCGCAGTTTCCTGGGATTGGCTGGGTATTATAGGAAGTTCGTGGAGGGCTTTTCTAAGATCGTATCTCCCTTGACTCGTCTTCTTAGGAAGGATGTCAAGTTTGATTGGAGTGAGGCGTGCCAGGAGAGCTTTCAGGAGTTGAAGAAGAGGTTGACTTCGGCTCCGATTTTGACGTTGCCTTCTGGGACAGAGGGCTTTGAGGTGTTCTGTGACGCTTCCCACAGAGGGTTGGGTGTGTTTTGATGCAGCAGGGAAAGGTGGTAGCATATGGGTCACGACAGTTGAAGCCGTATGAGAAGAATTATCCTACCATGACTTGGAGCTAGCTGCTGTGGTCTTCGCCTTGAAGATCTGGCGGCACTATTTGTATGGGGTGACGTCTAAGGTCTACACGGATCACAAGAGTCTCAAATATCTGTTCACGCAGAAGGAATGAATTTGAGACAGCGGCGCTGGTTGGAGCTGTTACATGACTACGATCTGGAGATCCTCTACCATCCGGGTAGAGCGAATGTGGTGGCGGATGCCTTGAGCCGTAGGGGTGCTCCTGGACTTGCTGTTCGTTGTCAGGGGTTCAGAGGTGCTTTTGAGCTTCAGCGTATGGGGATTTGGGTTGTTCGGTCTGACCTGCTGGGATGATTGCTTCGATTCAGGTCCAGTCTACTTTTGATTGAGCGATCAGAGAGGGTCAGAAGGCTGATGCTGAGTTTGTAAGATCAGGGAGAAGTTGTCAGATGATCAGGAGTCAGAGTTTTCTTGTCCAGTCGCGATGACTGTCTACGCTTCAGGGGCAGAGTTTGTGTGCCTAGTGGAGGCGACCTTAGGCGAGAGATTATGCAGGAGGCTCATGGAGCTCCTTATTCTGTGCACCCGGGAGGGGTGAAGATGTACCGGGACCTCAGAGAGTCCTTTTGGTGGGCGAATATGAAGAGGGAGATTTCTGATTTTGTGGCTCGTTGCCAAACCTGTCAGCAGGTGAAGGCTGAGCATCAGCGACCTGCGGGTCTTCTGCAGCCTCTTCCCGTTCCTGAGTGGAAATGGGAGAGCGTTGGCATGGATTTCATTGTGGGGTTGCCTAGGACATCTTCTGGGTACGACGCGTTATGGGTGATTGTGGACCGGTTGACGAAGTCAGCTCATTCTTGCCTGTGAGGAAGACCTTCAGCCTTGAGCGCCTGGCTCGGCTGTATATTGGATGGATTGTGAGGTTGCACGGTGTGCCGGCGACGGTCGTTTCGGACAGAGATCCGAGATTTGTATCTCGCTTCTGGCGGAGCCTGCATAAGGCGTTAGGGACGAATTTGGCTTTTAGTTCGGCTTATCATCCTCAGACCGATGGGCAGACGGAGAGGACGAATCAGATTTTGGAGGACATGTTGAGAGCTTGTGTGCTCGACTTCGGGGGCAGCTGGGATCAGCATGTGACCTTGATTGAGTTCGCCTACAATAATAGTTTTCAATCGAGCATTGGGATGGCTCCATATGAGGCGTTGTATGGTAGGCGCTGTAGATCTCCTATTTGTTGGGATGACCTGCGAGAGAGGGCGATAGTAGGTCCTGAGTTGGTGCAGGGAGCTGTGGACAAAGTCAAGACTATCAGGGAGCGTTTGTTGGTTGCCCAGAGCCGGCAGAAGAGTTATGCAGATCAGAGACGCCGTCCGCTTGAGTTTCAGGTGGGAGACCACGTGTACCTGAAGATCTCTCCAGTTCGGGGTGTGGTTCGTTTTGGGAAGCGAGGCAAGCTGAGTCCTCGGTTCGTAGGGCCTTTTGAGGTGCTTGGAAAGGTTGGGCCGGTGGCTTACATATTGGCATTGCCACCAGCTCTAGCAGGGGTGCATGACGTGTTCCACGTGTCGATGCTCAGGAAGTATCTACATGATCCTTCGCATGTGATTGACTATGGTCAGCTTCGACTCCGAGATGATTTCACTTATGAGGCAGTTCCGGTTCATATTTTAGCTCGGGATGTTCGTCGGCTTCGTAGCAAGACATTGCCTATGGTTAAGGTGCAGTGGTCTGATCAGTCCGAGCATGAGGCGACGTGGGAGCTCGAGGAAGAGCTGCGTGCCAAGTTTCCTTCCCTTTTCGAGCAGTGAGGTATGTTGAATTTCGAGGACGAAATTCCTTTTAAGGGGGGAGTGATGTAATACTCCGTATTTTACGTTTTCAGATTTCATGACATAACAATGTTATTAATTTAAGTTATGTTATGTGTGCTTTGTTTAGTAGAGAGGACGCCGGAGTCTTTAAGTTAAAAGGCGGGGGCAAGGAGGTCATTCCCCTCCCTTTTATTTGGTAAGACTTACTAAGAGGGATAAGTCATTATTTTATTTCCTTACAGTTCACGATCATTTGCAAACCGCTCGTTCGTTCTCTCGACAGTTTCTTGAGCGCTCCTTCTCCCTCTACTTCCTGCTCATCCATTGGTGTTGGTTCTGGAATCTGTGTGTTGCTGCTGCGTTTGGTTCGGTTCTTGATCTGTCGTCGTTGTCTTGTCTTTGCGGTAATTCAGGTTTGGATTCTCCTTTGGTTTCGGTGGGTTTCGCTTCTGTTTTGAGAAGGATAGTTTTCTGATTGTTGAACTGCCTGGTTGTGAATTCAGCGTTGATCTGGGCTTCCCTCTATGCTGTTCGTCTGGTTGCGTGTGGGCAGTGTCTGGACTGAATCTTCTCTGCGAATTGATGTAAGTGGGGGATGGAATCGGGGTAGTTTGCTCACCCTCGGGATTGATTTTAATATCTGTTCGTATCCGATCGTTCTGTGTTGCTTGTGTGTTTTCTCTTTGGTTTTGCGTTGTTAATCTTTGGCTAAGCCCCCGAGGGTACTGATTTACCATTCCGTGGATTTGGGTGAGTTTAGTATTGATTTTGGTTGGATTTCTGCGCATTTGTTCGTTCTGAATTTCGACAGTTTCGCTCTGTCCGAACGTCTGTCCGAACTTGTAAGTTCGGACAGGTCATCGGGCGCGTTTTGTTTTTGAAGGTTTTGAAGTGTCCGAACATCGGTCCGAACTTCGATGTTCGGACCGAACGCGAGGACGAATTCTTGGTACAGTTTCGACTGGTGTCCGAACTTGCAAGGTCGGACGCAAGTTCGGACACGAAGATGGTTCTGGCTTTTAACTCTCGACTTACGTCCGAACTTCGACGTTCGGACGTAAGTTCGGACATCTGTATCTCCGCGACTTCTGACTCTCGACCTCTGTCCGAACTTGCAAGGTCGGACGCAAGTTCGGACATGCCACTGTTTTGAGCATAATCTCTGTTTTAGCTCCGTTTTGAGTTCCGTTTGCGGGGTTAGACTCCCCTATCTGTGTACAAGCTTCTTATGCTATTTATATGCACTTTTATGCACTTGAGATCTGTTTTGTGAGCTTTTGGTTTTGGGACCTAGTCACTTTGCTTCTGAGCCTTGATAGTGGTCGGGCTGTCCCGTAGCATGCTGCGCAGGAATTCCTTCTGTTTATACTCCTTAGGGTCGCCCTTAGGATGTTATTTGACCGACGGGTCTGTTAGCTGTCTCTACGGCTTCTGTTGTGGGATCCTCGGATCCATAGGACCATATGTGAGTCCTTCTGTTGTGTTAGCTTGTTCTAGTGTCCCACTCTTCTGTTTCTGATCTGAAAGTCCGACTATGTTTTTGAGGTGATATTCCATTCTGCTCTGCCTCTGTTTTGTGGTTTCATTCCGTCTATTTATATTGACTCCGCTATCCTCTCTGTTTATAAGTATTCTTCTGTTTCTGTTTTGAGTGGGCTTCCTTGAGGAAGTCTTCTGCTTGCTGGGCTGTTTAGCTCACCCCTTTACTTTGTTGCAGATTGAGCTCGTGGGATCTTCTCTTCTCGTCCCCTTCTGGAGTCTCGTTATTTTATATGTCTTTAGACTTTGTTTGCTTGCGCTTTGGACGCTTTAGTACTTTGTGTAGCCTTCGGGCCTCTCTCTTTGTATTTGACCTATAAGGATTTAAAGCTTGTAAACTCTTTGGTATTTATACAAGTTTGTTATTCGGTTTTGGGATTCGTTTGCTTAGAGCCTTGCGACGTTAGGTAGTAGACTCGCGGCGTGTAACGGCCCTAACTCCTAGGCCGGTTTTGGGGTCGTTACAGTTATAAACTTGGTTAATCACACACAAGGGAGGTAATCTCCCATTCGACAAACATGGACAACAACATTCGTTAAACAACGATACATTATCAAGGCAACACACAACACCCATAACCACAATATACAACTAAAGCACGGATAGCCGCAGTTAGAATGTTCCCGTGGGTTGGGACGTTTAATCCGGATACCGAACTCTTATGTGATCCTAGAGTCGGTTAGCTACGGTTTAACACATAAATAAGGTTAAACGGTGTCGGAATTATTTACGCCACATTAATGAATTACTATAAACTCATTTCATGCTTTATCTTGCAAGGTGGAAAACACACAGAAAAACAAGGTGGCATACAAGCCGGTGTAACCCGGTAGGACACAGGTTGCAAGAAAACCAAACCTTACACCATGGGTTATCTACCTTGTTCCCGAGGATTTACTCCAACGCATCACCTCACGCTCCCCGGGTAGTTTCCTAAGCAACTGGTATTTATTATTAAAACGTTTTGTCAACAACAAGATCTTACGGTATGTAAACTTCTATTACTCCCGTACTCACCCCGTTATCCCGTTATTTCGGTTTAACTTTGTGTACTTAAACTCACATCTTTCTCACATCAAGCTAACACTTGTTTACACTTTTAAGACCTTTACATGCCACCAAACAAGGCCTAAACATCATCTAAAACCAGTACCATTCAATCCCCCATCATTAGAAGGCTTAAAACAAAACTTTTGTTCTTCTCTGGTATGGACCGCCCCTCTGGGGCGGTCCCAGGGGCGGTCCACAACAGAAGCTACCCGTTTTTTTGTTTTCTCCTCTTCCCTGCACTGGACCTCCCCACAGGGGCGGTCCCTAGGGGCGGTCCAGAACAGACCCCATTTTAAAAAATGTTTTTCTACACATTCTGAACTCCAAATTCATCCAATTTTTTTTCCACTTATTCCACAATCTTTCCACATGTTTCCTACATGTTTAAACACCTTAAAACATGCATTAAACCTCTCCAAATCATTGGTTAAACTCTTGCTCCAATTCTTGCTCAATTTTCAACAAAATTTCATTCCCTCTTCCACATTATGCTCACTTGTGCATTTCTAGCTTCTTCTTGCTAGTGTCTACCTCCTACCAAACTTACCAAACCACCACATGACCATTCCAACTCATCCCTAGACCTTTGCACTTCTAGAACCCAAGTCCAACTTCATTTCCAAGATTACAAGCACTAACTCTTTTTCTTGAAATATCAATGCTTTACAACACTCATTTGCTACCGATTTTATACACTCACATATCCATTCTCCATGTACCATTATAAGGCTATTAAACCCCTCTACTCAACACTAAACACCTAAGTCCTCCCATTCACCAAGCCATCATCAAAACACTCATTTCCTACCAAAATTTCGCCATAACCTCCCCTTAATTTTAACATGTTCCCACGCATTACTTAGCTCACCAAAGCACTCCAACCATCAACTCATTCAAGGCACTATCCCACACATCAATTCCATCATTTTAACAACGATCACCTCAATGTACATAACTTTAAAAGCTTGGCTCTTAGGCCCTTAAACAACATTAAATTTAAACACTGAATTTCCTCATAATAATAGCAACAGCTACACTACACTCAACATTTATAATTGCACCAAAACAACAAAATTTCCTTAAACACCACATAGCTTAAGGTGAGTTTTATCTTGGATTTCTTCCAAAACATCCCATCCCAAGTTCTACAATAATCAAAAGCATTAAGGTGAGTTTGTTACCTTAATTTCACAAATTCTCCTTTCCTTTACCAATCTTCACCTTCTTCTCTCTTGCCCAAATCGGTCAAATGGGGGATGGAGTTGTCAAGCTCCATCCCAACGCCCAAATTACACAAAAGGGTATAATTACACTTCTAAGCCTTTGGAATATTATTAATTAATGAAAGACTTAAATTGTCAGGTTAGGGTTTACCTTTGGAGCTTTTTAAGAGGGGTTCTCACCCTTGAATCAAGAAGGGGATTTTCCACCATTGGAGGGTTGAATTGAAGCTCAAGGTCAAGAAAAACAAGGTATAAGAGATGGTAAAAATCGGCCAGCACTACAAGATGGAGAAAAATGAGGTTTTCTTGGGATTTTTACCTTAGAGAGAGAGAAGACTCCAAGCTTCCCATTGGTGCCATTTTCTCTTCAAATGGGAAAACCCCATGGAGATGAACTTCATTATTTTCGGATTTTGAAAAGAGGGAAGTGTAGAGGATGATGAGAGGATGAAGAATATGTAATTTATTTTCGATTTGGAGCTCAAATGGAGCTTGGGCATGAGTTTGAATGTGGAGTAGCCATGGGGGCTTCATTATCGTTCAGCAACAGAGAGAGAGAGAGAGAAAATCGATGGGAGAGAGAGAGAGAGAAGAGAGGAAAGAGAGAAGGGAAAGAAAATAAAGGAGGAGAGAGAGTGTGAGTGGGGGGTATAAGTTACTTTTTGTTTTTTTTTTTTTGCTCTTTCCTTTTTATTAACTAGCTACTTATGGGAGAGGGCTGTTTTCCCCTTATAACAACCGGCCCCATACAGTATATATGCTGGAGCGTTTTTCGTTTCTACAGAAAACCTCGTTTATCTACCCGGTTAGCATATTCACTAATCGGCGTTTTTTTTCGGATTTTTCTCGTTTATTTAATTTTAATGATTATTGTCTCAATTAATGTTTATTTATAGTTATATGATCAACTATAATTTTTACGGGGTCATTTTACTGTTTAAAGTCACGTTTTCGGGTTTTCTCTAAAAACGCGCTTTAGACTCCGTTAGTGTTTTGACGCATTACTTTGATCCGTTTTCTTCTGGAATTTTTCCCACATGTTCTTAGTGTGTATTTAGGGTATAAAATATTTATAACCCCAGTGAAGGTTATATACCTCCTAAAAATAATTAAATACGTTTTTCACGTTTGTGATTTACGCATTTTTCTTTTACTTTTTGGTTTTTATTTCTTCACCCATAATCTTAAGGACTTGATTAGCCTTAGAAAATCATAATTACATAATTAATTAACATATTAAGGTTTGGGGTATTTCAATAGATTTTGTTTGCCCCATGCGTGCACAAAGTAGAAGTGGTAAGAGGTATATTCTGGTCATAGTCGATGACTATTCTAGGTGGACTTGGGTCATTTTTCTATCTACTAAGGATGAAAATTTTACGGAGTTCGTCAAACTCCATAAAATGCTTATCAACAAATTTTTGTTTACACTAAAAACCCTGAGAACCGACCAGGGTACTGAATTTTGCAACAAGTCGTTTGATGAATTTTGCAGGAACAACGGATTCGATCACCAAATCTCATCCGCACGTACTCCGGAACAAAACGGAGTGGTTGAACGAAAGAACAGAACCTTGGTTGAAATGGCACGCACTATGCTCATTGACAGTTCACTAACTTCATCATACTGGGCAGAAGCTGTTAACACAGCATGCTATGTGTTAAACCGTGCGTTGATCCATCCATTCCTTCACAAGACACCCTATGAACTACTCCGTCAACGTAAACCAAGTCTCATTCATCTCAGATGTTTCGGATGTAAGTGCTTTATCCACAATAATGGTGAGGACAACTTGGGTAAGTTCTCTCCTAAAAGTGATGAAGGTATTTTTCATGGCTACTCTTCTAAAAGCAAAGCTTATCGTGTTATTAATCTGAGAACTCAATGTTTAGAAGAGAGTCCCCACGTCAACTTCATTGAGTCCCACAATGTTGGCTCATCTTCTGATCAACTTGACTTTTCTCCAGACGATTTCCTCACTGATCCACACTTCATCACTGTACCTATAGGAAAACTCCACAATCCCCAATCCATCACACCAAATGACTCTCCGGAAAACAAAAACAATGCATCAGATTCTACTGACTCTGACAATAACCCTGAGACACCCTTACCACAAAACCTGAACTTTGACTCCTCTGATAAAAACACACCCCCTCCTGCTTCACGTAGACAGTTCCACCAAAAATCACCCACCCTCCTGACAACATTATATCTGACCCAAACTCAGGTGTTCAAACACGCCTCCAAGCTATGCAAAACCTCTGTGCCTTTGGTGCTTTTCTCTCCAGCACTGAGCCAAGAAATGTCAAAGAAGCACTCCTTGATAGTGATTGGGTCACTGCAATGTAGGAGGAACTAAATTCTCTCCAAAGACATGCTGTCTGGGAGTTAGTTCCTCGACCCACACATCAACAAACCATTGGTACTCGTTGGGTCTTTCGTAATAAACTTGATGATGCAGGACACGTTTTCAGGAATAAAGCTAGATTGGTCGTTCAGGGCTACAATCAAGAAGAAGGAATTGACTATGATGAAACCTTCGCACCTGTAGCTCGCCTTGAAGCAATTCGCATGTTAATTGTGTTTGATGCATTCTAAGGTTTCACATTATATCAAATGGATGTCAAGACAGCCTTCCTCCATGGCTATATTGATAGAGAAGTCTACGTCGAGCAACCCCCAGGGGCCACAGACTCTGTCCATCCCGACTACGTCTACAAACTGTGTAAGGCCCTTTACGGACTGAAACAAGCGCCGCACGACTGGTATGAAAGACTGTCTACATATCTGTTGTAAAATGGTTTCTCTCGAGGTAACGTAGATAAAAAACTATTCATTCTTCACTCATCGCATGACTTACTTCTAGTACAGATTTATGTTGATGATATCATTTACGGCTCTACAAGTAACATCCTCTGTGACCATTTTGCTAACCTCATGAAGCAAGAGTTTTCCATGAATGAGTTAGGTGAGCTCAAATTCTTCTTAGGATTACAAATTCAACAGGAAAAGGAAGGGATTAAGATCCATCAACAAAAGTACATCAAGGAACTCCTTGACAAGTCCAATCTCAAAAATGCCAAGAGTATATCCACACCAAGTTGTACATCTGCCAAACTTCATCTTGATGATGACGGAGTCGGTGTCAATGCCACAGAATATAGAGGAATGATAGGGTCCCTCTTGTACCTGACTGCCAGTCGCCCCGACATTTTTCACGCAGTTTGTCTCTGTGCTCGCTTCCAAGCAGCACCAAAGCAGTCTCACCTCAAAGCAGTCAAGCGTATCTTCCGATATCTTAAAGGTACAAGTACACTCTATCTATGGTATCCACGATCTCCTACTTTCACTTTATCTGGATATAGTGACTCTGATTGGGCTGGTTCCCTCCAAGATCGAAAGAGTACTTCAGGTAATGCACAGTTCTTGGGTCTTTGCCTTGTTTCATGGTCCTCCAAAAAACAAAACTCCGTAGCACTCTCTACAGCGGAGGCAGAGTATGTCTCTACTGCAGTCTGTTGTTCCCAACTCCTTTGGATGAAACAACAACTTCAAGACTATCATGTCACCCAAGAACAATTCCCAATCTTTTGTGACAACAAAAGCACAATCAAAATATTTGAAAACCCAGTCCAACACCTTTTCTGTGAGATAACGGAGTGGTATCCCCAAGAGTCTGTCGATTTCTATCAAAATCTCGTTATCCGCAATGGTGCAGCCCAATCTTTTGTCAATTCCACTCCCATCTTCTTTAATCTTGAAAAGTTGTCTCAAGTTCTTGGAGTCCCTCATACTGGTCTGTCTTTTTATGAAAAAGGAGTACTTCCAGAAATCCCCGGGGTCCCATAAAATAAAATCTACCACTTTTTCTCCTCAAAGAAAAAAGTGGGCTCCCCAATACCCTGGGGCGATCTCTCAATTCTACACCAACTCCTGCACATACTTGTCATCAAAAACATTGTCCCCCGAAAAGATGGAAATCTCATGGTCAACTACTTGGACCTCACCATAATGTACTGCATAATCAACCATCATTCCATCAATCTGGCCCACATCATTCTACATCACTTAGCCCAGTCTGTCGACACCCCAAAACACTCCCTGGGTATGTGTTCTGGCTGCCTCGAATTCTCAAATTCTTTCAGGTACCCCTGGCGACATCAACGCCAGAGTCCATCGAAGAGGCAGACACCATCAACCTCCGCTATTTGAATCGGCTGACGTCTATCGACAAATCCAAGCTGCTGCCCCTCCATCCACTCCAACGACGACGGGCACTTCCACTTCTCACGAGGCAGTCCCTCAAGATACTCTGCTACCCCTCCTGGAGAAAGTAGAGCGACTCCTCGCACAGGCAGCAGAGCTGATTCAAGGCCAATCACGGATGATGGACAAACTCGCTGGGATCGAGATGACTGTGATGGCCTTGCAAGAACAACTCCTTGATATCCAAGCCTCCCTGACCCCAACCCCTTAGCCATGACGTGTGTGTGTGTGGTGTTAGGACTTAGGCTATTTTTAAGTTCTAAACACTTTTTGCTGGTTTGTGTGTGAATTTTTGGACTAACTCTTTCGTGACTATGGGCTTCCCTCTGGTGAAAGCAAAAGAGGGAAGCGGTGAATCCCGTCTGGTGTACGGGTGACTCTGTTGTTGCTTTAAACTGCTTTCGGATTTTTTGCTGCTGGACCGTGTGGTCTAGTACTATAACTGTTTCATATACTATGCCTTATCATGCCTGTTACACTGCCTATTCATTATTCTCTTGCCTGGAGTCCCTCTACGATTAAGGGGAAACCTAAATGGAGTCTTTGAACTCAATTACTACTGCTGCTATTAAGGGGGAACTTTGACAGGGTCGGTTCCCCTAGTTCTGTGTGTTTCTGTTTCAGGATTGACTCCATCGGGATTCACGGAGGTTTGCTATCATCGGCAACAAGGGGGAAACTGTTGGGACATCAGAGTATTGCAGAGATAGCCAATCACCTCGACAGAGTCAATCATCCTTAGTCAGACACAAAGAGTGAGCCACTTCAATGGAGTCCACGCAACTAAGGATACTTCACAAACTCTCCCATGCTGTTGCGAATAATAAGGAATCAACTTGGGAATGCCTCAACGCCACAACGGTCATAAAGTCCTCCCTTAACACCCGAAGTTCGCGGCCCAAGTAAGAAGACCTCTCAAAGACGTTGGACGTTGCCCACTAAGTTAGTTCTTGTATTTTTGGAACTAACTCCATCGACCTACCGGTTGTAATGCTATAATAAATAGGTTGTGTAATAGCTAGTTTCATGTGTGCTTTCATTGAGACATATTTTAGAGTTTAGAGAGAGAGAAAGAACTGCTTTGTAAGTGAGAAAGAGAGAGAATATGTGCCAAGTTAGTTAGTGCATCTAGATAGACTCTACCTAGGAAGATCCTAGTTTCGCTACGCTTACCATTGATCAGATCAGAAAGTGTATTGGGTGAGTGAGTGAAAAACCGGTAAGTAGATTCCTTATACTTAGTGGACATTTGTAAGTTGTTTTATTTGACCAGGAAATGAAATAGCTTATTTGTGTATCTTGCTGAGTTCCACAGAGTCCTTCTATCTTTCTAGCATCATTTCATTTCAATTACTTCAAAGTCTTCCGCACCCTTGGTTTAAACAATTCGATTGAGTACCTCTACATCACAGAGTGTTTCTCACCCACAAAGACTGATTAAGTCAAACCAACTCTTAGACTCACACCTTTGGTTGGTTTGAGTTAGCCACCCGATCCTACAGCTAGTCTACAAATAAATCTTGGTACTTCGCCTTTATGGCGTCCTTTAATTCCCAAGTCACTTCCTCGACATCATGCCTAGCCCACAAGACCTTCACCATTCGTACAGATTTATGGCGAGTGTCTCTAGTCTTCGTATCAAGGATTCACAATGGAGTCTCGACATATCTCATCGTCGGCTTTAGGGATAGCTGTTCGGGTTCTAATACATGAGAAGGATTGGCTATGTACTTCTTGAGTTGTGATACATGAAAGACATCATGAACATGCCCCAATTCTTCAGGCAACGCTAGCCTATAAGCCACAGCTCCAATCCACTTAGTAATCATGTACGGGCCTACAAATTTTGGGCTCAGCTTGCCCTTCTGGCTAAATCGGAATACGCCCTTCATAGGTGAAACGCGCAGGAACACTTGGTCGCCCACGGTGAACTCAAGGTCGCATCGTCGCACATCCACATAGGATTTCTGTCTATCTTGGGCTGCTTTCATATTTGCTAGGATTTGTTGAACTTCTGCTTGTACTTGTTCTAGATACTCCGGTCCTATGATGACCGCTTCGCTTGACTCATCCCAACACAATGGGGTACGGCAAGGTCTACCATACAAAGCTTGGAATGGCAACATGTTGATCGACGCGTGATAGCTATTATTATATGAGAACTTGATCAGATAAAGCTTATCAATCTAGCTCCCCTGGAAGTCTAAGGCACATGCTCTAAGCATGTCCTTTATGTCTGACCGTCGGTCTGTGGATGGAAGGCGGTGCTAAGCTTCAACTCAGTACCCAGCGCTTCCCGTGTCGCTCTCCAGTATCTCGAAAGAAATCTGGTGTCGCGGTCAGATACAATAGTCTTCGGGACTCCGTGGTGTCGAATGATCTCCTTGTCGAATAACTCAGCAAGCTTTACCACCTTCCAGGTGTCCTTTATCGGTATGAATCGGGCAACCTTGGTGAGGCGATCGACTACTACCCAGATCATGTTGAGTCCTCCCCTGGCAGGTGGGAGTCCAACAACAAAATCCATGGAGATATCGTGAAATTTCCACTCCGGAACTGGCATAGATTGTACCATTTCGCTCGGTCTTCGGTGCTCGAACTTTACTTTCTGGCAAGTGAGACACCTCAGAACATACTCAGTCACATCAGATTTCGTTCCTGACCACCAGAAGTACCTCTTCATGTCATTGTATATCTTGGAGGCTCCCGGATGGACGGATAATGTAGAACAGTGTGACTCTCGCAGAATGTGATCCCTTAGCTCATCATTGCTTCGGGGGACGCATAATCTGCCACTCATTCAGATCAGACCATCTTCAGCAGTTTGAAGTCGTACTTTCGGTTCTCGAAGGTACCCTCTGTGATTTTCTGTCTGATCTCTGTAAAGTAAGGGTCGCTCAACTAAGCGTCTCGCAACTTGTCAACCAAGCTAGAAGAAGCGAGTAGCGAATGGAGCGAGTGTGCTTGACGGCTTAGGGCGTCGGCTACAACGTTTGCCTTCCCTTCTTCATACTGAAGGTTGATGTCGTAATCAGATAGGAATTCCATCCACCATCTCTGTCTCAAATTCAGTTCTTTCTGTGTGAAGACGTACTGGAGGCTCTTATGATCGGAATAGACGGTGATGCTTACCCCATATAGATAATATCACCATATCTTCAATGCGAAGACGATGTCTCCAAGCTCTAAATCGTGAGTCAAGTAATTCTCCTCATGTTTCTTCAGCTGGCGGGAGGCGTAAGCTACTACCTTGCCATGCTGCATGAGTACGCATCCCATGCCTTTACCAGACGCTTCATAATATACCTCGAATCCCTCTGTGCCCTCTGGAAGAGTGAGGATGGGCGCTGAGGTCAACGAGTCCTTCAAGCTCTGAAAGGATTGCTCATAGTCATTAGTCCATATAAATGGTGCATCTTTCTTTATCTATGTCGTCATGGGCTTTGTGACTTTAGAAAAGTCCTTCACAAATCTCCGGTAATAACCGGCTAGACCAAGAAAGCTCCGGATGTCGGTAACAGTCTTAGGTCTAGGCCATGATCGTACTGTTTCAATTTTCGCCGGATCTACTGAGATACCCGCGATCGAGATGACATGACCGAGAAAAGATACCTAATCTAGCCAAAACTCGCATTTGAAGAACTTCGCATACAGCTGGTTCTCGCGCACTGTCTCAAGTACTTTTCTCAGATGGTTTTCATGCTCCTCTATTGACTTGGAATACACAAGAATGTCGTCGATGAATACTACTACTGAAGTGTCCAACTGATCACTGAAAAGGCGGTTCATCAGATCCATGAACTTTGCTGGTGCATTTGACAAACCGAATGGCATCACCGTGAATTCGTGGTGGCTATATCTTGTACGGAATGTCGTTTTCTCGATGTCTGGCTCTTTGATATCAATCTGATGATACCTGGATCGGAGGTCGATCTTAGAAAAGACTGAAGCTCCTTTTAACTGATCGAACAGGTCGTCGATGCGTGGCAATGCATACTTGTTCTTTACAGTGACCGCATTCAATTCGCGGTAGTCGATGCAGAGTCAGAGGCTACCGTCCTTCTTCTTCACGAAGAGGACCGGTGCTCCCCAAGGTGATACGCTCGGGCGTATAAACCCTTTGACGAGTAGATCACGTAGTTGCTCTTTGAGTTTTGTCATTTCTGCTGGTGCCATACGGTACGGTGCCCTAGCAATGGGACCAGTACCAGGTACAAGATCAATCTCGAACTCAACTGCTCTCTATGGTGGCATAGCAGGCAACTGTTTCGGGAATACATCCGGGAATTCTGATACAACTGGCACCTCGGTGCTGAATTCTGGATCTCTCTCTAAATCTTGCACAGAGCATAAATACACATCATGCCCCTTTCTGAGCTCCCGGTACATAGCCATAGCGGAGATGACTGTAGTCGAAGGCTCTCTCGGCCTCTAGTGGTATGAAACAGTAACCTCAGATGGACTCTTGAGTAGCAGTCTCTGCTCGGCGCAGAGGATTCGCCCCTTATGCTGCTCCAACCAGTTCATCCCGACTATCAAGTCGAATCCCAACCCATTGAATTCGATGAAGGAGATAGGGAATTCTTCGCCTTTTATTCGAATTGTGGCGGTTCGGTAATACTTAGTACATATTACTCGCTCCTCCAACGGGAGAGTAACCAGGAAGTTTGGTAACTCATCTGCGTCTAGCCCCAACCTTTTTGCAAATGATGGCGATACAAAGGTATGAGAGGCACCAGAGTCGAATAGTATTGTGGCATCAATGCCATTTACTGGAAAGGTTCCCGTTAGAATGGTGCCGCTCTTATTGGCTTGTGCTTCGGTGAGGATACTCAGGTTTCCTTCGGTACCGAGTCCACAACCTATTGATTCATAAGCTATACAACAATTTGGTGGTATAACGCAAGTGGAATTTAATAACCAACACTGCTTTTATTGAATAAACCACCCATCATACGTATGGTATCTCTAATACACATTACTAATGCATTACATGGAATTACAAGGTTTAATACTTTCTAAAGGTAAGGTTCATGCGTCCTGGTTTCATGTGTGTGGCATTGATTATTACCGGTGGTGCCGTATTCAACTTAATCCTTTTGATACCGTGATACAGCAACCTTGATTTTCCACCCATGATTAGGACATCTCTTGATCTCAATACCAATTTCTCCGTAGGTCCACACGCTTTTGCTCGCTATACAAAAATACTGCGTCATCACCAATGGACCAAGACACTACGGGCACTCCTTGTTCAAGAGATTCCGTTGTCTCGTCCTTTTGTTTGTGTAAGCCAAGTCGTCCTTCTTTCTCATAGAAGTTGATGATACATAGGTCTGCTCAAGTGCACGGATTGGATCATCTTCACATTGTCGTGCAATTTCTACAGCTTGTGTGACAAGCGTCTGAAATGTAGTGGGTATTGATGGAGGTGTTGCTTCGTCTTTTGCTCGCGTCTTCTGGTATGTCTTGGTATAAGGGTTCTAGTCCTTTCCCAAGCACATCATCTTCAGCTTCATCTTCGCTCCACCGGGGAATTCGGGTGTATAAAATCCTCCTGGACCCGCTTCTAATTCGTTGCATCGTCAAATGATGGTAATTTGTGCTTCCAGTGTCAGGTATCCTTTTAATAAAATCATACCTGGTCGGATAACCTGACACTGCTCGTTGGTGTAGTGGTGAGTGGTGATGTCGGCTTCTTCTTGATTTAGGTTTGAAGGTATTGGGTAGCAGATATTAAATCTCCCTAAGGTGGTCAATTTCATCTAAGGTGAGTTCTAGTTTCAACTAGTTTATTTCATGCTCGAATTCATACTACAATTGCTTACGCATTCATGCATTCACTCATACAACTACTTCGATACTTAGACATGCTTTTCAAGGATTCAAGGTTTAAGTTAGTACCTAGGCTGGACTTAGTGCCGGTCCCGTCACGGTCAATGATGTGCAAGGCCGGCTGCCTCTGCGGTGCGCCCTTCTGAGCACCTCGGGACCCCTGTCCCTGTGAGGTCTGCTGGGCCTGAGCATCACCAGACGCAACCTCCTTGCCTTCACGCTGCTTGTAGCTCTGGTAGTTACCCTTGGGCTTCGAGTGCTCCGGGCATACATTCGCACGGTGCCCCGGTTTCTGGCAATTGTAGCATCGGATCTCCCTTCCTTGGCAATCGGTTCCGGGATGATCTTTATTGCAGTTTCGGCATACATACCTCCAGCCATCACTTTGGCTCTTGCCATAGCCAGATCTAGAACCTGTAGCTTCTAAGTTAGCGAGGTTTGGCATATTTACACTAATTCACATACACATTAATTCAAAAGTTTACTCGTTCGGTTTCGGGTTCTTATCCTTATAGGGTTGAGACCTCAGTGGCTTTGCTGCCACTGGTGCAGTGTAGGCGAGCTGCAACGGCTCAGCTGCCTTGCCCTTCTCAGCATGGGCACAGCTGTCTCCTAGGGTGTTCTTCTGGTTTTGGTGGGAGTTCTTCCCTTTCTTCTTCTTCCATGGCTTATTCTGGTTTTGCTCATCGGAGTTGTTACCCTTGCTGCTCACCTTGCGCTTCAGTGCTTGCTCTTCATCTCTCAATTGGCAGGTGATCTCCACT